>OY987219.1:14509228-15109228 GCA_963920805.1 Primula vulgaris
TTTCTAAAAAATACACACAAATTTGAGATAAACTATAATACCCCGTTTATATATGGTCATAAACATGTATTTTTTGTATACCTCCATCACGTTAACCACACATCGGATTCGTGAATTTTTTTCACATGGATCAAAGTATTGGTTCCACAGTAAATAAAATGGAGTAATGATCAATTACAGTAATGGTACATAATGTTTCCATAATTAATGCTAGTGTTTTTATCAGTTTCCCTATTCAAATAAACTATAATCTAGGAAAATAAATCGGCTAAGTAACACTACTACGAATTTGATTAATAAACTATATAGTACCACGTGCAAAACAATAATATATAAACGGAATTAACTATAAGAACGTATATTTTTATTATATTGTATATTGTTAAGCTATATAAACATGGAATAAACATAAATTGTTAACTAAAGCCATATACAAAGTATACTCTTAGAGTATATATATTGCACGAAATGATAGAGGGAGCGTTTGGAATTAATGGTGTGTACATTAATATCGTTAGATCGGTTGGTGTAAAACCAGAAGACAAACTCGGGTTGAATGCCAGACAATGCAATCCTTAAGAACTTATAAGTCCCCTACTGCTTGCTTCTAAACTTACGGACGCGACCTCCACAACAATGCGACTATAATATGACTGCAGAGAAAGGAAGCATTAATTCATCGCACTTAGACTTTTAATGGTGGGAGCATCTCTCTCTAAAATTATAATAGACTCTATGAACAAAATACTCTAAATTAGAGGGGTATTCCGATATGGTAATGCAGAATGGGATGAATTAAAGGTTAGAGTAGGATTCTTAGTACTAGTATTTAATTAGGCTTTTAAGGGGTTTTTGTAGCACAACCTTCTTATAAGAGATTGTCGAAGTAAGCATAGTAATTTGACGGAGATGGTAAACTTAAAGGTGAAATCTTGATATCGCTTTTAGAATCGTCATGATTCTCTCGCTCTATAATCGAAGAGTCACGGCATCCTAAAGTTTATATAACAATTTTTTTAAGCGTGCATTTTGAGGGTTACATGTTTCACATTTGAAAATATTGTTGGGTATATTGTAAATAAAGATAATAATTTCAACGGAAAAAGAAATGGACAAGTAAACAGAAAATGGTTTCCTCAAATATATAAATATCAAATACAAGATTTAACATAAAATAATGTAAATGATACCGAAATGAACTAAAGTCCGAGACGAGATAACTGCAAGCAGTTTCCCTTAAACGATATTTGCTCAGCCACCTCTGCTTCTGGCTAAATCGGGCACTTCGTTCCCAAGGTACAACGTCTATCACATGTGACTCGGCGGAAACGGCACCGAGCCACGATCGGGCCATTGGTGGTGCGGTACTCTCTCTCTATATGTATGCATATGTGTATGTGTGTGAATGTGTGTATGATGACATGTATGAAACTTGTCTTGAAAAAAGTCTTCCAAAATGTAACAAGACCATTTGTATTTAATCTTGTCTTTGTAACTCCTTTTACAAAATAAAAACACCCACATAAATGGGGAATAAATGTTTTTTAACCACAAATTTAATAGCATTCATTTAAATAAAACCATTTGGTTTTTTCTAACAATCCCCCACATGAATGCAATCTAAAACATTCAACGTGCAACTAAATGCAATCGAGAGAACCACGAGAATTCACTGTATAAGGATAGGTAGCGCACGCCTTCAACCTGTCATAGTGATGTAAAATCTGATATGCTACTATTGGGTAGCCTTAAATCCTTGAACCCTTTAGCGTTTGTGCATACCAGGGTAATACTCACACAGTGTCCTCTCTACACCACTTACTAAGCCCTTTGGTTGTTGTCCATATTTGGCCCTAGACTGCCTTGGAAAATTCAACCGAGTGCTCTAGTGATTTAGCCCTAGCTCATCACATAGTATCGGCCATACACACTCGTTATAGGTGATTTTCAAGTCAAAGGTGTCCTGACTCACCCCACTCGACCTTCGAGATACTTGATTCATTAAGAGCCTTATGCTCACCCTTAAAATGGTACAGGTCTATCACTTTTTGATCATAGAAATGGGCTGAGAACTTATGTTCTCGAGTGCTTTGTTCGGTAATTCGCACAGTTCAGTTTTCCCATTGAACCTGAGACTGAAATTTCCAGTACAGGTTGGGTAGCTTATGTGAAGGTTTCCAATTTATTGGGCTTCAACCCCCATTTCCCTCGATGATGCTCCGACTCCTCCACGAGTCAAGCATTTTGTATATGGATCCGCATTATTATCCTTAGACCTTACAAAGTCTATGGATTCCACAATTTTGCTAGCAATTCCTCTTACGGATTTGTGTCTCCGACAAATATTTCATGATTTTGTCGGGACTTTCCATTATACAAATTATTCTGATCCCGTTTAATAACTGACTGACTGCAGCAGTACACGTTTATTGCGGGAACAGATTTTGGCCACTTGGAATACCTCCCAAGACTTCTCAGCCAATCTGCCTCTTCTGTAACTTGATTCAACGTTATCAATTCTAACTCTACAGTTTCTCCAACTATGCAGGTCTATTTTACAGACCTCCATAAGACTGCAACCTCTTTAAGTACAAACATATCCACTAATGGACCTTGTACTGTTAAAGTTTGAGATACACTTGGTATCTAAATACCCTCCAAACATTTTGGACATCTCGTATAATGCAGTTCATGATGGGCAGTATACCTCATGTATCTGAGAAGCCTCATTGGCAAACCTACTGAGTCTGCTCATTGAGTTGGCTATAACTGGTCTAGTGCAGTTCTTGACGCACAAGAGACTACTTATGATAAGTTAGGTGTTTGTTTTAGTCCATATAACGACTTAACAAATTTTTGCACCTTGACTTACTTTACACGGAACCACGACCTAATGGGTTATTCCTAATTTTCTAGATCTCCATTTATAAAACACATGTTCTCATTAATTAATAATGCGTCCTTTTTTATAGAGATTAGAGTATAGACATTAAAATTATCAAAACCGTCAGTTTTACTTAAAGTAATTGACTTTATTTCTAACGTGCCTATCAACCTCATTGTTGATGGCATCTTCCCATATACACATTATATGGATAACATTGATTATTTCAATATCGTCGATTCACCTTCACTCATGAAGGTCAAGGGACAAAGGAAGTTTCATTACTTACCCTTTTACCATGCCGATGAACTTCATCTTACTTAAAAGATTCACTTTCTCCATTTTTCCAGCACCGTTTGAGTGTTCACTTGTCTTGGTTAGCGCAATGCTTTGAACCCTCAACGTATTGATCACACTCGTCAGGCGTTAGAGTTTTTACGGGAAAGCTTCTCTTTTTAGAAAATATGTTTCTCGGACATAGAACTCTATATGCACCTTAAAGTCATCTGACTTATGCACTAGAAACCGATCAGCACTATATTTTGTGCTTATCCGATGAACACACAATCTACCGTTTTCGATCCTATCCAAATCCTTCACGGAACAAGATTGAGACCTTTCTTAGGTAGCACCAAACTTTCACGAACTTATAGTCAGGCACCATGCCTTCTATAATTCTGACTGTTTGGTCCAACTTCCTAAGCGATAGTTTGTTCAACACATAGCTTGCGGAAAGCTCACTTCCTGTACAAATTCAGAGTTTAATCCTGGACTTATCAACATGATAATCATCGTTTAAGAACTACATTTTGCTCAAGAGCATAATAAGTCGTTCTTTAATGATTGGTGTCATTCCATCAACACAATTATGTGAACGGTGTCTCATATTCACCGTTTCAATCACACTGATCATGTATTCATATCCATGTGAATATACCATTTCGGAACTAGTTAGACAATATCTAACACTTCCAAAAATAGTCTATCATTTAATGATTAACACTTAATCATTGGATTAAAGTTGGTAGATTAACACAACAGAACACCCTTGATTAAACATGTTTTCTGACAAGCCTTAATCCTCAACAATAGAATTCACGCATTCATTCTTACTTGAATGAATATCTCGACTGATTTATCTTTACTTCTCATCAAGTAGACATATCAGTGTTTAATACATCCATCAATAAATTGAGGATATATCTTTTAAACCCTTATTGGTTTTGCACTCATCTCAAATGCATCGAACCATTTGGTTATGTACTCCGTTCGAAAACTTCGAACTGAAGACTTAGCAATACATTGCTTCAAACACAAACTCATATTTGTGTTTCAATTTAAATAATAGATTTAGAAAAATAAAACATTTAACCTTTTATATTTTTATCACCTACTATATCATGTCAAATCAGTGACTTGGTTGAATAATTCAACATGTCATTATTGACCACAAGAGTATCGACTAAAATGCTCATTTTGAACAAATAGTCACTCATGTATTGCCACAAACAAGCAAGTTTATCACAATTTGATCCTAGTGTTTTGGCTACCGAAAGGCTACTGCCCTTTAGGTTTCAAAACCACTAGTCATGATTCAGATTTGTATGCTTGCACTTGTTAGTGGATTTCCAAACGTTTAAAACGTTTTCACACATTAACGCCCCCACAGTTCGTGCATTCCCTTTTGTCCTCACTCAGAACATGCACACTGTCATAGAGAAACTTAATCGATTTCAATGTGGTAAATGAAACGATATCATTTATTTCAGACGTTTTAAGTCCATACCACTTAACCGTTAGGTTTTCTCCCACTCGCCCGTAGGCGCTTTTGGGTATGTTTAGATTCTCGATCTACATGATCGACGGGTTACCCCCACATTTGTGGGACCCTCGGGGTTCTCCCCCAATAATAGTAATATAATATTACTAAATTATTATTCTCAATAATAGCAAGCTCAACATATTCACAATATGTTTTACTAACAAATTAATAATATGTTATTTCAACAAATTATTAAATGTTTTTCCAACAAATTATTAAATGTTTTTCTAACAAATAAATAAGATGTTAATTTCAACAAATTATTAAATGTTCTTTCAGCAAATTAATAAGATAATATTTCAACAAATAATAAATTAGCCGATATTTGTTTATTATTAAAATAAAACTCAACGGCCATTTATAATTTGTTTAATCATCAAATTATTTGCTCTTGGATGAACAAAGTTGGTTATTAAATAACCTTTCATCCAAATAAGTAACCGACTCGTCATTGCAATTCGTAGTTAGCTAATAAAACTCTCCATAAATGTAAACAATAACTGTCGTTACAATAATTTATAACTCTCCAAATTAAATTGCGATTAATCAAAATTAATAAAAAGTTATAAATACTCGTCATTAATCTCATTAATGATTACCGTTATAAATTTTGTAACCCTTCAGATTAAATTGCAATAAATCACAATTAATAAGGACACCAACCATTATATCACCACATTAGTGTTTTTTAATAATGGTGATTTCGAATTTGTAACCTCCGTCATTAATATGCACTCATGCAAAATTAATAAGAGTTACACCGGCACGCACAATGTTCTGGTCAGTTCCAGCACCCACTGTGTTCCGGACATTTCCCGCAGGAAACTGTTTGTTATCTCAAATAACAAACACGCACAATCTAATTTCGAAAAATGAAACTAAAACTCCTCCTTCGCAAACACCAAATTTCTATAAACATGCATGGTTTCAAGAAACTGATTTTGCAAGAGTATTCTAGTTCATTCTCGAAAAAGATTATCAAATTCTGAAAGATTTATTCAGCCGTAAACACCAGATAAATATGATTTTACACAGAACAATCTCATAATTCAATCAGTTCTGTCGTAAGCCACAAATTCTGAAAAATCAGAAAATGGTTTTACAAGAACTATTTCGAAGTCAGTTCTGTCGTAATCCTCAATTTAATGGCTTTTACTAGAACTGTTTCGAATAATCACTAATGCTCCAATTCCATGGTAGAGATCCATATCTACACAAATACTCATTGGAAATTGTTAATACTTTATTAACATGAAAACAATAAACATGTATAAAATTCACTAACAATATAATGTAACGAGATTACTCATAATATGAAATGATAATAAATCCATTCATTACTAAATTATTCACCTGACTTATTATAGTAATAGTCCAAAAAGAAACGTTCTAAAGACGGTTTGAAACTCAAAAGCACATTAAATCAAAATATAGCTTATAAGTTTTAAATATCACAGAAATTAACCAGGCAATTTCAATTCTCTTGGCAAAGTTGGAATTGGAAGAAGAATCTAAGCTTGGTGAAGCTCGGACAACAACACGTGTAGTTTTATTAATATTATTAATAATATAAGAGTAAAACAATATAATTCGATTCTGTTTCATGGAACAAGTACCATACATCATCATCTTAATAATATCTCTTCTTTCTCTTTACACTGCTACTACTCAATATACCTCTCCTCCTTTTTTAAAATGGGTTATTTATTATTTCTGTACCAGTAGATTATACAAATCCCCTAGACAAATAATCCATAATCATACATATATTCGTCCACATGTATATAAAAACACGCATATAAATTCCTGAACAAAATACTATCTCAACATTCAAGTACACAAAATTCATACCATGTATAAAAACAATAAAAAACATGCAAAGCTCGATACATATATTTTATTATAAAATATATCTAAAAATGTTTGTATACAAATATACACAAAATGCATACGCACTACAAATAATGAACCCATTCAAATTGGAATTCAAGCCATGACCCAATTTTACATGTATTTTATTTAATGCAAATAAATACAACAACACCAAACATAACAAATGGTACAAATTTAATTTTACACATAGAATCAACTCACATGCATATATCTTATGAAAACAATGCACATATTAACCAATAATCATGGAGACGGTTTCAACCTAAAGAATGGATTTTCATAAAAATCCCAAATAAGATAAAACAAAGGAAAAACGTGTTTAACATTTCAAATGGAAAAATCAATTTCTTAAAACCAATATTTGTTAGAAAATGATTTTCCAAAGAACCGTTTTCGAAACGGAAATAATTTTCTGTTTATCCAAACACCAAAATTATTGTATTAACGTACGAAACATAAAAAATATCGTTTAAGATTGTTGGGTACGTTGTAAATAAACACAATAATTTCTACGAAAAAAGAAATGGACAAATAAACAGAAAATGGTTTCCTCAAATATATAAATATCAAATACAAGATTTAACATAAAATAATGTAAATGATACCGAAATGGACTAAAGTCCGAGACGAGTTAACTGCAAGCAGTTTTCCTTAAACGATATTTGCCCAGCCACCTCTCCTTCTGGCTAAATTGGGCACTTCGTTCCCAAGGTACAACGTCTATCACATGTGACTCGGCGGAAACGACACCGAGCCACGATCGGGCCGTTGGTGGTGCGGTACTCTCTCTCTATATGTATGCATATGTGTATGTGTGTGAATGTATGTATGATGACATGTATGAAACTTGTCTTGAAAAAAGTCTTCCAAAATGTAACAAGACCATTTGTATTTAATCTTGTCTTTGTAACTCCTTTTACAAAATAAAAAGACCCACATAAATGAGGAATAAATATTTTTTAACCACAAAGTTAATAGCATTCATTTAAATAAAAGCACTTGGTTTTTTCCAACAAATATCTCAAATCTAACTCATTTTTTGAATTAGTCGTGACTTGTAATATTCAACGTTTGACACGCTCATCTAAGTGGGTGCTAAAAAAAAATATAAAGGACACGTGAATAAACCGCATCGAACACACTATTTACCTATTATATGCGTGTCTGACACTCTAATTTATTTTGAATTAGGAGTTTATGCATTATATATATATAGGTCATATTTTTTTGTTTCTTTACTTTAAAATTTTCAATTTTATATTTGGCCATCAAGTCTTTCTTTTTCTCCCTTAACTTTTAATTTAAAATTCATTTTTTTTGCAATTGGTTTATTCTAGTTTTTGGACCTATAACATTTGGAAAAAAAACTTATGATGCGATAATAGATTTTTTTTTTTTTAAATGACGTTGCTTTTATTAGTGTTTCTCTTATCAATTTATAAATTTTGACTTTTTGCTTCCTGAGCAACAAATATTATTCCAAATAAATTTGACAATTTCCTTAACTCTACATCCAATAACGATGCTTTTAGCCTAAGGGTTCGTTTGGTAACATATTTTTTTGGTTGATTGTTTTATTTTTTTTTATTTTAAAATTTATGGGTGTTTGGTATGTGAGATTATATTTTGCTTTTAAAAATCCAGATTTTCGGCCATAATAATCTTAAAAAGCTAAAAATCTCTAATCCAGCTATTTGGTTGAATATTTTTTTTGGCTTTTCACGACACTTTTATAAGAAGTTAAATGCAATATGTACAGACGGGTAAATATACCCTTTTATCTTTTGGCTTTACACCCTATTTTTAGTTAACCTATTTAGCAGAAAATAGAGAGAGGAAGAGTTTCCAAATAAACTATTTGCAATCCTCAACCCCATATGAGATTCTTAACTTATGTAATCTCGTGATTAATGAAATATTTTGTTTTTTCACGCTAAAGTTGATGTAAATGCAGTTTTAGTTGTTGTATTGCTGCTTGCAAAACCACCGTCACTTTGAGTTTAATTTTGTACTTTAAGAGTTTAGGAAGATGCAATTGAATTTGAACTTGATTTGGATGATGGAGGGAGATGATTCTCATAGATTATAGAAATAGAAAGTAAGGATGGGTAGAAATTTGTTCGGTTTGATTTTTGACAAAAAAAACCCAAACCAAACCAAATTAAAATTCATCGGTTGGTTTCGACTCGGTTTGAACCGAATTTATACTCGAAACCAAACCAAACCAAAAATAATATGTTTGGTTCTACTCGACTTAACAGTTTGAACTAACCAGTTAAAAAATCAAATATGTTTTTAGTAAGAATGAACATGTGTTTGATGTAATAAAAATTAAAAAGAGATACTAATGAGAACGAATGAGTTCATACAACATTAGAAATAAAACATTTTTTTATAAAAAAGAATTTTCAAGAAGCAACAAAAGTGCATACAATATTTTGGTTATTCATAAATTATAATAATTATGTTAGTGAAATTATCAAAATATCGAATCATAATTGAACAGTAACCAGGGGCGGAGGCGGGGGTGCCAGGGGTGGCGACGACCATTCCAGAATTTTTTTATTTTTTTTATATTGAAAAAATTTCAAATTAAAGGTTTTATTTATTAATGGTCAAAATTCGAATTTTGTGCTTATTTTTTACTCTCTATTTAATAAGCATTTATTTACGCTTTGATTTTTCTATTAATTGCATCTGTCAGGTACTATGACCAAATTTTATAAAATAAAAAACGTTAAAATTATAATTAATCTGTGTCGTTTAAAAATGTTGGATTAATGGACAATAAAAAAAAAAATCTTTAATATCTCAAAGTATTGAATTCTGGTTCGTGACAGTAACTCGTCCTCTATGTTGACATGTCCCTCAAAATCTGAGTCTATATCAAGGCATTAATTGTATCCCTTGTCGGCAAATGCAACAAATTTACGTGGCAACTAAGGTCGGTGATCAAGAACTTCCAATATAATCTGTATATTAAAATATGTCACCCTCTTAAACATATTCAAGGTCAGATTGATTTTCTTTAATTATATACAAAGAAGCTCCTACATTGGAGGTATTTCTACATTTAAAACATCCAAAGATCAAATCCGGTTAGTGTTGGGATATACTATGATATGATTTTTGTTCAATATAAACTGTAGTATTTGATGTAGTGTATTCAATAAGTGGAGTCAAGTTTTGATTGGTTGATTTGTTTATTTTCTTTTTTTTTTTTTTTTTTTTTACTGAATTTGTATTGGTTTGTTCTTAGAGTTTTACTTTAATTGTTATTTCTATTAACAAGTGTGGTGTATCCTACTTGTAGGTTGTGGCTTAATTGGTATAGTTCGGTGATTTGAGAACAGTTTTGTGACTTGTTCTTTGTTGTATTTTGGGGCCTAAATATACGGTTCGTTTAACCTAAAAAATATTATAGCATTTCTGATATCAATCAGGTACGGCCAAATCTATTACAAATCTATTAACCTAAATGATAATGTCTGTCAGTAAAACTGAAATCTGTTGTTATGCTGATAAAGCCATAACTTTGGTCGGTCGCGTTAGACTTTTCAACAATAGAATAATGATAAATTAACTGCAAGTAATGAACAACTCGTGGTCTTTATTATTGATCGGGTCATTACATTTGTTCGGATTATTATCAACTTGCTACAATTGCGCTTGATTTAAATATTTAAGCTCTTATCTTGATCGTTCTCTTTCTTCTTCGATGTTCGGTTCTTTCTCTGTTCGGTTTGTTTCCTCACTGGATAAGCTTTGATTAATTTTTCTCTTTTCTCAACTTCTCACTATAATTTTTGGATAGATTTTTCGATCTGTGCCTCCCCTTGTGTGTGTTTCTGGGAGGGGTAGTTGGCTATTTATAAGCAACTATGCCTTCTAGGATGTTGACAAATGTCTTCATCTCAGGTGGTTTTTCAGATATGGGTCCCTAGTTAAGTGGGCTTGGGCTTTTAATAATGACAGCCTTATTTCATGATGAAAAGGACATGGGATGACCCATTTAAGCGTTGGGTACCCATTTATAAAGTGGATTGATTATTACCCGAATAGAATATTCGGGTCCAATTTTCATGTTCTATCAAGTGCTTCCTGACTTCATCGGCATGGTTTTCCATGTCGATGGAGTCATGCTCGGTCTGTCGAGGATATTACTTCGGTCTTGTCGTTCCCAATGCTTCATCGAGAAGTGCAATAGACTCATGACGGTTCCCAAGGGAGGGGGGGGTCCCATTTGTAGTTACTCATCCTAATATCTTTTTTTTTTTTTGGGAAACTCCTATAAAGGGGTGTGCCCCCTTCATAATCATGCATTTTACTACTACTTTGCTTGTGACATAATGGCTTCCTCTGATTCTACTGGTGAGAGCTCGTTTAACTATATTTCTTATTTAGAAACTGAGGTCACGAAATCTCGCACCGCGAATAAGAAACTCGTGGCCAAGGTTTCAGACTATAAGAAAAGGTTGTCTGACATGGATTCCGCTCATCATGCGACGATGGCCGATCGGGATTGGGCCTTCGAGCGTATAAAGCGGCTCGAGGCTTGTCTGGCTAAGCAGAAGGCAGCAAAAAGGGCCTATAAGCTTGCCTTCAAAGAGTTGCATGCTCGGTCTATACCGAGTTCGGATGAAGATGAAGAAGGCTTTTCCTCGAAATAATTAGTTTTTTGTGATTTTTGTTGTAATTTCTTTTGAATGGGGAGTCCTCTCCTTGGTTGTAATCGAAGTTTCTTGAAACTAATAAAATATTTCCCTATCCTTGTTCTTGTCTGTTTATCTTCTTGATATCTTTTTTGGATGACTTCGATTGGATTTGAACTGCTGTAGGTAGACATGAATGCTCTTGGGAAGTTCAAGAGGTTGTCTTTCTTCGAGATGACCTTTGATCTACCTCTTGTTTCTTCCTATAAAAGGGGACCGTCTCTATATTCTTTGTGCAACTCATTCTTTCTTGACGAACAAATGGCCTCCCCTTATGAAACGAACGGTGACAACCTTCCTGAATACATCGCTCATCTTGAGGAGGAAGTGAAGAGGGTGCGTTATCTCGAAAAGAGGGTTGCCCGGCTGTCGGTGGGAGCTCGTCTGGCCGTCGAACTGGATGAGCGGTTAGACGCCATGGAGAGGGAGCATCAGAGGTCTTTGCTCGACAATATACGTGCTCGTGCTCGGATCAAAGAGCTTGAGGCCTCTAGAGATAGGCATATCGCTTCTAAGAGGGCTTATAAACTGGCCCTTAAAGAAGTGTATGCTCGGATGAAAAGGAAGCGGGATGACGAAGAGGGCCCTTCTACGAAATGATTTTATTATTTATGTTTACTGCTTTATCTGTAATGAAGCATCAATCAATCAATAAAGATTTCTTTTTCTTATTTATATCTGAATTACTTTCCCAACGCAATTAATTTTGACTGCGCACGCTTGTGGCCTCATTAAAGCTTTTTCTTGGGCCATGTGTTTGACCTTATCCATTGAACCTTCTTAATCTCTGCATCTAGGGACCACTGAGGTTTCTTGAGCCCTGTGCACAAAAATCTTATTCGCCAGAGCTTTCTTGAGCTTTGTGCAAAAGATCTTAGATATTTTATTTGAACTGCTCCCCTTCCCCAAAATGACGCGTGTTTCGCCGCCATTATGACTTACCCTCTGATAAAGCCATAACTTTGGTCGGTTGCGTTAGGCTTTTCAACAAAGATAAAATGACAAATCGACCGTGAATAAATGATGCTTCCTGATCTTTATTATTACTCGGATTATTGTCCTTGTTCGGACTATTACACTTGTTCGGATTCGTATTCCGATTTTACAATTATGCTCGATATAACTATTTAATCTCTCGTCTTGATCTTTCTCCTCTTTTATTCGGTGCTCGGCTGTCTTTTCTCGGTTTGTTTCTCGAAGTGATATGCTTTGGTTAGTTTCTCTCTTTTCTTAACTTCTCTCTATATTTTTTGGATAGATTTTCTGGTCCTTTTCTAGGAGGGGTAGTGGGCTATTTATAGGCAACTGCGCCTTCTAGGATATTGACAAATGTCTTCATCCCAGGGATTTCTCAGACAAGGGTCCCCCTTTGATTGGGCTTGGGCTTTGGGTAGTAGCACCTTAATTCCTATAAAAAATATGAGATGACCCATTTAAGCGTTGGATACCCATTTATAAAGTGGGTTGATTATGACCCGAATAAAATATTCGGGTCTGATTTTTATGTTCTATCAAGTGCTCCCTGACTTCCTCGGCGTGGTTTCCATGTCGGGGGAGTCATGTTCGGTATGCCGAGAACGTTACTTCGGTCTTATTTTTCCCAATGCTTCATCGAGAAATGCAACAGACTCGTGACGGTTCCCAGGGGGGGCACATTTAATGTTTCCTATCCTAATATCTTTTTTCGAGGAAAACTCCTATAAAGGGGGGTGCTCCCTCCATAATTAGGCATTTTACTACTAATTTGCCCTTGACATAATGGCTTCTTCTGGTTCTACTGGTGAGAGCTCCTTTAATTATATTTCATATTTAGAAACGGAAATCAAGAAATCTCGTACCGCGAATAAGAAACTCGTGGCCAAGGTTTCAAACTACAAGAAAAGGTTGTCTGACATGGATTCTGATCATCATGTGACGATGGCCGATCGAGATTGGGCCTATGAGCATATAAAGAAGCTCGAGGCTAATCTGGCTAAGCAGAAGGCAGCAAAAAAGGCCTATAAGCTTGCCTTCAAGGAGTTGCATGCTCGGTCCAAACCGAGTTCGGATGACGATGAAGAAGGCTCTTCCTCGAAATAATTAGTCTTTTGTAATTTCTGTCGTGATTTCTCTTGAATGGGGAGTCTTTTCCTCAGTTGTAATCGAAGTTTTTGGAATTAATAAAATATTTCCCTTTCCTTGTCCTTGTCTGTTTATCTTCTTGATGTCTTTTTGGATGATTTTAATTGGATTTGGAACTGTGGTTAATTCGCCTTTAATGCTCTTGGGAAGTTCAAGAGGCTGTATTTGTTCGAGATGACCTTTGACCTACTCCTTGTTTCTTCTTATAAAAGGGGAATGTCCCAGTATCTTTTATGCATTTCATTCTTTATTAACGAACAAATGGCTTCTCCTCTTGAAAAGTATGGTGACAACCTTCCTGAATACGTTACCCGTCTGGAAGAGGAAGTTCAGAAGGTGCGTTATCTCGAGAAGAGGGTTGCCCGGCTGTCAGTGGAAGCTCGTCGGGCCTCCGAACTAGACGAGCGATTGGATGCCCTAGAGAAGGAGCACCAGAGGTCTTTGCTCGACAGTATTCGTGCTCGTGCCCGGATCAAAGAGCTCGAGGCCTCCAGGGATAGGCAGCTCGCTTCCAAGAGAGCTTACAAATTGGCCCTTAAGGAAGTATATGCTCGGTTGAAAAGGAAACCGAATGACGAAGCGGGCCCTTCTATGAAATGATTTTATTGTTTTCATTGTATTTCCTCTTTGTGCTTCTTCTGTAGCGAAGTATCAACCAATCAATAAAGATTTCTTTTTCTTGTTTATATCTGAATTACTTTCCCAATGCAATTTATTTTGACTGCGCACGCTTGTGGCCTCATTAATGCTTTTCTTGGGCCTTGCGTTTGATCTTATCCATTGGACCTTCTTACTCTTTATATCTAGGGACTAATAGGATTTCTTGAGCCTTGTGCATAGAAAATCCTAATCACCAGGGTTTTCTTGAGCCTTGCGCAAAAGATCTGGGATATTTATTCGATCCGCTGTCCTTCCCAAAAATGACGCGTGTTTTGTTTCCATTATTACTTACCCCCTTTAAATATTGGTAAGAATCCAAACGTTTCTTGAACAGGTGTGGCTTTTAATTACTCACACTCTTTAGAGTCTTTTGGGAATCCAAACGTTTTTCTTGAACAGTCACCTCTTTTGAGTGCCATCGCTTCTGAATACCCATTGGCGAATGGTTGCGACTCTCAATCCCAGCCTTCATACGATTGATCTATAAATACCTGCTTACAGCATGGTTACATCCACACTTCTCATCATATTATTTTCCCCCATATATAGACCCTCATCTTATAATTTCCCTAAGATGTCTGGTCCTTTCACCCAATCAGCATTAGCTTTGCAAGTGGAGGCCTTCGAAGCCTCCTATAACCATGTACAAAGGCTGTTGAGGGATGCCGAGGAGGAATTGAAGGTGATGCGTTATCACCATACCGAGATGGTTCGGGAATTAACTTGGCTAAGATCCGAACTGGCTTACTGCCGACGTGCTCGTCAGGCTTTAGTCGAAGAGAATGAGATGCTAAGGGGGAACCCGACACTGAGGTACAGGGATGTCTCTGCCGGGCCCTCTCATCGATACCGATCGACTTCCCCCTAACCTTCCCCTTTCTTTTTTATCTTTCTCTGCTTTTCCCCTTCTTTTCCTATCTCTTCCTCTTTTTTGCACTCTTCTTCTTTTCTGTTTTTTTTTTTTTATATATCTCTCTTTCTTTCTTTTTTATATCCTTCTTTTCTTTTTTATCGTGTTCCTTTTACTTTCTTCGTCCTCTTCTTTCTCATCATCTCTAGTTCTCTCTACTTTTTTCCTTTTTCTCTTTCTTTCTCTTCTTTCTCACCATTACGACGTAACAATCAATCCTGTGATCCTAAGGATTTTGTGTTACTTCTAGGATTTTTGTCATTGTTCTTTTTGACTCTTCTTTCTTATCACTTTTTCTTTCTCTTTCTTCTTACTTTTTCTTTTTGGTGTCTCCTGCTCACTTGGTCAGCTGATATAGTTGATCCTTTGCCTGATCTTCTGTACTAGCTCTTCTCGGATGTAATAGATCTTTATCTCGGATGTAATAGGTTTTTATCTCGGATGTAATAGATTCTTATCTCTGATGTAATAGACCTTGATGTAACAGACCTCGATGTAATATTGTCTATTGATGTAATGAACAATGATGTATTCCATCTTCATTAATGAAAAGTATTTTTGCCCTTTTCTTTTTATATTGTACGTATGGTTTGTTGTTTGTCTGGGATCTAGATCTTTGAATATCTCGTCTTTATTTCTTCTGCACTGTAGTCTCAGATGTCAATAGCTGTCCCCGTCACTGTCAAGCATATTTGCAGGCTCCCTAGTAGGTCAGGAAATGCACATGCCCCCCCCAGCATGTCAGGAAATATGCAATTTCCCAAGCAAGGTCATAAAATATCATACTCTTCGTTCTATAAGTACCCTCTTTTCTTGGGTAGTTTGTCATCTCTTTTTTCTTTTTGCTTCTCTCTTCCTTAGCCCTTTATTTTCTTCCATACTAAACAATTTCCCAGAATGTCTGGACCTGTGGTGAGATATCATGCTCAGATGAAGGGCTTGGATACAGAGGTATCTCGGGTCCGCAGTCGGATGGCAAGGCTTGAGAAAGAGTATGGCGTTTTGGCCTTGAGCTTGTTCGGCTCTTATCCCGAAGAGACAGTGAAGTGGACCAAGATCTCAGCACTGAGTCGCCAGCTCGATCATTTGTTGCTGCAGAGAAACCATCTGGCCAATTCCTGGTATGATGCCGAGGAAATTTGGGACCATTCTCAAGATGAGTTTGACAACTCTCCTCAAGGCCTTGCTAACCTAATGGTAAAGAATGCTCGGCTCGTGGAACGCGTCAGGGTTCTTACTTCGGAAAACAATAGGCTCTCCTCGGAGAATGACGATTTGGTCGCCATGAACGATTCCTATCAAGCTAGGCTGAATTGTTCTGCTCGTATTGCCTTCTCTCGGTCTGGCAGTTCGGTTTTTCCACCCATTGATCCTTAGATTGGGCTGGTTTCTTATGTATTTCCCCTTTTGCCATTTGTGTTTTATCTTCTGTATTTAATGAATCAGTTGTATCTTTTCGTATCTCGTGCCTGTCTTGTGAACCATTGGAACTCTTCGTATTTTGTGCCTTCTGATTCTCTATAAATGCTCCCTATTGCCTGTATCTCATTATCAATTTCTACCTCTTCTTGTTTTATAATTTGCTTTTGCGTGAGATGGCTCCCATCACTAGGTCTGCCTCCAAAAAGAAAGCCCTTATGGAAGAGGAGCCTACCTTTTTGCTACCTCGTCCCCCTGGCTTTGGGGAGGAGGATTTGACTCCTCTTCAACTAAAAGAAATTGAGATGTCATGGCTGAAACATGATCTCATGTGTGCTCGGACTGAAGCGAGGAGGTTTAAACAATATTGGGACGAGGAGGGCACTGCTCGTTTCAAGGCCGAGCAAAAATGCAAGTCTCAGTCTTACGCCTTGAAACAGGCTGAGATGGCGATTTCTCGATTGGTTAGGGAGAAGGAGCGTCTGGAGGAACTTTTGGCGAAGAGGGATGTAGTTCGAAAAAGTAGGATGTGTGTATTTTCTTTTTCTGTTGTATTATTTGTGTTTCCCCCTTTGTGGATGAATAAAACTTGTCTTGCATTTGATTCTGTCCTATTTTATTTCCTGCTTGCTTCTCTTTTTTTTTTTGTTTCTGAACATACATCGAACAATGTGCCCGGTTATCCCCCCGGAGAGCGTTGTTAGACTTGATGCTCCCTGCCATCAAGCTAGAAACGGTCTTCGTCCACCTCGTTCGATGTGCCCTTTTGGTAAGGATTGGGTGGGAGTCGAGGAACTTTAGTCGGGGGATATTATCGGTGTGATAGTAGTGGTAGCGTATGTGGGAAGCTTTTTGTGGTAGGGTCCATTGGCCGTTTATTTAGGTGTAATGATGTGAACTGCCTTGGGTAGTGGGATACGCGCTGACGTGGCGAAATCTGGAGCGTTGAAATGTTAAAAAGAGCAGCGGTTGTTGACTTTTGTATGGTTGGAAAAGGGTGAACCTCTGTTACACGAAAGGACGGTTATTATTTTATTCCTTTTGTGACTCCACTCCTTTTTATTGTGCCAGGTAATCCTGTTTATTTTTATCATAGAATTCGCTGAAGAAAATCTCTCTCTAAAGCATATTCTTCCCGCCAAAAAGGAAAAGAGTTCGGCCGCTTGATCTAGGGTTTCGTGGTTTTGTTGGAAGACTTGCTGCTGTTCGCGCTTGCTTGCTCATAATGATTACTGTAAGTGATTTTTCGTTCTCCCCCCTTCCCGCTTTTAGGAGTTGTATTTGATTTGTCGTTGTGGTCATAGGTGTGTTGTTGGTATATGGTTCAGGTTATCTATATATGTCTGATGATTCTGATGTAATGTGCATGGGGGTGGTGGCTCTCGTTCTATTGATGTGGTTCTGGTTTGTGTATTTGGTTAGTATATTGATGGAATGTGGATGATCTTTGTATAGGAAATTTTGACGCAAAGTGTGGCCCAAGTTGGCACATTCGTGGAGAAGGATTTTAAAGAACTCGCCGGAATACCCGACAACATACATGTCCGGCTTCCTATTTCTGACGAGGAGGTGCTGGGATTTGTACCTGCCGGCGAGGTGGCCGTGCGTTCTTCGGCATTCTTCACTGGGGGTGTTCGACTGCCCTTTACGAACTGGGTGGCTTCGTTCTTTGAGGCCGTCCAAATTGCTCCGGCCCAGCTGGCCCTAAATGGTTACCGTACTCTGAATGGTATCCAAAGGCTATCGGAGTTGTCCGGAATACCGATTGAACTGAAGGACGTCTTTGGAGTCTATAGTTTGAGCTTTGAGCGTCGCAGCTCGTATTTGAAGACTCTGCGTGCCTTTTGCCGGCTCGTTATCGGTTTGCCGGATACCAACAAAGAGCGCAATCTCGGTATTGTTATTGCGTCTGGTGAATGGGCTTGTCCGGGACACCAGATTCCTGGACCGGCTACCAATGCTCCCACTATGCCAGATCTCGGCGCTCCCAATGTAGAGGCTTTGTTAGCTCTTTGGAAATGGTGGGGGCCTGGACCTACGCCGGATCCTGCGAGTCGTACGGCTTCCATGTTGCTCGGTTACCCTATGGGGTCGGTGACCAAGGGGAATCCTGCACCCGAGATCCCCAAAGAGCCCGAGGAGGAATTTTTAAAGGTGGTCCAGGCTCGATGTGCTACTCGGCTTGGGAAAAGAGCCGTTCGTTCTAAGCGTCGTGCAGCTGACCCTGTCGTTGAAACAACGAAGAGGGCTAGGGGAACCGATACGTTGGTTACCGAGGAAGATGCTAACGTTGGCTCAGGCGAGGGGGTGTTTGCCGCTGCGCAAGGGGATACCGCCGAGGATGCCTCTGCTCCGGGCGAGGTATGTGTATATGTATTATGATTTTCTTGTCTTTTGGTTGTTTGTCATTTGGTTCGCTAGTGCTTTGCTTTATTAGTCGTCTTGTTTCAGCTACTGACTTCTCAATTGGTTACCCTCGCTCTTGCCCGGTCTATGGGTATTATTGTGTTTCAGGGGTCGGTTGACGATGTATTCGGATATATGAACCTCTTGACGAATATGGGAGAGGGTACGATGACTTTGCCGGTCATCTCGCCTATCCCCACCGAGGGTCCGATAGATTTGTCCGTGTGCTCGCCCCTCCGTAATGAGGAAGAGAGCGAGCATAGGGCCCCTGAGATTGAGCAGTTGGAGGAGGACGCGGGGGTGGAGATGGAAGGCAGCGAAGAGAATGCCGGGGATATTGTGACGGGTGTCGAGGATGAGGCTCTCGACGGATCCGAGAAGGTGTTGGTTGACGGGGTTGCAATGACCAAGTACATTGACCGATGTAGGGGTGAACTGCTGGATCAGCCGAGAACGCTGAAGATGGGGTATACGGCTCTGAAACCCCTTGTGTTCAAGAATGCAGAAAAACTAGCTGCCCAACCTACAATGTCAGTGATAGAGCAGGCCCATGCGGATGCGTTGAGGGTACGTGGGGCTCGTATTGCACTATATAGGTTTGGTACTTGTATTTTATTTGGAAACTAATGTGTTGAAGTGCAGATTGCTGTGAGTGCCGTGGCGCTACGGGATCAGCTGGGAGCTCTAGAGGGTGAGAAAGAGAAGCTGGTGGCCGAGAAGAAGGCCATAGTCGAGGAGAACGATCAGAAGATAAAAGATCTGCTTGCGACTTTCGAGGCCGAGAAAGAGAAACTGGTCGCCGAGAATAAAACCTTGGGCGATAATTATGACAAACTATCGGTGGACGTTCTGCACCTGACCGAGGATGTCGATAAATTGGGCGCCGAGAATAAAACCCTGGGCGAGAATTATGACAAACTGTCGGTGGACTTCCTGCACCTGACCGAGGATGTCGAGAACTTGAGGGTGGAAAAAGAGAGCATGGCCGCTAAATACGGCGAATTAGAGGAGGAGAACTTGCTCCTGGCTGAGGACGTGGAAGCCGAAAAGGCTAAGGTGTCTGCCCTGAAAACGGCACAGGCGGAGGAGCGAAAAAAGTTAGCGATGATGGCCAACTTTTCCGTATATTGCGCTCATGTGCGGGCGCTCAATTTCGCGAATGTTCCTCTGTCGGATAGGGCGTGGTCGGAGTTGGTGTATCCGTGTCCGCATGGTGCACCGCCGAAACCCTTGGACTGGGCGAATCTTCGTGAAGAAGAGCTTCCTCGGCTACCGGGGCAGACAATTTCGACAGCGCTGCGTCCTCACTCTATGTCGACCCCGTCCACTCCTCGACCGGATGTTACTGTAGTTCCCCCACCAGCATCTCCTCAGGTGAAACCTTGACTATCTTTCTAGCACTATGTATGTATATTTTTTTTTATTTTTTTTATTTTTTTTATTTTTTTTATTTATTTTTTTTTTTTTTTATTTATTTTTTTTTTTTTTTTATTTTTTTTTTTGTATCTAGAAACAGATTCTTTTGGGGAAGTGATAATATAGGTGTTGTGGTTTCTTTCTGTTGGGCTTGCTTGGGTTAATTTCTTTTGATGGTAGTCATATTTTGAAGGATATGAAAACAAAATATTGTCAGGTACCAAATAACCCCCTTGCCATGGTGGTCTGGACCTCGCCTAGTCGTAGTGTAGGTGACGTAATGGAGGATTTGGAAAGGTCTAACGCGTCCCTTACCGCGAAATTGACTTGTGCCTATCAGGAAATCGAGGGTCTGACTATTCATATTTCCAACCTGGCGATCCGGTTACGTGATTTGGGAGAGAAATTTAGTAAAAAGACCGCCCATTATACGGCAAATAAGGGTAAAGCAAAGGAACTTCTCAGTGCCCTACGACGTTCTCGTGATGAAGCCCGAGGTCGTGTGACGAGCTTGAGCTTGGTCCTTGGGGCCGTTTTCGAGGACGCGGATCTGCTGCTATCCTTTGCCAAAGCGTATTGGGCCCGAGCTCGCGCCTTAGAGGTGCTGGAGCATATAAAAGGAATGAGTGGTGTGTCCCGGGCGGAGCGCATGGTGGATGCGAAGGCCGGGATAACTGAAACCACTGTTGCCTTGAACCGAATCGAGGCGGTCATTCGTGAGCGTTTGGGGACGCAAATTAATTCATTGCGAGATATTCATTTTGCCGATGTAGTAGAGACTTCGGCGTCTGTTGAGGGGTTGTCGGATTAATAAAATAGCTTGTTTTGTCGTTTTCTTTGTAGCTTGTATAAAAAATTCTCTCTTCTCGTTTTTGTTTTTTTTGTTTTTTTTGTTTTTTTTGTTTTTGTTTTTTTTTTTTTGTTTTTTTTTTTTTTTTTTTGTTTTTTTTTTATTCATCTCTTCTCGTTCTGCTCCCCCCCTCTGTTTTTTTTATAGGCACATGCTACTACGTCGCATCAGGCTGGTTCTCCCTGCCTAGTTAACCCGGGGTTAGGACCTACTGGTGCTGCCCGGGACGAGGTCTCATCTGGTGCTGCTAGTGAGGTGCCTGACAGGTGGCCCTACATTGTTTTGATGAGCAAAAATGTCAAATTGACTGACCAATGTGCTCGACTGCGGACCAAGCTGAAAACCCAGGCGGCCTCTTTTCGGGAATACGTTCGCCGTGCCGAGCATGCTGTTGAGGTTCAGGAGCGTCGTTTGGATCGATACTGGCGTGCAAAGGGCGAGTACTTCGGCAAAATAAAGTTGCTTGTGACCAAGGCCAACGTGTTGGTGAAGTATTTCCGTTTGTCCCGCGCCAGATACGATGCTTCCGCAGCTGTGATTGAAGCTTGCCGTGACCTTTCCTTTGACGATGATCGCCGTAAAGCGGCCTCGGATGCTCACGAGTCCGCCAAAGAAGCCGAGTTCAACACGCGGCTTCAGACGCTGACCTGTGTTGGGGCTCATACGACCAATTTTGATGCCCTCATTTCTGAGGAGCGTTTTGATGGCGATGAGTCTGAGGGGTACACAACGACGGATGACGAAGAGATTGAGCTCGGTCAATTACCGTTGTGCTCCTCCTGCAGTAGTTCTTCTTAAATGAATCTCTTTAGTGTCGTTGATGTTCTTGTTGCCTCCGTAATGCGGGCGAGGACTATATATGTGATTTATTTATTCCTGTTTTGTACCTTTCCATTGCCGTATTGCTATTTAATTGATTGGATCGATTTTTCCTTGCCAAATCATTTGTTATTTCGTTATTCCTGTTGTGGAGATGCTCTTTGTTGATATTTTGTTGTTTAGATTGATTCTCCTTCATTGTTTTAGCCAATTTATATTGCATCGCCGTCGTAAAGTGGACCTGAATAATTCCTTGCATTGTACCTGCATATAAATTTCATAGTATTCCTAGGCGTTCCTTCGGTAACACGCCATGTTGGGATTTCATAGTATTCCTAGGCACTTCGGCCATGTTGGGAATTTCATAGTATGCCTAGACGTTCCTTTGGTAACACGCCATTTACGGACTTTCATTGTATTCCTAGGCACTTCGGCCATGTTGGGAATTTCATAGTATCCCCAGACGTTCCTTCGGTAACACGCCATTTACGGGATTTCATTGTATTCCTAGGCACTTCGGCCATGTTGGGAATTTCATAGTATGCCTAGACGTTCCTTTGGTAACACGCCATTTACGGACTTTCATTGTATTCCTAGGCACTTCGGCCATGTTGGGAATTTCATAGTATCCCCAGACGTTCCTTCGGTAACACGCCATTTACGGGATTTCATTGTATTCCTAGGCACTTCGGCCATGTTGGGAATTTCATAGTATGCCTAGACGTTCCTTTGGTAACACGCCATTTACGGACTTTCATTGTATTCCTAGGCACTTCGGCCATGTTGGGAATTTCATAATATGCCTAGACGTTCATTTGGTAACACGCCATTTACGGACTTTCATTGTATTCCTAGGCACTTCGGCCATGTTGGGAATTTCATAGTATGCCTAGACGTTCATTTGGTAACACGCCATTTACGGACTTTCATTGTATTCCTAGGCACTTCGGCCATGTTGGGAATTTCATAGTATGCCTAGACGTTCCTTTGGTAACACGCCATTTACGGACTTTCATAGTATTCCTAGGCACTTCGGCCATGTTGGGAATTTCATAGTATCCCCAGACGTTCCTTCGGTAACACGCCCTTTACGGGATTTCATTGTATTCCTAGGCACTTCGGCCATGTTGGGAATTTCATAGTATTAGTGGACAGCATAATAATATATTTTATCCATTCAAAAGCAGAAAGATAATGCCATTAAGCAAGAAGGGTAAGGTAGCACCTGTACTTGTAGCACTTGTACTTGTACTTGTATTCGGAGCATTGCCTATACGTAGTACTTCTTTAGGTTAGCCACGTTCCAAGAATTCTTTTCCCCTCGACTGTTGGCGAACAGGACGCTTTTGATTTTGTAAGAGACTGGACTTGTTCGCTTGACGATTTCGTATGGGCCTTCCCAGGTAGGGCTCAGTTTGCCATGTATTTCATTGCGGGTGTAGACCGTCACTCGTCGCAGCACCAGCTCTCCTACCATGAATTCTTTAGATCCTCTTACTCTCTTGTCATAGGTTTGCTTTACGTTTTGTTGGTATTTAGCTAAGGTAAGGGCCGCTATCTCTCGTTTCTCGTCTATCATGTCGAGCTCTTCTCTCATTCTTTGTTCATTATTTCCCTGCTCGACCAACGTTGTTCGGAGCGTAGGTAGCCCGATCTCTGTCGGTATGACGGCCTCAACACCGTATGCTAAGCTAAACGGGGTTTCTTTGGTGCCCGTCTTAGGTGTAGTTCGGCACGACCATAAAACGTTGAGTAGCCGCTCGGGCCACCTCCCCTTTGCTTGTTCAAGGGTGGTCTTGATGCCGTCTAATATTGTTCGGTTTGACACTTCGGCTTGCCCGTTTCCTTGTGGGTATGTCGGCGTCGAATAGAATTTTCGGATACCTAGTTCCTCGTACCACAGCTGCAAATTGGCATCTTTGAACTGGGTTCCGTTGTCGGCGACTATAGCGTACGGTATACCGAACCTAGTTATGATATATTCCCAAATGAATTGTTTGACGTTGCTGGCTTTGATTTCTCGGAGGGGTTTAGCTTCGACCCATTTGGTGAAATAATCAGTCGCAACAATCAGGTATTCCACATTCCCAGGGGCTCTTGGGAGTTTACCGACCAAATCGATTGCCCATTGGGCGAACGGCCATGGGGCTGATACCGGGGTCATCATAGATGAAGGGAGCCGTGGTATCTTGGCGAATCGCTGGCACTTATCGCATCGTTGGACGTATGCATCGGCGTCTCGCTTGATATAGGGCCACCAATATCCTTGGGTCACTGCCTTGTTTGCAAGGGATCGCCCTTTGATGTGTGCTCCACAAGATCCTTCATGGATTTCCTCCAAGACCGGCAGCTGTAGCTCGGTCGGGACGCACAGTAGATGTGGTCCCCGGTAACTGGATTTGTATAGTTTATCGTCCTCGGATAGCCAGAAACGAGGAGCTTTTCTTGTAATCTTCAGCGCTTTTATCTTGTCGACCGGAAGTGTTCCACTTCGCAGATAATGGGTCATGTCCTCCATCTAACCTAGTTCGTACTGTATCGATGTCACCCGGTTTACCATTTTCATTATGCTCGGGGTCGACAGTAGTTCCACTGTGATCGACCGGGAGTCGGTCAATGTTAATGTCGAGGCTAGGGTGGCTAATGCATCAGCATGTGCATTTTCGGTGCGATTGATTCTTACTAACTCGCACTGTTCGAAGGTGGCCATCAAACGTTGGACTTTTTCTTTGTAGAGGATCATTCTATCATCTTTCGCTTGGTACTCGCCGATGGATTGATTGACGATGAGCATGGAGTCTGAGCTTGCAATTAAGTGGGAGCATCCGAGGGACCGGGCGATAAGCATGCCATTTATCATGGCCTCGTATTCTGCCTCATTGTTGGTAGCTCGGAAGCCCAGTTTTATGCTTTTTTCGATGATTGCTCCTTCGCTGGATTTAAGGACGATCCCCGCTCCTGATCCGTCCTTGGTGGCTGATCCGTCGACATGTATCTGCCAGTGTGATTGGGGAGAGAGTGCCAAAGGCTCGTCATAGCCTTCGGTGAATTCTGCGACGAAATCGGCCAGGACTTGTCCCTTTATGGCATGGCGGGGTGCGAACTCGATATGAAATTGGGATAGCTCGACCCCCCAGGCGGCAACTCGGCCGCTAATGTCCGTCCGTCGAAGTGACTCTTTAATGTGAAACTTTGTATATACCCGGACCTGATGAGCTATGAAATAGTGTGGCAACTTCCTGGTTGCGACGACCAATGCCAGGCACAGCTTTTCCAAGGGTAGATAACGTGTTTCGGCTTCGACCAGAGTCTTGCTGACGAAGTAGATCGGAAATTGTTCGCGACCTTCTTCTCTTAGGATGACCGCGCTCATAGCTGTGGCGGAGACAGCTAGGTAGCATGCCAGAATGTCTCCTCTGTTCGGCCTTACCAGCAGTGGCAATGTCCTCAAGTACTCTTTGAGATTGTTGAATGAAGCTTCACATTCCGGGTTCCAGACGAATTTTCTATCCTTCTTGAGAGATTCGAAAAATGGTCGTCCCTTATCTGCGGATCGGCTAATGAACCTGCTCAAAGCGGCCATCATTCCCGTGAGCTCTTGTACCTGTTTCTTATTCTTGGGCGCTGCTAGGTTTCGTAGAGCCGTTATTTGATCGGGATTAGCCTCTATTCCTCGTCGGCTAACCATATGTCCCAAGAATTTCCCTTTGCTGATGCCAAATGCACACTTGCTCGCATTGAGTTTCAGTTTGTGCTCGCCCAGCGTTCGGAAAACGTCCCTGATATCTTGAAGGTGGGATGTGGCTTTTTCGCTCTTGACGACCATGTCGTCTATGTATACCTCCATCGTCTTCCCTATATGATCTCGACATACCCTTGTTATCATCCTTTGGTATGTTGCTCCCGCATTGCGTAGGCCGAACGGCATTACCGTATAGCAATAATTTCCCAAAGGCGATATGAATGAAGTCTTTTCTTGATCTTCGCGGGCGAGGGGAATTTGATGGTATCCTGAGTACGCATCAAGGAAGGTCATCCGTTCTGCTCCCGCTGTAGCGTCCACCAGTTGATCGATCCTTGGAAGGGGAAAGTGATCCCTCGGGCAGGCTTTGTTGAGGTTGGTGAAGTCTATACAGACTCTTTCCTTCCCGTTCTTCTTAGGGACGACGACCGGATTGGACAACCATTTTGGATAGTAAACCTCCCTTATGGCTCCAGCCTCCAATAGCTTTTGTACTTCAGTGATTATAGCTGATCTGTGCTGTACAGAGACTTTTCTGCTTCTCTGTGCTATTGGCTTGTATTCGGCGTTTACACTTAGGTGGTGGCATGCTGTAGTGGGGTCTAGGCCTGACATGTCTTTAGGACTCCAGGCGAATTTATCAATGTTGCTGAAAAGGAACGCTTCTAACTCCTCGGATTCCTGTTTTGGAAGGTTATCGCCGAGGAGGAAATAGTGCTCCTCGTCCATATACGGGATATACACCTTCCTAAGTGTCTCTCCTACTTGTTCTTCGACAACCCTTTCGGCTTTGGATATTTGGCTGATCAGCTTCTTTGTGCTGGTGGGTTGTTCCACAGTGCTTCGTTGTTGTTGGAGAGTCGCAGTGATGTCCTCGCAGCGTCTTGAATCTTCTTGACATCCTCTGGCTGTCTCGATCGCCCCCCTATCATTCGGGTATTTGACCTTTTGGTGATAGGTCGAGGGTATGGCCTTCATGGCATGTAACCAAGGTCGGCCCAATATTGCGTTGTGCCCGGAGTGGTCGTCGACCACTAAGAACTCCACGGGAACCGACATGGACCCTGTTGTGACACTGAGGACGATCTTACCCAAAGGTTTGGTCGTTTCGGAGATAAATCCGATCAGTGTGACATCGGTAGGCTGAAGATCTTGCAGTTTGAGTTCCATCTTGTCGAAGAGCTCCTTGTACATGATATCACAAGAGGCTCCTTGGTCGACAAGTACCCTGCTGACTGTGTCTAGGCCGATTTGAACACGGAGGTTTATGGCGTCTCCGTGGGGGTATATCACCCCTTCTTCGTCAAGATCCTAAAAAGAAATGGGCGGATGTCGTCGTGGTGTGCATTGTCGTTTTGAGGTCGACGCCTGTGATGTCTTGGCTACTTGGCCAAAGTGGGCCAGCTGCCGTTGTCGTGATCGTTCCCCGCCTGGGCCCTTGGGTCGTGACATATGAACGACATTGATCGTTTTGCCTTGCCGGTTGTCAGATCCCTCGATGGCCAGTTGTTTGCCTTTATTCCCAGCTCCTTTGATGAACTTGGCTAGGTATCCTGCATCGCCCCACTGGTTCATTCTCCATCGTAGGTTACGGCAATGCTCAGTGAGATGGCCGTGATCCTCGTGATATGCGCAGAAGAGCTTGGAATCTCTCTGATTGGGGGGAGAGATGATCGGTTGTGGTCGGGAATACCAACTTTCCCTGCATATATCCTTGAGGATATCTTCAGCAGACAGGTTGAAAGTGTATCGCAGCTCGACCGGTCCGAAAGTGCTTCGGTTTTCCCTCTCTTGGGGCCGTACCTGTTGAAATGGCTTGGGTGACATCGGGTAGGCGAGCTGGAGCGGTTTATGTTCGTTGGTCGGTGTTGGGTATGCGATCTGGAGCGGTTTAGGCTCTAGTGCTCGTGGTCGCTCTCCCCTGCTATGGACCTCGGGCTCTTTGCCCTTTCTGGTCGGTTGGAATGCTTCTCCCTGGTTATTTCTAACTCTTTTGCGACCCACCTGTGCCTCACGGACTGACTCTCTTCTTGGTAGAGTTCGGTTTAGGAAACGCAGTTCGTCGTTTTTATCGGTGAGGTGGGTACAATAGGCTAACAGGGAATCAGTGGTCGGGAAGTTTTTGCCTATGAACTTCCTTCTCGCCCAATAGCCATTAGGGATGGAATTGATAATGTTTTGGATGGCTATATTATTGGCATATCGTGGAATCTGGTTTGCTACGTCGATAAAACGTATGCAGTAATCGTTGAGCCTTTCATTTGGCATCATCGTCATTTTAAGAAGGGTCTCGATACTAACCTTCTTTTTCCGATGAGCAGCGTATCGGGTGGAGTATGCTCTTAGCAGTTCTGCCCAGTTTCTAATGGAGCCCCGTGGTAAGTTATGATACCATGACGAAGCCTCTTGACCCAAGCTGTTTTTGAAAAATTTGCACATCAGTGCATGGTCATCACTCCACAGTTCCATCTTTGTCTTGTAGTGCCTCAGATGGTCGATAGGGCAACTCTTCCCGTCATAGAGCCTGAATTCGGGGATGACGAATCCCATAGGATTGCGGTACCGCGTGATCTGTTCAGCACACGGGGTTTCTTGGCATACGTTCCAAGCCTGTTGGAACGCGTCATCCGTGACTTGGTAGGGAGGAGGGTATCCTTCCTGATGTGGTGGTGGGCCATATCCCTCCCCGATCCTGTATTCGGGATATCTACCGTCCTTCGTGTTTGTGTGGACACGTTCCATATGAGTGTTCGGATGGACGATAGTTACTGGGACACTGCCCCCTTGGTGGGGGACTCTTGTATCGGGTCGCCGACCCGCTGCCTCCAGGGCGGCCCTGTAGGCAGAATCTTCCACTTCATGGCGTGGGTCTTTGTTGGGTTGGATAACTGGCAATACGATGCCGGCCGCTGTCATGGCCGTCATGCATGCCGTCAGCTGAGCTTGTAGCTGGTTGTAGTTCCTTTCATCGGCTAATGGAACGACATGTTCTACCTCCACCGTGGGTGGTGTAATCATCCTCGGAGAATTAGTCGGCAGTCGGGGCGACTGTCCGAGTACATGATCCTCGGGCATACCAAACTGATGAGCCTCGTCCGTTTGTAAACGAGCACCGGAGTTGACCGAGGCCGTAGGCAAAGGTACCCTTGAGCTCGGCCCTGCTTGGGACCCGGTTAAGCGTCTTCGTGCACGCCTTAATATGGGCACATCTTGTTCGTCCTCCGAGGGCGAAAGATGTTCGTCGACAATCCCTTCGATGAAATGTCGGGGTGGTTCGACCGGTTGTTCTTGGTTAACGTAGGAGGTTGTTGGTTGGTTTCCGGATTGGATAGCTTCATATCTGTCGCGGATAGCGAGTAGATCGTCGAGGTCTTGTTGTCTAATTTGCGTGTTTTGGTTGTTGGTTTCTACTATCTCGGGATGGGTTTCCTCTACATTGGTAACCATTGTCGCTCGTCTGGCAGAGTATTGGTATTCGAATTCTAAACTAGTTGGGCACTAGATGATTCCCGGAGACGGCGCCATTTGATAAAGCCATAACTTTGGTCGGTTGCGTTAGGCTTTTCAACAAAGATAAAATGACAAATCGACCGTGAATAAATGATGCTTCCTGATCTTTATTATTACTCGGATTATTGTCCTTGTTCGGACTATTACACTTGTTCGGATTCGTATTCCGATTTTACAATTATGCTCGATATAACTATTTAATCTCTCGTCTTGATCTTTCTCCTCTTTTATTCGGTGCTCGGCTGTCTTTTCTCGGTTTGTTTCTCGAAGTGATATGCTTTGGTTAGTTTCTCTCTTTTCTTAACTTCTCTCTATATTTTTTGGATAGATTTTCTGGTCCTTTTCTAGGAGGGGTAGTGGGCTATTTATAGGCAACTGCGCCTTCTAGGATATTGACAAATGTCTTCATCCCAGGGATTTCTCAGACAAGGGTCCCCCTTTGATTGGGCTTGGGCTTTGGGTAGTAGCACCTTAATTCCTATAAAAAATATGAGATGACCCATTTAAGCGTTGGATACCCATTTATAAAGTGGGTTGATTATGACCCGAATAAAATATTCGGGTCTGATTTTTATGTTCTATCACCCTCTTTAAATATTGGTAAGAACCCAAGCGTTTTTTGAACAAGAGTGGCTTTTAATTTCCCACGCCTTTTTAGAGCCTTGTTGGGGAATCCAAACGTTTTTTCTTGAACAGACACCTCTTTTAATTGCCATCGCTTCTTAGAACCCATTGGCGAACGGTTGCGACTCTCCATACCAGCCCTCATCTAATTGGCCTATAAATACCTTCTTAAAGCATGGTTACATCCACAACCCTTATCATATTATCTTCCCCTACATACGAATCTTCATCTTATAATCTTTTTTCAATGGCCAGTTCTTTCACCAAATCTGCATTGGTTTTGCAAGTGGAGGCTTTTGAAGCTTCCTATGGCCATGCACTGAAACTGTTGAAGGGGGCCGAGGAGGAGTTAAAGGTGATGCGTTATCACCATACCGAGATGGTTCGGGAATTAACTTGGCTAAGATCCGAACTAGATTATTGCCGACGTGCTCGTCAGGCCCTAGTTGAAGAGAATGAGGTGCTAAGGGGAAACTCGGCGCTTCGAGACAGGGATGTCTCTGCCGGGCCCTCTTATCGATACCGATCGACCTCCCCCTAACCTCTCCATTTTCCTTTTCTTTTTATTTTCTCAGTTTCCTTCATTTCTTCCTCTTCCTCTTTTTTGCACTCTTCTTTTTTTTTTTTTTTTTATATATCTCTCTCTTTTGCTTCTTTTTATATCCTTCTTATGCATCCTTTTTCTTTTTTATCGTGTTCCTTTTACTTTCTTCATCCTCTTCTTTCTCATCATCTCTAGTTCTCTCTACTTTTTTCCTTTTTCTCTTTCTTTCTCTTCTTTCTCACCACTACGACGTAACAATCAATCCTGTGATCCTAAGGATTTTGTGTTACTTCTAGGATTTTTGTCATTGTTCTTTTTGACTCTTCTTTCTTTTCACTTCTTTATGTTCCTCTTCATCTTTTTCTTCCCTTTTTGTTTTCTTTTTATGTTTCTTTCCTTCGTCTCCTGCTGTTCGCCTGATCCGCTGATGCTGTCGATCTTCTTTGGCCATTCTGTCTACTCATTTGGTTCTACCATTGAACACACGATGTAGTAGATCTTCTTTTAATGTAATCCTCGGATGTAATAGACCCCAATGTAATAGATTGTCTCTTGATGTAATGAGCAATGATGTAATCCATCTTTATTAATGAGAAACTTTTGCCCCTTTTATTTTGGCACTTCTTTTTATGTTGTACTAGTGGTTTGTCGTTTTTCCGAAATCCAGATCTTTGAATATCTTTTCTATTTTCTGCTGTACTGCGATATCAAATATATGTGGGTGTACTGTCGATCATAGGTGTATTGTCAGGAAATATGCTTGCTCACAAGTATGTCAGGAAATACGCCAGTTCCCAAGCACTGTCATAAAATACCATACTATATTTTCTCTATAAATAATCCTCTTCTTTTCTTTATTAGCTACCCTCTCTCCTTTTATTTTTACTGTTTGCTCTTTTCTCTACCCCTACTTTCTCTTGTACTATAGCAATTTCCCAGAATGTCTGAACCTGTGGGGAGATATCATGCTCAGATGAAGGGTTTGGATGCGGAGGTATCTCGCGTCCGACGTCGAATGGGAAGGCTTGAGAAGGAGTACGGCATTCTGGCCTTGAGTCTGTTCGGCTCTCACCCCGAAGAGACAGTGAAATGGACCGAGATTTCTGCCTTGAGTCGTCAGCTCGATCACTTGTTGCTTCAGAGAAATCGTCTGGCTAACTCCTGGTATGATGCCGAGGAAATTTGGGACCATGCTCAAGACGAGTTCGATAACTCCCCTCAAGGCCTGGCTAACATGATGGTTAGGAATGCTCGGCTGGAGGAGCGCGTCATGGTTCTTACTAGGGAGAAATCTGAAATCTCCGCGGAGAACGAAAATTTGATTGCCATGAATGATTCCTACCAAGCTCGGTTGAACTGCTCTGCTCGTTTTGCTTTCTCTCGGTCTGGTAGTTCGGTTTTTCCACCCATTGGTCCTTAGTTAGATTGGGCCGGTTTTCTTATGTATTTCCTGTTTTGGAACTTGTATCTTTTTCTCTTTTTTTGTATTTGAATCAGATGTGTCTGTTCGTATCTCGTGCTTTTGTTCTGTGTCGCGCTTTGTGCCCTTTGACTCTCTATAAATGCTCCCTATTGCTTGTTCTCCATTATCCAATCTTCTTTTCTCTCTCTTGTTGATAATTTTTGTTTCCTCTAACTTGCTTTTGTTTTGAGATGGCTCCCATTACTAGATCTGTCTCCAAAAAGAAAACCCTTCTGGAAGAGGAGCCTACTTTCTTGCTACCCCGTCCCCCTGGTTTTGGGGAGGAGGATTTGACTCCTCTTCAGCTAAAAGAGATTGAGATGTCGTGGCTGAAGCATGATCTCAAATGTGCTCAGACTGAAGCGAGGAGGTTTAAACAATATTGGGATGCGGAGGGCCTTGCTCGTTTCAAAGCCGAGCAGAAATGCAAGTCTCAATCTTACTCCTTGCAGCAGGCCGAGATGGCGATTGCTCGTTTGATTAGGGAGAGAGAGCATCTGGAGGAGCTCTTGGCGAAGAAGGATGCCGATATGGGGGGTAGTTCTAAGAAGTAGGATAGTATATTTTCTTGTAAAAATTTTCTCTTTGGTTGTATTTTTGTGTTTTCCCCCCTTGTGGATGAATAAACTTTTGCTTCACGCTTGATTCTGTCTATTCTGTTTTATTTCTTGTTCACTTTGCCTTTATGTTAATACAGTCGAGGATGTTTCATTACACACCGAGCAATGTGCCCGGTTATCCCCCCGGAGAGCGTTTTTAGACTTGATGCTTAATGCCGTCAAGCTAGAAACGGTCTCCGTCCATCTTGTTCGGTGTGCCCTTTTGGTAAGGAATGGTTGGGCGTCGAGGATCTTAATCGGGGATATTATTGGTAGCGTATGCTGGAAGCTTTTCGTGGTAGGGTCCACTGGCCGTTTATTTAGGTGTAATGATGTGAATTGCTTTGGGTAGTGGGATATGCGCTGACGTGGCAAAATCTGGAGCGTTTATAAGTTAAAAATAGCAGCGGTTGTTGACTTATCTATGGTTGGGAAAAAGGTAAACCTCTGTCACACGAAAAGGTGGTTATTATTCTATTCTTTTTGTGACTCCACTCCTTTTTTTACTGTGCCAAGCAATCCCTTTTGTTTTACCACATAATGTGCTGAAGAAAATATCTGTCTCTCTCTAAAGTATACTCTTCCCGCCAAAAAGGAAAAACGTGCTGCCGCTCCATCTAGGGTTTCATTGTATTGTCGATATATTTGCTGCTGTTTCGAACGTATCCGCTCAGAATGGCAACTGTAAGTGCTTTGTTATTATTATGTTCTTTTTGTTTGAGGACTGGTATTTGATTTGCTGTTGTGGTCGTAGATATGGTGTTGGTAACATGTCGTGGTTGTCTATATATGTCTGGCGATATTGAGTTATGTACTGGACTTAAACTGATGGGAAAAGGAGTGAAACGTAGGGTTGTTGGTTAATTGTTAGCAAGGGGTTTTCTTTATGTTGATGTTATTGTGGGTTGTGTATTAGTATATTGATGGATTTTTGGTGATGTTTGGATAGGAAATTTTGACCCAGTGCCTGACCCAAGTGGGCCCATTCGTGGAAAAGGATTTTAAGAGGCTTGCCGGAATACCCGATAAGATACATGTTCGGCTTCCGATATCGGACGATGAGGTGTTGGGGTTTGTTCCCGCCGGCGAGGTAGCTGTACTTTCTTCTGCCTTGTTTACTGGGGGTTTAAGACTTCCTTTTAGCCAGTGGGTGGCTTCATTCTTTGAGGCCGTTCAGATTGCTCCGGCCCAACTGGCCCTGAATGGTTACCGTACCCTAAACGGTATTCAAAGGCTATCGGAGTTGGCCGGAATCCCGATCGAACTAAAGGATGTGTTCGGGATTTATACTTTGAGTTTTGATCGCCGTAGCTCGTATCTGAAGACCATGCGTGCCTTCTGTCGGCTTGTTTTTGGTCTGCCGGATACCAACAAGGGGGAGAATCTTGGTGTTGTGATCGTTTATGGTGATTGGGGTTGCGTTGGACACCAAATTCCCAGCCCTGCTACGAAGGCGCCCATGATTCCAGACCTCGGTGCTCCCAATGTCGAGGCTCTCTTACCTCTGTGGAAATGGTGGGGGCCTGGATCAACGAGGGATCCTGCTAGTCGTACCGCTCCCGTGCTTCTCGGATACCCGGCGGGGCCAGTGACAAAAGGGAATCCTGTCCCCGAGATTCCGAGAGAGTCTGAGAAGGAGTTTTTGAAGGTGGTCCGAGCTCAAAGTGCTGCTCGGGTAGGGAAAAAGACCGTTCGCTCGAAGCGTCGTGGATCTGACCCCGTCGTTGGAACAACGAAGAGGGCTAGGGGGACCGATGCATCGGTCACCGAGGGGGCTACTTCCCAAGGGAATATCCCCGAAGATGTCCCTGCAACTGGCGAGGTATGCGTATATTTATATGGACTCTCTTGTCTGTTGATTGTTGTGTTGTTCTCTAGTTCTTTGCTTCATTGGTTATCTTGTTGCAGCTACTGACTTCTCCATTGGTTATCCTCGCTCTTGCCCGGGCTATGGGTATTATTGTGTTTCAGGGGTCTATGGATAACATATTCGAACATCTCAACCTCATGGTGAACATGGGCAAGAGTACGATGACTCTTCCTGCGATATCGCCTATTCATACTGAGGAGATGATGGACTCGCTTGTTGTCTCGCCCACCCGTATGGAGGGTATGGGCGAGCACAGGGCCCCTGAGACTGGCCTTTCGGAGAAGAAGGTGACGGAGGAAGTGGAGGAAGCCGGTAAAGAGGTTGCCGAGGATGTAGTGGTGGGCGTCGAGGATGAGGTTCTCGAGCTACCTGAAGAGGTGTTGGTGGACGGGGTCGCGATGACCCGTTACATTGATCGGTGTAAGGGGAAATTGCTGGGGCAGCCCCAGGCTGTAAGGATGGGGTATACTGCTCTGAAGCCCCTTGTCTTCAAGGATGCAGAGGAAATTGCTGCTCTTCCGTTAGCGTCGTTAATTGAGCAAGCCAGCCGTGGTGCGCTTCGGGTATGTTTAGCATGTATTTAGTTATATAAGTCGTCATACCTTTAGTGGGAGGGTGTCTGATGTTGCATGTCTATTTGTTTTTGTTTTTTTTGTGATGGCAAGGCTTTCGTGGGTTCCGTTGCTCTGAGGGATCAGTGGAAGGCGCTCGAGGCTGAGAAAGAGAAGCTCGTGACCGAGAAGAAGGACCTGCTGGCGGCCTTTGAGGAGGAGCAAAAGAAACTGGTCGCCGAGAATAAAATCCTGGGCGAGAACTATGACAAGGTGTCGGGGGACTTTCTGCTCGTGACCGAGGAGGTCGGTAAATTGGAGGCGGAAAAAGAGAGTATGGTCGAAAAGTACGACCAACTAGAGGAGGAGAGCTTGCTCTTGGCGGAGGACGTGGAAGCTGAGAAGGCGGAGGTTGCGGCTCTAAAAGCAGCGCATGCTGAGGAGCGGAAAAAGTACGCTATGACGGCGAATTTCGCCGTCTATTGCGCTCATGTGCGCGCGCTTAATTTCGCGAAGGTTCCTTTGTCGGATCCGGCATGGTCGGAATTGGTGTACCCCTGTCCTCATAGTGCACCTCCGAAACCTCAGGATTGGGCCAACCTCCGAGATGAGGAGCTCTCACGGCTGCCGGGACATACTACTTCGACAGCGCCGCGTCCCCATTCCGGGTCTGCTCCAACGACTCCTCGGTCTGCTCCCGCCGTCACTCCCCCACCCACATCCCCTCAGGTGGAGCCTTGACCATTTTCTTGTAGTATTTTCTGTATAGCTTATTGTAAAGTCTTTGGGTACCCGAAATGTGGGTCGCTTTTGTATCTAGAAACATATTTGTTTAGAGAAGTGGTAATATAGGTGGTGTTGGTTGTTTTGGTGGGCTTGTCCGAATTGATTTTCCCTTTTCTAGGGTCATCATATTTTGAAGTATGTGAAAACAAAATATTGTCAGGTACCCCATAACCCTCTGGCCATGGTGGTCTGGGCCTCGCCTAGTCGTGGTCTTGAAAGGTCTAAGGCTTTCCTAACTGCTGAATTGAAGGCTGCTCATCGTAAAATCGAGGATTTGAATGTTCATATTTCAAACGTGTCGACTCGGTTACGTGACTTGGGAGAGAAATTCAGCAAAAAGACCGCCTATTATAAGGCGAACAAGGGTAAGGCGAAAGAACTCCTCGGTGCACTTCGGCGATCTCGTGATGAAGCCCGAGGCCGTGTGACGAGCCTGAACTTAGTGCTAGGTGCCGTTTTCGAGGATGCGGACCTACTGCTAACCTTTGTGAAAGCGTATTGGGCCCGAGTTCGCGCTTTAGAGGTGCTTGAGCATGTGAAAAGGAGGAGTGGTGTCGCCCGGGCAGAACGCATGGTTGATGCGACGGCCGGGGTAACTGAGACCACGGCGGCCTTGAACCGAGTAGATGCAGTCATTCGTGAGCGTTTGGGAACTCAAATTGTTTCATTGCGAGATATTCATTTCGCTGATGTAGTAGAGACCTCAGTGTCCGTTGAGGGGCTATCGGATTAATAATTGAGTTGTTTGTTTTGCCGTAGATATATAGAGATTTTTTTTTATTATTTTTTTTTTTAATGAGTATTCATCTTTTCCCTTCTTCCCATTTTTTTTTTTAGGCACATGATACTATGTCGCACCAGGCTGGCTCTCCAAGTCTAGTTAGTCCGGGGCCAGGACCTACTTATGCCGCCCGAGACGAGGCCCCATCTGGTGTGGCTAGTGATGATCATGTCAAGGTTCCTTATATCTTTTTATTGGGTAAGAATGTCGAGTTGCTCAATTTGTGTGGCCGACTTAGGGCCAAGTTGAAAACTCAGGCTTCTTCTTTTCGTGAGTATGCTCGGCGTTCCGAGCATGTTGTCAAGGTTCAGGAGCGTCGTTTAGATCGGTATTGGCGGGTAAAGGAAAAATACTTCAGTAAACTAAAGTCGTTGGTAACCCAAGCGAACATGCTGGTGAAGTATTTTCGTTTGTCCCGATCTAGATACGATGCCTCTGCAGCTATGATCGAAGCTCGCAACCTTCCTTTCGACGATGCTCGTCGGAAAGCGGTCTCGGATGCTCATGAGGTCGCTAAAGGAGCCGAATTCTCTGCGCGGCTTAAGACGTTGACATGCGTTGGCGCACATACGACCAACTTTGATGCCCTTATTTCGGAGGATCGTTTTGATGGCGAGGAAACTGATGGGGATACATCGACGGATGACGAAGAAGTGTCACTTGGTCAGTTACCGTCATGTTCCTCATGTAGTAGCTCTTGAATAAATTTCTTTATTTGTTGGTTGTATCCTGTTGCCTCCGTAACGCGGGCGAGGACTATTTGTTTTACTTCTGTTCTCCCGTTTTCGGATCTTCTCATTGTTGTACGGATATTTCATTGATTGGATTGATTTTCCTTTGTTGATTTCTTCGTTTGGCAATTGTGTTGCCTCCATAATGTGGACCTTTATTATCTGCTTTATTTCGTTATTCGTGTATTGGACATTCCCGTTGCTGCTATTTCATTGTTTTGATGGATTTCTTTTCATCCTCTCATTGCTGTATTTCTTTTTGTCTCCTCATTGCTGTATTTCTTTTCGTCTCCTCATTGCTGTATTTCTTTTCGTCTCCTCATTGGGTCAACGTGTACCTACATATACATAAGTATTCATTCCTAGGCATTCTTTTAGACATGCCATGTCGGGAATTTCATAGTATTCCTAGGCTCTTTGGCCATGTTGGGAATTTCATAGTATTCCTAACCTCTTCGGCCATTTTGGGAATTTCACAGTATTCCTAGGCTCTTCGGCCATGTTGGGAATTTCACAGTATTCCTAGGCTCTTTGGCCATGTTGGGAATTTCACAGTATTCCTAGGCTCTTTGGCCATGTTGGGAATTTCACAGTATTCCTAGGCTCTTTGGCCATGTTGGGAATTTCACAGTATTCCTAGGCTCTTTGGCCATGTTGGGAATTTCACAGTATTCCTAGGCTCTTCGGCCATGTTGGGAATTTCACAGTATTCCTAGGCTCTTCGGCCATGTTGGGAATTTCACAGTATTCCTAGGCTCTTCGGCCATGTTGGGAATTTCAGAGTATTCCTAGGCTCTTCGGCCATGTTGGGAATTTCACAGTATTCCTAGGCTCTTCGGCCATGTTGGGAATTTCACAGTATTCCTAGGCTCTTCGGCCATGTTGGGAATTTCAGAGTATTCCTAGGCTCTTCGGCCATGTTGGGAATTTCACAGTATTCCTAGGCTCTTCGGCCATGTTGGGAATTTCAGCTGCATTGGTTAGACTGCATGATATGACACTTTATTTATTCAAAAGGCAAAGGTATTAGTTAGAGAGATAAGGCGGCACCTGTATTTGTACTGACGGTCTGGCTTATATGTAGTACTTCTTTAGGTTAGCCACGTTCCAAGAATTTTTCTCCCCTCTGCTATTTTCGAACAGAACGCTTTTGAGTTTGTAGGTAACTGGGCTTGTTCTTTTGACGATCTCGTATGGTCCCTCCCAGGTGGGGCTCAATTTACCATGTATTTCATTTCGGGTATATACCGTTACTCGTCGTAGCACCAGTTCTCCGACTATGAACTCTTTGGTCCCTTTTATCCTCTTGTCATATGCTTGTTTGACACCTTGTTGATATTTTGCGAGTGTAAGAGCTGCTATCTCTCGTTTCTCGTCTATCATGTCAAGCTCTTCTCTCATTCTTTGTTCATTGTTTCCCTGCTCGACTAAAGTTGTTCGGAGCGTGGGTAGCCCAATTTCTGTTGGTATGACAGCCTTAACACCGTATGCTAAGCTAAATGGGGTTTCCTTGGTGCCCGTCTTCGGCGTGGTTCGGCACGACCACAAGACGTTAAGTAGCCGTTCGGGCCATCTCCCCTTCGCTTGCTCAAGGGTTGTCTTGATGCCGTCTAGTATTGTTCGGTTCGATACCTCTGCCTGGCCGTTACCCTGTGGGTATGTCGGCGTCGAATAGAACTTTCGGATCCCTAGTTCCTCGTACCACAGTTGTAATTGTGCATCTTTGAACTGGGTTCCGTTGTCGGCGACAATAGCGTACGGTATTCCGAACCTGGTTATGATGTATTCCCAGATAAATTGTTTGACGTTGCTCGCTTTGATTTCTCGGAGGGGCTTAGCTTCAACCCATTTGGTGAAATAATCCGTCGCGACGATCAGGTATTCCACGCTCCCCGGGGCCTTTGGGAGTTTTCCGATCAGATCTACTGCCCATTGTGCAAACGGCCATGGAGCCGATACGGGGGCCATTAGAGATGAGGGGAGTCGTGGTATTTTGGCGAATCGTTGGCACTTATCACAACGTTGTACATATACATCAGCATCTCGCTTGATATAGGGCCACCAATACCCTTGAGTAATTGCCTTGTTTGCAAGGGATCGCCCTTTGATATGTGCGCCGCAAGATCCTTCATGGAGTTCCTCCAGGACCGGCAATTGTAGCTCGGGAGACACGCACAGTAGGTGGGGTCCCCGGTAACTGGATTTGTACAGTTTGTCGTCCTCGGATAGCCAGAATCGAGGAGCTTTTCTCGTAATTTTCAGCGCTTTTATCTTGTCGGCTGGGAGCGTCCCACTTCGCAGATAATGAGTCATGTCGTCCATCCAACCTAGTTCGTACTGTACTGAAGTCACTCGGTCTATCCTTTTAGATATGCTAGGGGTCATCAGTAGTTCTACTGTAATCGACCGGGTATCGGTTAATGTTAAGGTCGAGGCTAGGGTGGCCAAGGCATCGGCATGTGCATTTTCGGTGCGATTAATCCTGACTAACTCGCATTGTTCAAAGGTGGCCATCAAGTTTTGGACTTTCTCCTGATAGAGGATCATCCTGTCATCTTTGGCTTGGTACTCGCCGAGGGCTTGATTGACAATGAGCATGGAGTCTGAACTCGCAACTAAGTGGGAGCATCCTAGGGAACGGGCGACGAGCATACCATTGATCATGGCTTCGTATTCTGCCTCATTATTGGTAGCTCGGAACCCCAGTTTTATGCTTTTTTCGATGATTGCTCCTTCTCCAGACTTTAGGACGATCCCTGCTCCGGATCCGTCCTTTGTGGCTGATCCGTCGACATGTATCTGCCAGTGTGACTGTGGAGAGATTGCCAAGGGCTCATCATAGCCTTCGGTAAACTCCATGACGAAATCGGCCAAGACTTGTCCTTTTACGGCATGTCGGGGTACGAACTCGATATGAAATTGGGATAGTTCGACCCCCCAGGCGGCAACTCGACCGCTTATGTCTGTCCGTCGAAGTGACTCTTTGATACGAAACTTCGTGTATAACCGGACCTCATGAGCTATAAAATAGTGTGGCAGCTTCCTGGTGGCGACGACCAAGGCCAGACATAGCTTTTCCAAGGGGAGGTAACGTGTTTCGGCTTCGACCAGAGTTTTGCTGACGAAGTAGATCGGATATTGCTCGCGACCCTCTTCTCTGAGGATGACTGCACTCACAGCTGTAGTGGAAACTGCTAGGTAGCATGCCAGAATATCTCCTTTGCTCGGCCTTACCAGCAGTGGTAGCGTCCTCAAGTACTCTTTGAGAGTGTTGAATGAAGCCTCGCATTCCGGGTCCCACACGAATTTTCTATCTTTCTTGAGTGATTCGAAAAACGGTCGTCTCTTATCTGCGGATCGACTGATGAACCTGCTCAAAGCGGACATCATTCCAGTGAGCTCTTGTACCTGTTTCTTATTCTTGGGCGCTGCCAGGTTCTACAGAGCTGTGATCTGGTCGGGATTTGCCTCTATTCCTCGTCGGCTGACCATGTGCCCCAGAAATTTTCCTTTGCTAACTCCGAAGGCACACTTGCTCGCATTGAGCTTCAATTTGTGCTTGCCCAGCGTGCTGAAGACATCTCTGATATCTTGGAGGTGGGACGTAGCCCTTTCGCTTTTGACGACCATGTCGTCTATGTAAACCTCCATCGTCTTCCCTATATGATCTCTGCATACCTTCGTTATCATCCTTTGGTATGTTGCTCCTGCATTGCGCAGGCCGAACGGCATTACCGTGTAGCAATAATTTCCCAAAGGCGATATAAAGGACGTTTTTTCTTGATCTTCGTGGGCTAGGGGAATTTGGTGGTATCCTGAATATGCGTCGAGGAAGGTCATTCTTTCTGCTCCCGCCGTCGCATCCACCAGTTGATCTATCCTCGGGAGGGGAAAGTGGTCCCTCGGACAGGCTTTGTTGAGATTGGTGAAGTCTATACAGACTCTCTCCTTTCCGTTCTTTTTTGGGACTACGACTGGATTGGATAACCATTTCGGATAGAAAACCTCCCTTATGGCTCCAGCCTCCAATAGCTTTTGTACTTCGGCGATTATAGCTGCTCTGTGCTGTACAGACATTTTCCTGCTCCTTTGAGCTACCGGCTTGTATTCGGCATTAACACTTAGGTGGTGGCACGCCGTTTCGGGGTCTAGGCCTGGCATGTCTTTGGGACTCCAGGCGAACTTATCAACGTTGCTGAAGAGGAATGCTTCCAGCTCTTCGGATTCCCGTTTTGGAAGGTTATTCCCGAGGAGGAAATAGTGCTCCTCGTCCATATCCAGGATATACACCTTCCTAAGTGTTTCTCCTACTTGTTCTTCAACAACCCTCTCGGTTCTGGATATTTGGTTGATCAGCTTCTTGGTGCTGGTGGGTTGTTCGACAACGATCAGCTGTTTTTGTAGGGTTGCGGTAATGTCTTCACAACGTCTTGAATCTTCTTGATACCCCCTGGCTGTCTCGATCTCTCCCCTGTCATTTGGGTATTTGACTTTTTGGTGGTAGGTCGAGGGTATGGCCCGCATGGCGTGCAGCCAAGGTCGGCCTAAGATTGCGTTGTGGCCGGAGCTGTCGTTGACTACTAAGAACTCCACGGGAACCGAAACGGATCCAGTTGTTACGTTGAGGACGATCTTACCCAAAGGTTTGGTCGTCTCGGAGATGAACCCGATCAATGTGACATCGGTGGGTTGGAGATCTTGTGTCTTGAGTTCCATTTTGTCGAAAAGCTCTCTGTACATGATGTCACAAGAGGCTCCTTGGTCGACTAGCACCCTGCTGACCGTGTCGCGGCCAATTTGAACACGGAGATTAATGGCGTCCCCGTGGGGATATATCACCCCTTCCTCGTCGTGACCCGAGAAGGAAATGGGTGGACATCGTCGGGACGTGCATTGCCTTTTAGAGGTCGACGCTTGCGACGCCTTGGCTACCTGGCCAAAGTGCGCCAATTGCCGCTGTCGTGATCGTTCTCCGCCTGTTCCCTTGGGTCGTGACATGTGAACGACGTTGATCGTTTTGCCCTGCCGGTTGCCGGCTCCCTCGATGGCTAGTTGTTTGCCTTTGTTCCCTGCGCCTGTGATGAACTTAGCTAGGTATCCCGCATCACCCCACAGGTTCATCTTCCACCGCAGATGACGGCAATGTTCGGTGAGGTGGCCGTGATCCTCATGATATGTGCAAAAAAGTTTGGAGTCTCTCATATTGGGGGGAGAATTGATCGGTTGTGTTCGAGAATACCAACTTTCCCTGCATATATCTTTTAGGATATCGTCAGCGGACATGTTGAAAGTGTATCGTAGTTCGACCGGTCCGAAGTTATTTCGGCGCTCCCTATCTTGGAACCGATCTTGTTGGATCGGTTTGGGGGGCATCGGATAAGTGAGCCGGAGTGGTTTAGGCTCGTTGATCGGGGGGGTATGCGATCTGGAGCGGTTTAGGCTCAGGTTCTCGTTGTCGCTCGCCTCTCCCGTGGACCTCGGGACCTTTGTCCTTCCTGGTCGGTTTGAAAGCTTCTTCATGGTTGTTCCTGGCTCTTTTGCGACCCACCTGTGCTTCCCGAACTGTTTCCCTTCTTGGTAGTGTTCGGTTTAGGAAACGAATTTCATCATTCTTATCGGTGAGGTGGGTACAGTAGGCCAGTAGAGAATCTGTGGTCGGGAAGTCTTTGCCTATGAACTTCCTTCTCGCCCAATAGCCATTAGGGATGGAATTGATAAAGTTCTGGATGGCTATATTATTGGCATATTGTGGAATCTGGTTTGCTACGTCGATGAAGCGTATGCAATAGTCGTTGAGCCTCTCATTCGGCATCATAGTCATTTTCAAAAGGGTTTCGATGCTAATTTTCTTTTTCCTATGGGTGGCGTATCGAGTGGAGTACGCTCTTAGCAGCTCTTCCCAGTCTCTTATGGAGCCCCGTGGTAGGTTGTGATACCACGACGAAGCCTCTTGGCCCAAGCTGTTTTTGAAAAATTTGCACATAAGCGCCTGGTCATCGCTCCACAATTCCATCTTCGTCTTGTAGTGCCTTAGGTGGTCGATAGGACAACTCTTTCCATCATAAAGCCTGAACTCAGGGATGACGAACCCCGCCGGATTGCGATACCTCGTGATCTGTTCGGCGCATGGGGTTTCTTGGCATACGTTCCATGCTTGTTGGAACGCGTCATCCGAGGCTTGGTAGGGGGGGTATCCCCGCTGATGTGGTGGTGGTCCATAACTTTCCCCGATCATGTGTTCGGGATATCTACCGTCCTTCGCGTGCGTATCGAGGACACGTTCCCCACGCGTGTTTGGGTGGACGACCATCGGAGGGATTATCTCGGGGGGACTGTCCCCTTGATGGGGCGGTCTTGTGTTGGTTCGTCGCCCTGCTGTTTCCAGGGCGGCCCTGTAAGCTGAATCTTCCGCTTCACGGCGTAGATCTTTATCTGTATTTGCGAACTGGGTAATTGGCAATGCGATGCCGGCAGCTGTCATGGCCGTCATACATGCCGCCAGTTGAGCTTGCAGCTGGGCATAGTTCCTTTCATTGGCTGGTAGAACAACGTGTTGTACTTCTACCGTGGATGGTGTAATTATCCTCGGCGGAAGAGTCGGTGGTCGGGACAACTGTTCAAGTACATGACCACCGGGCATACCATAGCGGCGATCTTCGTTCGTTTGGAGACGAGCGCCGGAATTGACCGAGGCTGTTGGCAAAGGGACTCTTGAGCTCGGCCCTGCTTGGAATCCGGGTTGGCGTCTTCGTGCTCGCCTTAATACGGGCATGACTTGTTCTCCATCCGAGGACGAGGAGGGTTCGTCCACAATCCCTTCAATTCGCTGGGGTGGTTCTTGGTTGACATAGGAGGTTGTTGGTTGATTTCCGGGCTGGATAGCGTCATTTCTATCACGGATTTCGAGTAGATCGTCGAGGTCTTGTTGGCTGAATTGTACGTTTTGGTTATTGGTTTCTACTATCTCGGGATGGGTTTCTTCTACATTGGTCTCCATTGTCGCTCGTCTGGTAGAGGATTGGTATTCGAATTCTAAACTAGTTGGGGACTAGATGATTCCCGGAGACGGCGCCATTTGATAAAGCCATAACTTTGGTCGGTCGCGTTAGACTTTTCAACAATAGAATAATGATAAATTAACTGCAAGTAATGAACAACTCGTGGTCTTTATTATTGATCGGGTCATTACATTTGTTCGGATTATTATCAACTTGCTACAATTGCGCTTGATTTAAATATTTAAGCTCTTATCTTGATCGTTCTCTTTCTTCTTCGATGTTCGGTTCTTTCTCTGTTCGGTTTGTTTCCTCACTGGATAAGCTTTGATTAATTTTTCTCTTTTCTCAACTTCTCACTATAATTTTTGGATAGATTTTTCGATCTGTGCCTCCCCTTGTGTGTGTTTCTGGGAGGGGTAGTTGGCTATTTATAAGCAACTATGCCTTCTAGGATGTTGACAAATGTCTTCATCTCAGGGGGGTTTTCAGATATGGGTCCCTAGTTAAGTGGGCTTGGGCTTTTAATAATGACAGCCTTATTTCATGATGAAAAGGACATGGGATGACCCATTTAAGCGTTGGGTACCCATTTATAAAGTGGATTGATTATTACCCGAATAGAATATTCGGGTCCAATTTTCATGTTCTATCATATGCTGTCCCTTATTAGGGCATTGTGAAGGGAAATTTATCACAGTTTCCGTATCAGATTTAACTTTTTTTGTAGTGTTATTTTAATTAAGCAAATTTAAGAGTTTTGAGTCTGTAAAATTTTGAACCATTTTTTTCAAAAAAACTTTTATTCTATTTTACTAATTACTCATATTGCATAATGTAATTTAAATGCATAAATAACTAAAAAATATATACTTATTTCCACACATATCCATTACTCTCCCAGACAAAATCTTAATGCGTGAAACAAAATATTATATTACTCCTTATATGACTTGTTAATCTATTGTTTAATAAAAATAAGATAATCTAAAGTCAAAATGAATAATTTAATAAAATCTAAAATTAATCAAAAAATTCAAAGATATATAAACATGGATACTCCCCAAAAAGTGATATAAATCAAACTATATTACTAAAAAGTGTTACTCACAAACCTTTAGTGCCAAAAATTATCACATTTTTTCTTTTCATGTTAAACCCACCAACTCCAACCTACCCAAACTAATTACCACAATCCATATATCAGACATTGGACTATCTTGTCGGAGCTTGGACAACCTCATTGGAGAACCATCATTGGAGTTAGAAAATAGGTATCATTCATTACGACTATATGTATATATATGTATGTATATATGCACACAAAAGTTTAAACTAGAATAAAAGATTTGATTCATAATAACACTATTTGTTAAAAAATTTAGAAGTTCTATAATGTGATAAATTATAATATACCCTGGTGTATTTTACGTGCTTCACAAACTGGCCCTCTTGAAATGTTCATTTTTATTAACTAAACATTTTCGATTCATGTTCATGTATACGAACGATCACGAGCGAACGTTTGACAAGACGAACACGAGTTATTCAGGAACGTCTCGTTTCATTTAAAACATTCAATAATTTAAAAAATAGTATTTTTTCTTTCTTTTAGAATATATTATAATTTTAACATTTATTATTATATTTTTTACTATGGTAAAATTATTTACAGATAAATAATACGACAATTAACTAATTTATTTGATATTTTAACACAAATCTATCTTAAGTTTACATATTCTATTAATGTGAAATCTTTTTTTACATACGTATAATTGATTAATTTAACGAGTCGAACACTTCACAGTAAACATCGTTGATTGTATTTATAATATGATGATGTAAATAAACTTAATAAGTTTGAAATAGTATAAGCATATCATTTATATTATAATAATAAATTTTTATTTTTTTAGTGATACTAGTTTTTATTACATCATTAATACATGTAGGTTTTTTTTTTAAATTACCAAACTTTACAAAGTATATATATATATACATACATATATGTGTGTGTATATAGTTACATGTTAATCAAACAAACCTATTAGAGTCGTACTCGTGTTCAATTCATGTAGTAGACGATCACTATATTAAATAATGAACATGAAACGAAACTTAACGAAGTTCAACGTAAACTTTCTCACAAAGAACTCATTTAATTTACAACCACTTATATTACACTAACCAAATGAGTGTAATTAATAGTATTAGTTATCTGAAAAATGGGTCCCGAAATTAAATACGGTAAAATAAATATCCATGTGAGATATCCCCACATAAGCAGCATTTTTAGTTGTCACTTGTCATGGACCAAACTTTAAGTTTGCTTAAATACTACGCACATCGTAGAGGTACCTTCCACCCCAAGTTTTTAATGCATACGTATCATAGTATAAAAAATGAAGAGCCCAATTAGTATTAATACTAGCAATAAAGCCCGTGCGGACCTAGATTTTAAATATGTAATCAAGTGATCATATTAAATAATAGTTGCGTTTATTTTAACAGTTTGTGGGGATGTGAGCCGGCTGTTTTTTTTTCTAGGAGAGAGATGACCTATTTTTAGGACCGTATATTTGGAATTACTATGGGTAGAAACAGCATAAAATTTTGGTGCAATGTATTGTTGATATAATCTTGTATATAAGTTAATTTTCCGTTATCCAAACGGTATACATTTAAGAAATTAAAATTATGATGTTGTGTATTTATTAATATTTTGTTAATAAAGTTATGTTGTAGAGTAAAAGGAGTACCATATATGTGTTTTAACTAGATAAAGTGAACACATTTTATTTTAATCTAACAAGTCATATGTTTTAGATAAGATATATAAATTGAAGTCAAATCTATTTCTAAATTTATTTATACAAGAAAATAAATTATAACCATATTATTCTAGTCTATAGGACACGAAAGTATTTACAGAAAATGACATAAATAAACTGATTAAACCATCCAAATTTGAATGACAGTACAAAGGAACGAACCAAGTTTATAAAAAAAATAGTCAAGACAAATATACACTTGGGTGTATATTTAAAAGATTGCAACAATACCAACAACACGCTTTTTCTTTTTTATATTATATTCACGGAAATGTTTCCTTTTTTTAATTTATTAACTTACATTTAAATTGGTATAACCTAGTGTGTGTTTACAAAGGCGTAAAGTATAACCAAATTCTTTTAATATAAAAAATAAGGTTACTTTGATTTGTTAAACATACTTATAAACAATCTTATAAAGTTGTGAAGTATATTAACTTCTTAGTAAAAAAAATAGTCTAATAAATGAATTTATCCCATTGTCTCTCTCTTAGTTAGCTTGCCATGAGGGCAAAAACACCTAGTTAGTAATTATATTACAAGATCACTATAATGGGAATTAGTTTTCCCAGTAACACTATATTGGTAAAAAAAAAACTCAAAAGTTTCGGTATAACTTTCATGTATCTTTTTAGTATTCCCCTAAATCATTTTATGATGATACACCCTTTTTTCGGATGCCATATTTGATTACAAAAGTCTACTTTGGGTGCCCCTAAGGTGTGACATGCCAACCGATTGATTAATCAAGACTACTATAACAAGAAAATTAGCATAAAAGCTTTTCGTTGCCATAATTGTTGAAAACGAGGGTCAAGTGTTGACTTGTTAAAGCATGATTCGCTGCACCAAAAATCTGGGACCTTATCATGATGATGAGGGTTAATGTTTGAAACATCAACTTATATTTCGTTCTCACTTCAGAGAAACTCAATAGTTATAAATTATAGTAATAGTCATGATCTTAAGGGGTTTTCCTCCACCCCTTTCCTTACTTTTTGGTACTTTTAAGAAATTAAGATAAATCTAAACAATAAGCTTGTTACTTTTTTTTTTGGTCATGATAATAGTCTTTGATTAAAATGAACAACAAAATGTCTTTGGAAATCATAGTGGTTGTTTTCATTTGTTACTGGAAGTGCTTCCAATTAACCAGCGTTATTCTTGTCATATACTGTAATGTAAAGACCATGGGTCATCCAATAATGGTTACCCGACCAAGGATTAATCATAAAAGAATCTAATTTTTTGTATGCTATTGTTTAATTTTTTTTAAAACGACCAATTATATGATCCTCAGTGCCCCACCACATGTAAAAAAGGAGAAGGAAGCCCGTCGCAAAGTCTAAAATGATTAGAATACTCTCATCTTATTACGTATCTTGTTAACGTTTTAAATAAAGTAGTTAGCAAGATAGTTATTTCTATTGCATTGTATGATTTGTATCCTTTTAGGGATCTGGAGCAAGTTTTAAGACCAAGAAAACTTGAGAATGTGAAAGGAGGAAATGGATGGGGAAACAATAAATTTAATTAGTGGACCCATATGAGTCAATGATAAAAGAATTAGACGGTGAGATGTGCTTGACTGGTCATGTTTTTAGTTGGGAAAAAGAATTTAAAATAATTTCACAATCATATTTTTATCATCAATTAATTGTCATAGCATTTTACATCAACAATCATCACCACCCTAAAAAGATCCTGAACTTTTGGATTTTAATACGACACGTGGCATTTTGACCACCGGATAATGAAAAGATCACACTCTCCACTCTTAGTTGCTATATTACCATGTGGTTTGTTGGAATGATGTTTTCATCACAAATTGGTTGTGTGGTATTTATTCAAGATAACGTTGGTTATATATCAGTCTCATGATTAATAAAGTAGGGTACTTTTCAGTTTCTGATTTGGTTCAGCTGCAAATGAACGGAAATGAGATAATTTTATACTGTTACCTTATGATCTTTTCCTTTGTGCAGAACAAGAATTGAAATCTTACTGAAGGGTAAAGTTTGTGTAAATAATGCAGCGAATTAACCAATTACAATATTTATTAGTTCCATGTTTTTTTTACAGGTGTGCACCACAAAAGGCTATTGGTTTAGTAGGGTACTTTTCAGTTTTTAATTTGGTTAAGCTGCAAATGAACGGAAATGAGATAATTTTATACTGTTAGTTATGATCTTTTTATTTTTGCAGAACAATAATTGAAATCTCACTGGAGTGTAAAAGTTTGTGTAAATCGATCATGTGTAAAGCTAGAAAATAATGCAGCAAATTTATTAACTAATCACAATTTTTAGGTTTTTTATTTTATTTTTGAAAGGTAAGCATGGTATTTCATAGAATCAAAACAAACAGAACAAACCTATTCTGACAGGCCAGAATAGGTCATTGAAGTCGGATCTGACCAAAGGCCAGACCAACTCCTTAAAGTTATTACATCCATTATTCGTCCAAAATTTATCAAATAAAATCAGTCTCAAAGGCACTTCCACAGTTGGAGGCTTATCATTACAAGAATCTAACAGATTCTCTTTTAGCAAAATACTACAATTACTAGGCCAAAAAGGTGGTTGTTTTAACCAAGAGGTGAATGAATAATCAGCTGCTGGTGTTGTATTCTCATAGTTCATTCTTCTGATCACATAGTTTGTATTGGTTTTCTTGCAGCAGTCGATACCTAAAATACATGCATTGCACAAAATTCCAACAGTATCCAAGACTAACAATTTTTTTATTTTTTTTAAGCAACGGCCCCAATCAATGAAATGTAAAGGTTAACAGTGGGACAAAACCCCCACCGTTATCTGAACGAATAAAAACCGATACGATGAAACTAAAATCTTAACTCTCTTAAAAACAAATGAGCCCTATTGTGCAACAGATTACCTTTGCCAATAATTTAATAGGTTTAGACAACAGATTACCTGATGGAATTTGGGAGAAATTCACTTGATGATGATTTTCTCTATTTTTTCTGCATTTCTTAACCCTGCAAGAAACTAGCTCACAATGTCCATAGCAAAGTAAGGCAAATAATGTTAGTAAAAATTGTAAAAGATCTATATTGCTCAACACCCATTTAAGCTGGATAGCTTCATCCATAATTAATGATTATTAAGATGGAGTAGCTCGTTATTAATGTCCCAAGCATTTACTAAAGCGACATTCTTATTATTATGAGGAATGCTTCTAAGCAAATTAAGCTTGGTTTTGATATAAAATGAAATGTGTTGGAGAAGAGTGCTAATATCAGTAGCTTTCTCTTCATATTTTCTGAGATTTCTCTCATTCCGTTTCCTTCCGTATCATGTAAACACAAATAGAGAAAATAAATTTACCAACTCTATTTGAAAAAGTATTATTTTGAAATAACCTACCGCCCAATCAACCCAATTTAACAAAGTATTACTGTTAGGACCAGATTTCTGGTCTAAATATTATTTATTGTCTATTGGTTTTTACTAAATAAATCCTAACTGTTTTGAAATACTAAGACGTTGTTAACAGGTTTCAAGCAATGTTGCAACCTCAGTTACAACCTACTGAGACAAATGGTAACAGGTTCTAAGCAATGTTGCAACCTCAGTTACAACCTACTGAGACAAGTGTTACCAGGTTCTAAGCAATGTTGCAACCTCAGTTGCAACCTTAGTTCCAACCTGCTTAGACAGCGTGGGTGGTTTCAAGTACCAGTTGCAACCTTAGTTGCAACCACAGTTACAACCTGCTGCTCAGCAGTACACTGTCTAGTTCTGTAAATCTGCGTACCTATTCTTTAATGATTATTATTTGTTTAAAGTTATGCAGGATATATTCTCATATTATTCTAAAGGTCTAAAATACGTTTATTGAGAATATCAAAGTCGTAAGGAAAGATTTCCTAAAAGATATAAAGAGATTAGTTATGTTTCCTTTACATTAACAATTCTATATCTTTATTCTTATACAAATCTTTATCACTTGTTTCAATCTTTGTTCCTTATCAAAAGTAGTATAACACGTTTAAAAGATTGAATGTAATATGGAGTTGAATGTTTCATATGTTTATGAAAAGATATTATCTTTAAAAGATCTTATCTTTATATGTTTCCTTTCAAAGGAAAAGATTAACTCCTACTTTCAAGGTTGTTACTAAACAGGTATTTATCAAAGATGATTGGAGTCAATCCATGCTGAAGAATCTCGTAATGCTTGGAAAGATTGAAGCCAATCAACCAAGTCAAAAGCAATCAAAAAGATATTGAAGATAGAAGATTGTTTTTACTTGTTTATATACTTAGTAACTTAAGCTTGTAAAAGGTGTGTGTTCTAAATTATAAAGAACTCATTCTTGAGAGAATACACGTGAGCTTTTTAAAAAGAAAAAAATGGTGGGATGCCATTGATTTATACGTGATAGTTATAGAGTAGGAGCAATATAGAGATAGGCAGAAAAAACTAGAGGGATTCTGAGAGTTTTTCATTAAGACTTGAGTCCTATATTGTAAGCTTTTATAATATCATAATCTGGGTAAGTGCCCCGGAGACGTAGCCTAGTTAGGTGAACTCCGTTGTTAAATGTGCTTGTGATTCATTTTAAGTACATTTAACTTTCTGTCCATTTAATACACTTGGTTCCAACTGTGGTTGCAACCTCACTTGGAACCTAACTGCAAAACTGCAACTAGAACAGCGGATAGGAATTTCAATTGGTATCAGAGCTTCACACTAGATCTTACTTAGTATGGATCATGTGTTCTAGTAAAAATGGACTTAATGAGGGAAGGAAATGCTTTCAATAAACCTCTATTGCTTGAAGGAGGAGTAAACTATGGAGTATGTAAAATCAGAATGAGCTCCTTCATCAAACAGCAGAATGAGCATGCATGGAAAACGGTGATGTATGGATGGGAGGCTCCAACAGCCATTGATAGTGAAGGAGAACTGGTTTTTATACCTGAAGACAGATGGTCTGATGATGAAGACAGAAAATCAAGTGCCAACTCAACAGCCATAAACTTGATTTTTGCTGGTGTAACTCTCAGTGTATTCAGGTACATTTCTCATTGTGAAACTGCCAAGGAGGCATGGGATATTTTGCAAGTTACTTTTGAAGGAACTGTTAAAGTAAAAGCTTTCAAACTTCAACAGTTAACTACTCAATTTGAAAACTTAAGAATGGAGGAAGATGAAAACATTGAACAATTTAATGGTAGAATCTGCCACATTGCTCATCAAGCTGGAACCTTAGGTGAAAAATACAGTGATGCTAAACTTGTTAAGAAAACTCTTAGGTCACTCCCAGAAAGGTTTGAAATTAAGGTTACTGCTATTGAAGAATCAACAGACTTAGATAATCTTAAACTTGAAGAACTTATAGGAAATCTTAGCACTCATGAGCTTAAATTCTTTAAACATAAAAGACCAGAAAAGGGAATAGCATTTCAGGCTAAGAAATCTGAACCTAATGTCTGTGATAAAATAAGTGATGAAGAACAGCTAGCTTTCTTTGCTAAAAAGGTTTACAAGAAGTTTTATAAGAAAAAGGAGGATGATACTGGTTCTTCTAAAAACTTTCAGAAAAGGGATAACCAATTCAAGACAGAATCTAGGTTCAATAATAACTCTACAGGAAAGTGGAATTCTAAAGAGAAGGATAACAAAGATTACAAGCCTAAAGAAATTCAGTGTAGAGAATGTAGAGGTTTTGGTCACATTCAGGCTGAGTGTGCTAATACTTTAAAAAGAAACAAAAATGCTTATATAACCACTCATAGTGATAGTGATTCTGAGAGCAACAGTGATGAAGAGGATGATTCTAACTTTGTTAATTTTATGGGAGTAATCACTGAAAAAGAACCTACTTATGAAAGTGACTGTGAGCATGTTTCAACCATAGTTACAACTGCTCTTGAAACCTATAGCAGTGATGAGGAAGAACCTTCTGATGAAAGCATCACTCAGCAATATATTGTTCTGTATGAAAAGTATAAATGTCTGAGTAAACAATCCTTGATCATAAGCAAACTTAATGTTAATCTAAAGGATGAGGTTAAAAGTCTTACTGAAAAGCTTAACTTACAACTAGCTGAACTTACTGAAACTAAAAAGAAAATTAAACTGCCGAATGCTTCTTCTTCAGATAAATTAGATGACATGTTGTCATATTCTAGAGTATCTAAAGATATCAGTGGTCTAGGTTACTATGGTGGTAAAAGTACAGGAAAAACTACCTTTATTGAAGCTGTTGCTAGAGCTAAAACTCATAATTTTGACAATAAGGTTAGAAGCTCAGTTGCAACCAAATTTGCAACCAGGAACAAAACTCAGGTTTTTGTAGAGAAGGTTGGAAGCTCAGTTATAACCAAAGTTGCAACCATGAATAAACTGAATAGCTTTAGGGATAAAAATAACTTTAGGTTGAAGCTGTGTAATTTCTGCAAGAAACCTGGTCATTCTGAAATCCAGTGTTATTTAAAAAGAAACATAAAGTATATTTCTCAGAAAACTTGGTTGGCTTCTGTCAATAAAAATTTGAACTGGGTCTAGAAAGTTAAAGAAAAAGCTACCTTAATTGCTAACAACAAAGCAGTCATTAACTCCTTGAATGCTGTTACCTCTAATGATTGGTATTTTGACAGTGGTTCCTCTAAGCACATGACAGGTACTGCAAGTCTCTTAAAAAATGTCACCACTCTTACTGGAAACACTGTTGTGTTTGGAGGTGGAGATACAGGTAAAATTGTTGGTAAATGTACCTTAAACAAACCTGGAATGCCTGTTATTGAGGATGTTTTTCTTGTAAATGGTCTAAAAGCTAATCTTATTAGTATCAGTCAACTCTGTGATAACAAAATGATTGTTAAATTTGATAAAGAAAGGTGTCTAATTACTAATCTTAACAATGATTTAATCATGACTGGAGTTAGATCAACCAACAGCTGCTATGTGTTTGAAAAGGCTGAAAAAGAATTGCCTCAAAGTAGGTGTAATCAAGCCATTACTAATAATGTGGATATTTGGCATAAAAGGCTTGGGCATGTGAATTACAAAACTTTAAATAAGCTTGTTAAAAATGAATTGATAAGAGCAATTCCTAAACTAAGTGCTAAAACTCAAAGTGTCTGTGGTGACTGTGCTATAGGTAAACAAACCAAAAGTATTCACAAAAGTATAAGTCAAATCTACACTAAGAGAGTCCTAGAACTTCTTCATATTGACTTGATGGGGCCTATGCAAACTGCTAGTATAGGTGGTAAGAAGTACATTCTGGTAGTTGTAGATGACTTCTCTAGATATTCTTGGGTAGTGTTCTTAAAGGATAAGACTGAAACTTTTGAACTGTTCAAAACTTTGTGCTTAAAACTTCAACTTGAAAAAGGTTGAACCAGTGGTAATATTGCTAGGGTTAGAAGTGATCATGGAACAGAATTTGAGAACAGTAAGTTTAGAGAATTCTGCAACTCCTTAGGTATAAGTCATGAGTTCTCTGCTCCTAAGACTCCACAGCAAAATGGCATAGTTGAAAGGAAAAATATAACCATTCAGGAAATGGCTAGAATCATGCTTAACTCTAAGAAACTTGCCAACAGATTTTGGGCTGAAGCTGTTAATACTGCCTGTCATATAGTTAATAGAGTTTACATTACTAAAGGCACTTCCATGACAGCTTATGAAATATGGAAAGGTAGAAAACCCAATGTTAAATATTTTCAAGTCTTTGGGTGTGTTTCTTATATTCTCAGAGATAGAGAGCATCTTGGCAAATTTGACTCTAAAAGTGAAAAAAGGATCTTTCTTGGTTATGCTCAGAATAGTAGAGCATTTAGGGTCTTTAATCAAAGAACAAACTGTGTTATGGAATCTTATAATGTGTTATTTGATGACCTAAAAACTGTTGATGAGAGTACAGGTGATGATGATCAATCTGAGATTGAAGAAAAAGAGAAAGAAAAAGTTCAGCAAACAAGCAGTCCCACAGTGGTTGGAAGTCCAGTTGCAGCTGAACTTACAACCGAGATTGGAACTGAGGTTGGAACTGAGGTTGAAACTCAGAATTCAACAGAATCAGAAGAAGAAGGATCTGCTATGCCAACAACAAGCAAGCCACGCTATGTAAGGACTCAGAAAAATCACTCTCTTGACAATGTCATAGGAGAAGTTGCTTCAGGTATGAAAACCAGAGGTAAAAGAAATAATGTTGTTCACTTTGCTTGTTATATTTCTCAGTTAGAACATAAGAATATAAAAGAAGCTTTAGAAGATAGTGAATGGATTTTAGCTATGCAAGATGAGTTGCATCAATTTGAGAGAAATGATGTATGGACTTTAGTACCCAGACCTTCTAATAAAAATATTATAGGGACTAAATGGATTTTTAGAAATAAAAGTGATGAGGATGGAGTGATAATCAGGAATAAAGCTAGATTGGTAGCTCAGGGTTATACACAAATTGAGGGAATTGACTTTGATGAAACTTTTGCTCCTGTAGCTATAATTGAATCCATTAGAATGCTACTCTCTCTTGCATGTCTGTATGATTTTAAATTGTTTCAACTTGACATAAAGAGTGCTTTTCTAAATGGTGTGATTAATGAAGAAGTTTATGTCTGTCAACCTAAAGGATTTGAAGATCCTAATTTTCCTGAATATGTCTATTTGTTGAAAAAGGCCTTGTATGGTCTAAAACAAGCTCCTAGAGCTTGGTATGATAGATTAACCAAGTACTTAATTGAAAAAGGTTTTAACAGAGGGGGAGTTGATAAAACTCTGTTTACTAAGAAAAGCACAAAGGACATAATAATTGCTCAAATCTATGTTGATGACATTGTTTTTGGCTCTACTTCTAATAAAAGAATAGAAGAATTCATTTCTGATATGAAGAATGAATTTGAAATGAGTGGTGGAGGTGAATTAACTTACTTTCTAGGATTGCAAGTTAAACAGAATGAGAAAGGCATTTTTTTTATGCCAAAGTAAGTATGCAGACAATCTTGTTAAGAAGTTTGGTCTGAATGAGAGTAAAGAGAAGAGAACCCCTATGAGTACCACTCTTAAACTGTCAAAAAATGATAAGGGAAAAAGTGTTTGTCTAAGTATTTATAGATCCATGATTGGAAGTTTGCTGTATTTAACTGCTAGTAGACCAGACCTTTGCTTAAGTGTAGGAGTTTGTGCCAGATATCAAGCAAATCCTTTAGAACCTCATCTTCTAGCTGTCAAGAGAATTCTAAGATATGTAAAAGGAACACTTCACCTAGGGCTATGGTATTCTAAAGATACAAACCATTTTCTAAGTGGCTACTGTGATGCTGATTGGGCAGGAAACATAGATGATAGAAAGAGTACTTCTGGTGGTTGTTTTTATTTTGGAAACAACCTTGTTTCTTGGTTCAGTAAAAAACAAAATTGCATATCTTTATCTACTGCTGAGGCAGAATATGTTGCAGCTGGAAGTGGATGCACTCAACTTATTTGGATGAAACAGATGTTAACTGATTATAATGTTAAACAAGAAATTTTAACTCTGTTTTGTGATAACAAAAGTGCTATAGATTTAGCTAAAAATTCAGTTCAACATTCCAGAACTAAACATATTGATCTAAGGCATCATTTTATTAGAGAACTAGTTGAAGAAAAGAGCTTAATTTTAGAACATGTTTCAACTGAAAAACAATTAGCAGATATTTTCACAAAACCCCTTGATACAAACAAGTATGAATCATTAAGAAGTGACATAGGGGTATGTCATTATCAATCTAATTGAATATTCTTGCTAAATATGTCTGTATTGAGTACCTTCAATAATTTTTATTTCTAAGGTTAAGTCTTAATTGAGCTATGATGTTTTTATTTTGAAAAAGCCGCTTTTTGGTGTCTCAAAAACATATGTGAGGTAACTTGTCCTTGAAAACCTCTCTGGTAATAGAGTTGCAAGCACAAAGTGCAATTTCTTTTAAGCTGGTTGCTAGTTTAGTTGCAACATCAGTTGGAACCTCTTGCTCTCAATAGCTGGTTGGAAGTTCAGTTACAACTCCAGTTGAAACCTCGTGTTAAAAATACTGGTTGCAAGCTCAGTTGCAACATCAGTTGAAACCTCAGTCTATTCTATAACTGCCAAGACAAAGTCTTGTTATTTTTGACATCACTTATACTCTTTCCTTGCTGAGGTCATCAAACTAGTTTTTGTGTAGAGATGAAAACGGATTTGCTCATTATAAGCTCCTAAAATCTAATCTTTATTAAGGCTATTCAATGATAAACATATTTTCTTGGGTAAATTGCTAGATTTTCGTTTTTTTTAAGTTTAAATATCTGTCTAAATTGCTATTTTTATCTTGAATCTATTCAAATTTCCTTACTAGCTTCAACTCCTGAATTTTCGAATTTTGGATCAATCTGTTTTAACAAGGAATGTTTATCTGTATTAACTGCTGGATTTATCTTAATGCCAACTGTTTCTTTCGTGATCTTAGTATGATTAATTTTTCAAAATTTTGTTGATAAGAAACTTCCTATTTTTTGGCTAAATCTGTTTTATAATTGATTTGCATGTATCTCCTTCCAATTTCAAAAAGATATGGACTTTATTGTTATTTCTATAAATTCTTTGTTTATACCAAATCAATCACAATTAACACAATTACTCTCTCTCTCCTTCTTCTAAATAAGCTCTTAGCTTTTCTGTTCGCCCAAACATACGAAGTTCTAAGTACGGTTACAACCCCCAGTTGAAACCATGTCTAATAACCCCAGTTCTGATGATGATTGTACTCTAAGGGATTTCATATCCAAATCCCCCACCAGTCATAGCTCTAAGGCTAAGGTAAGTGAGTCCTCTTCTCCTAAGACACATAGGACTAAAAAGCGTGCTAGGAGGAATACTGTTAATGATCCCATTATTGCTAAGTTTGAGTATGTTCAAAGATTCAATGAAGTTGATCCTAAGTTCTGGAGTAGAAGAACTTATAGGAGATTTAGGGCTTTTTCTAGTAAAGAAATACACTGTGAAAGAAAGCTTAATTTGGTAAGTTATCCACACATTCAAGTGTATGTTGAAAAGCTGTTGCATGCTGTTGGTTTAGGAAAAACAATTACTTATGCTGATTACTTTCTCCGTGCTGTTGTTAAAGAATTCTATGCTAATCTAAGTAGCATTGTGTTTGAAGAGGGAAATCCTGCTTATGGGAGAGTTTTTCTGAGAGGTCATACTTTGGATTTTACCCCAAAACTTATCAATGATTTTCTAGATACACCAAATCCTTCTGTTGAAGATGTTAATTATGACATGGAGGTTATTGCTTTGGTTCTAACTGGAAAGAACAATAGATTTGATGGAAATTCTATCAAAACATCCTCTCTCACTCTTTGTGCAGCTGTTTTGCATAAAATAGCCAGGTTCAACTGGACTCCAACCAAACAGCCTTCCAAAGTAAGCAAAGATATGGCCACTTTTCTCTATAAAATCATGTCTTCCAGGCCTATCAACTTTGGACATCATGTCTTCAATCTCATAAGAGATTTCAGTGACACAGATTCTACTTCCATTCTGCTTCTTTTCCCCTGCCTCATATCAAATATCATTCTAGGCCAGACTAACTCTTTGAACAGAGATTCTCCTATTAATATCTTGAATGAACCATTCACTGATTGTCCATCTGCCCTGTACATTTCTGCTAAGCTGTTAAAAGAAGGGCATGTTAATGACATTTCTGGTGAGAAAGGCAAAGAAAAAGAAGAAGAAACTTCTACTGCTCCCTCAGACAAGAAGAAAGGAGTAAAGTGGTACTTACTATAGAAGCTGGCTTATAATCAAGAAAGGAGAGCTGAATTGGATGCTGATGATTATCAAATCAATAAGCTGCTGGTGAATCTTATTGAGAGTGAGGATGATGGTGATAGTGATGATTGTTTCTCCATAAGCAGTGAAGAAAAAGATGAAGAGGTGGTTAGAGACCATCCTCTCCGAGAAAGAGCTCCACATTCTGATATACCTCGTGACTGATTACAATGGTTGCTGACAAATAGGGGGAGTGAAGTTTATGTTTTTTTGTTCAGTTTCATTCAATTTCAAGACTCAATGCTGCTGTCTTTAATTACTATTTCAATTGTTGTACTAAGACATTGTTGTGCCATGTTTTTTGGCCTTTAAATTTCTGCAATTTCAAGTTTGAAGTATGGATGTTTTTAAAATTGAATGTGTGAATGATTGTGCTTATTTAAAATGCCTGCAATTCTAACATACAGGGGGACCTTACTGATATTGAATCTGCAGGTGGTTGGGATGACTTATAAACTTAATTGATTTGTCAAAACCAATGACAAAGGGGGAGATTGTTAGGACCAGATTTCTGGTCTAAATATTGTTTATTGTCTATTGGTTTTTACTAAATAAATCCTAACTGTTTTGAAATATTAAGACGTTGTTACCAGGTTTCAAGCAATGTTGCAACCTCAGTTACAACCTACTGAGACAAATGGTAACAGGTTCTAAGCAATGTTGCAACCTTAGTTACAACCTACTGAGACAAGTGTTACCAGGTTCTAAGCAATGTTGCAACCTCAGTTGCAACCTTAGTTCCAACCTGCTTAGACAGCGTGGGTGGTTTCAAGTACCAGTTGCAACCTTAGTTGCAACCACAGTTACAACCTGCTGCTCAGCAGTACACTGTCTAGTTCTGTAAATCTGCGTACCTATTCTTTAATGATTATTATTTGTTTAAAGTTATGCAGGATATATTCTCATATTATTCTAAAGGTCTAAAATACGTTTATTGAGAATATCAAAGTCGTAAGGAAAGATTTCCTAAAAGATATAAAGAGATTAGTTATGTTTCCTTTACATTAACAATTCTATATCTTTATTCTTATACAAATCTTTATCACTTGTTTCAATCTTTGTTCCTTATCAAAAGTAGTATAACACGTTTAAAAGATTGAATGTAATATGGAGTTGAATGTTTCATATGTTTATGAAAAGATATTATTTTTAAAAGATCTTATCTTTATATGTTTCCTTTCAAAGGAAAAGATTAACTCCTACTTTCAAGTTTGTTACTAAACAGGTATTTATCAAAGATGATTGGAGTCAATCCATGCTGAAGAATCTCGTAATGCTTGGAAAGATTGAATCCAATCAACCAAGTCAAAAGCAATCAAAAAGATATTGAAGATAGAAGATTGTTTTTACTTGTTTATATACTTAGTAACTTAAGCTTGTAAAAGGTGTGTGTTCTAAATTATAAAGAACTCATTCTTGAGAGAATACACGTGAGCTTTTTAAAAAGAAAACAATGGTGGGATGTCATTGATTTATACGTGATAGTTATAGAGTATGAGCAATATAGAGATAGGCAGAAAAACCTAGAGGGGTTCTCAGAGTTTTTCATTAAGACTTGAGTCCTATATTGTAAGCTTTTATAATATCATAATCTGGGTAAGTGCCCCGGAGACGTAGCCTAGTTAGGTGAACTCCGTTGTTAAATGTGCTTGTGATTCATTTTAAGTACATTTAACTTTCTGTCCATTTAATACACTTGGTTCCAACTGTGCTTGCAACCTCACTTGGAACCTAACTGCAAAACTGCAACTAGAACGGCGGATAGGAATTTCAATTACACTAATGGTAAATCCCACCTTTATTGAGAAAAAATCTTAACGAGTCTTTCTGAAAATTGACAGTAAAAAAAGAGGCGATTCATGTTCTCCTCTTTATTCTGACATAAAACACAAGGGTCGCAAGAATGATTATTAGTCCACTTCTGAATTTTATTTGCAGTACGTAATCTGTTCCAAATACCCTGCCATCAAACATGGGTGCATTTAATAATATTAGAAGAAAACTAAACCAAAGAGTGCCAACTTATTTTCTCTTTTTTAGTTCTAATATGATTTCACATTTTTTTTACTGTGAAACCCTTGTCATATAGGTTCCAACAAAGTCTGTCAGTAAGTTCTCTATTGAAGGTAGGGTGAGGTAGGTTTTTGAGAAAATCCACTTGTTCCCCACTATCCGGCCATTCCCACCTATTGTTAGAAATAATGGTAGAGAATTTATACGAGAGAGTGATATTGGTAACACTTAGAAACCTTCTCATATGATTTCTAGGGAAGATGGTACCTAAATCAAGCCACTTATCATACCAAAGAAAAGTGTCTACGCCATTACCATTTTTCTCCGGGTCCAATCGCACTGAAATGGAGGATTAATAAACCATATGCTCTGGGCCTTTGAGATAATTTACATTGACCCAATCTTTCCATGGTGACTGAGAAGAGGGGTCACAAATTCTCCAAATAATTTTACAGATAAGCGCCTTGTTCCATTCTTTTATCTTTTTGAAACCCAGTCCACCCTCATCAAGAGGAAGAGTGATGTCATTCCAAGAAATTCTTGCATGACTAGAGCTCATCGAAGGGTCTAACCACAAGAATTTGCTCAAAATCTGCAATTTTCTTAACAATACCAAAAGAGATGATGAAGTGGGTACACCAATAAATATACATGCTACTAAGTACTGCTTTAACAAGTTGTACTATACCAGTATAGGATAGAAACCTGCTAGTACAAGAGGTAGCCCTTTTGGTGATTTTATCAATTAGAATTTGACAGTCTAAACCCTTAAGCTTTGTAGAAATAAGAGGAACATCCAAGTATCTAACTGAAAAAGTATCAGTTTTGTAACTTAAAAAATACTAATAATGCTCTGCAATTCATACTTGACCCCAGAAAAGAAAATGATACTCTTGTTGGGATTAGGTGCGAGACCAGAAAAGTTAGAAAAAATATCTAAACATTCTTTTAAAATGACAACAGATTTGATATCACCATTACAGAAGTGGTGGAGATCATCAGCAAAACATAAATGACTAATCTCAGGATTATAACACTTAAGAGTGAAAGGTAAAGTCCTTATGTCTGCATTTATCCTTAAAAATGTTATAAAGTACATTCATTGCAAATAACAAAAAAATAGGGGGATAGATGATCACCTTGTCTAATTCCCTTATCCCATTTGAAAAAGTCTTCCAAACTACCATTAATATTAAGAGAGCGAGTTTTATAGGTCTAATACACCAAACTATCTGCTTTTAACGATTTGGGTACCCACCTTTAAATTTTCCAATTTAGGTAACACGCTATAATAACTTTCCAATTTAGGTACCACCGTCTAAATAAATCACGGAATCATGTCACGTGACATTTGACAAACATTAATTTGAAAGACTAATTTGATAATTTTACACAAAAATATGTCATCCTATAAAAACATTTCTCACAGTTTCACACATAACAAAAATTTGGATTATATGCTATAGTAAATTTGTGCAAAAATGATAAAATCCAAATTTTAGATATTATGGGTTTCCAAACTAAGGTGTCAATGATAAAATCATAGCTAATGATTAGTTCAATATTAAGAGTGATCTTAGGGGGACTTTTGTTGTAAAATCCCATATTTTATTTTATTTTAGCTATTAGTAATCTTATTGATTTTTTTAAATCTTATTGATTTTTTTAAATCTTACCGTGATTTTGATAGCCATAAAAACATTCCTTATTTACTTGAATGCCACATTGATTTGCATGGAGTTAGGGGTATGTCTATTTCTTCACTCATGTTTGATGTATTGACCTAATAATTATGATTATTTGTGAATAAATATGTTACGAGTATTGAATGTGTCGGTTTTAGATATTCAATATTAATTGTACTAGTTTTAAAGATATAAGTTTTGTAATCTTGATAGACCAGTAATTAGATGGTTATAATTGACTTCACGTTAGTAAATTAAACATAGAATACAAATGGTCAGAAGTTTTATATCAATATTGTTAAACGTATGTGCATGATGTGTATAGTTATTAATGTCATTATGACCGGTTCCTTTTCCTTTGACATGTTTTTATGCCGTTTCTTATACTTGTGTTGCCTATGGAGTTTTAAATGCATTAAAATGCTACCTTTATTAGTAGAAAACGTATATACGTACAGTAATGCTATTAATCATTCATGAAAGACTTAGAATTCTTTGGCTTTCAACTTCCCATTCCTCATGCATATATATATATATATATATATATATATATATGTGTGTGTGTGTGTGACCGGAGAGGGATAAGTATCATTTACATATTATCAAATATCTTTTGTATACCTTTCATATTACCACTAGAAATATGGAGATGGTGAAATTAGTAGCAAAAACAGAATGTACATCCCTTAGTTTTGTAATACTATCCAGTTTATTAAGTGATTCCGGTCCATGGGCAGTGACAGTAGGAAATGTTACAACATTCCTTCCTTGCATATTAAAAGATTTATGTCGTAAATGTGAGTGGTTTTTACCTTTGCTATTATTAAAACTCATTGCATTTTCTAACAAGTATTTGCAGGCCCAAATATATTTGAAAGTATCAAAATTATATATATATATATATATATATATATATATATTGTATTGCAAGTTATTGGTTCCAAAAGGTAAAATTATATTGTGTATGCTAAGTAATTTTTTTTAAAGGAAATTCTATTATTTTTATTTGTCCTTTTATGATATTCGGGAAGTCCGAAAGAAATAAAGATATTTCGAAAAGTCCGAAAAGAGAAAAGATGTTATTTCAGGAAGTCCACAAAGAGAGAGAATGTTATTTCGGAAAGTCTGAAAAGAGAGAGAATGTTATTTCGGAAATTCCGAAAGAGAGAGAATGTTATTTCGGAAATTCCGAAAGAGAGAGAATGTTATTTCGGAAATTCCGAAAGAGAGAGAATGTTATTTCGGAAATTCCGAAAGAGAGAGAATGTTATTTCGGAAAGTCCGAAAGAGAGAGAAAGTTATTCGGGAAGTCCGAAGAGAGAGAAAGTTATTCGGGAAGTTCAAATACCAAGAATTAAAAGAGATTCAGGAAGTCTGAATGCAGCTTAACTTCTCCTTTATATTTATCGTATTGATCACACCGAAGAAAAATGTTTTGAAAAATATTATATGTTCAATTTATTAAGGTATGCTTTGGGAAATTTGTTAAAGTTAAAAGTATTGGTTTTTGAAAGAAAATGATAATTAAAACTTAATTTTGACCATATATTATATTGCAAGGTTGATCACTCACTAATCTCGTTTAACTTAGCCCTTGATTTTATAACATTTTCAGGTACTTAGAGCTGAAATCAAATTAGTCGGGACCAGACAGACCTCATAGAACTAAGTTTTCAGATTCCGCTGCATTATGTTGTTTAGCTAATAAGTTGTAATGTTTATCGAATTATGTGATAATATTGAAATATGTATTTAAATGATTTTATTAAGTGTTTTAGTGTTGAATTATTGGAAATGTCCTTTATTTAAGTTAGGTTTTGTTTAGCATGTGTAGCCGCACGTGTTATTCGGCCGCGTGACTACCAAATTAGATCAAGGATGTTACATTTGTCACTATGATAACCATGTAAAATAATATGAGCAAGTAAAATGTTTCAAGTGATACTTCTACCTTTAAAAAAAGCAGATTGATTTAAGTCAATGAGCTGATTTAACAAAGGCTTAATCCTACTAGAAATAAGTTTAGAGATGCATTTGTAAATGGTGTTACAGCCGGAGATATGCCTAAAATCAGTAACATTGCTAGGATTATTACACTTAGGAATAAGAGCAATAGAGTTAATTTGTTTTAAGATAGAATCACTTTTGAAAAAGTCTTTAACAACCATGGTCACATCTTTTCCCACAGTATCCCATGTTTTTTGAAAGAGAAAAAAAAACATTAAAACCATCAGCACCATGAGCTTTGTTGGGATTAAAGCTAAAAATACAATCCTTGATGTCTTTCTCTGTAAATTTTGCGCAAAGAGAATTAAACATAGCAGGGGTGTCGAGTGTTTAACATACTTACTTAAATGCGCTCTTCCAGGGTAGGCATTAGATTTTATTTTTTTACCAATAAGGTTAGTAAAAAATGAAGAAAAGTGTTAGCGATATCAGTGTGTTAAGGTTATCACCATTCTCATTAGTGATAGAGCTAATCTTGTTTTTATTATAATTCTGATTAAGACATTTATAGAAGTAGAAGTTATTTTGATCACCTTTTTTCAGCCAAGTGATTCTACTTTTCTGTTTAAGAATGTGCTCTTCAGTTTCTTTTTTATTTACAGGTGTGCACCACAAAGGCTATTGGTTAGGTGCACCAGTTTGTGTATCGCGTCACGCGTGCAGTAAGGTTACTCTAAGGACATGAGTAATGACTTTTGATATGCAACTTACAATACACTTTAAGTTCATAAATAACAACTAAACCCATATGTCCTTGTTAAGCAAAGTGTGGTTTTAAGCATTACACAAGTTTGATAACCAAGACTGGTGACTACAACTCGTACTCTCAAAAGTCTGTCGATTCGGTTCTTGTAGGGAAACGATTGATATACTTACGTACTTCTTAAGAATGACCAGTACAAGTATGATCCCTATCATTTTACTGGAATATTAGTACTTGAGGGTTGATGTATAATTAAACTTTGGGTTATGTATATGCAGTTAAATATTAGCAGTACTTGTGGGTTGATATTAACCCACGACCGCGTTCAGTGGTTAAGATACTTCTCTGCGCGAGAAGTTGAAGTAAAGAAAAATAGTATAGGCTATTGTTTTTTACGTACGTAGCCAACATTAAGACGTCAAATTAGGAAAAAAAATACAATTGTTGGCACAAGAGAGTTAAAGACAAAAAGATTTATTCGATGTTCTCAATTTTTTGCAACGGAATATATAGAATTAAAAAAGCAACGAGAGCTATAGGCTATGTTTGGTAGCAGATTTTTTTGTCTAAAATCATATTTTAAAAATATGTTTTGAGAATACACTGAAAAGTTGAATTTTAAAAATTTGATTTTTGTAGCGTTTTCAACCTAAAATCATATTTTCAGAAGCTGAATAATCTGACTTACCGATTTTTAAAATTTAAAATCCAAAAATTCACTAAAAAATATATATGTTGCCAAACAAACTCATACTTTGACAGTTGAGAATTATACCATATAATAGTCAAGGCCAATAATATAGCTTCCAATAGCAATATTCATATTACGAAGTAGGATTGTAAGTTGCGTCAATTAAAAATTTAATCACTGCGTTCGACGTTGATGTTTCCAGGGACAGATTCTGTGGCTAATCCATTTTAAAATTATAACAATTAAGTGCTTCTTTCTCCCATGGAGTTAACTCCATTGCCTTTTTCATATATATATACTAGTAACATGTATACACGCGATGCATGTACGGCACCCAATTAAGTGTCACGTGTTACGGATACGAATCAATATATCTAATCAAACACACACACAAAATGAACAAAGATACAATAGATAAATTCAATAAATTGCAAGGGTTTGAATCGTTTGATGAAGTTACCAAATATATCTTTATGGATTAGGAGGATTGCGTGCTATTGAATGCAAGTTATCATGGAAGGGATAGGTTTATGTGAGAAGAGGGTGGGAGAAGAGAGATGAGAGCAGGGTTGGTTTTGGGCCAAGGCCCAAGAATCATCGGCCTCGAATCCCTCAAAAAACTTACGTTTTTAGAGCCTCAAATTTGTTAAAATAATATTTATATATTTTACAGTTCAAACAATATAATTGTACTTGTTCGCGTTGTTGCAGACGTCACAAGATCAAATCTCGCGTCTAAATTTTTTTGGTTTTGATCTCATATTTTATTACATTGAAAAGTCGTGTTTGTTTAAAAAATAACATATTTGATCATTTATTACAAAACATATATTATTCTTGTAATATGAGATTTTTTTGGTTTTAGCCACATAATTTTAAAACTTCTGAATCCCTTAGATAAGGTATTTTTTTTGCCACTTATAGGGTGTGCACGGGACGGATTGATCTCAATCCTAACTCAACCCGCAAAATAAATGGCGGGACGGACTGAGGGGAGTTGAAAAAAATTTAAATATCAACCCAAGTAAATCCAATCTATTACAATTAAAACTCCAACTCAATCCAACCCAACCCGCAAAATAAATTGCGGGTTAGTGCGGGTTAGGTTGGAATTGATTCTTAAATTTTTATTTTGCTCATTTATTTTTCATAGTTTGCATAATTAAACTAAATTTTAAAATAAATTGAATTTTTGAAAGAGAAATATAAATGAAAACCAATCAAAATATGTTTAGAACATTCGCGAACAAATAACAAAACTAAAATATAACAAGAATGGAATGTTGGTATCTTGAAATACACACAATTTATATATAAATATATATTTATAATTGTATATATATTACGGGTTGATACGGGTTGGGATGGATTAACCCGCGGTTTGGAAACCTTAACCATAACCCAACCCGTAAAATATATAGCGGATTGGGACGGGACGGATTGATTTTTTTGGACACTCAACCCGCCACAATCCGTACGGGTTGGGTTTGCGGATTTTTTTACCCACCCCTAGCCACATATACTACATGCATCATAAAATTACCCGTTATTTATTTATTTTTAAAGATTTGTACTTTATAGAAAAGGTTTTTTTTTGTTAGCATGTTTTTTTCAAGTTTTTATAGCGAACTTTGTATAAAATTTTATGTGTTATTATACATAAAATTTTAGGCTCCTCAAGAGCTCTTCTTCTCCGGGGAGAGTGTGTCTCCTCACGGTATTTCTCGAACCGCCTGATCCTCGTGTCTTTTAGGCTCCATCTTTCCCCTCAGGGGACTCCGTCTTGGTCGTCTCTGCGGTTCTTGCGGTGACGAGGGAGTGCCCTCTCATCATTGCTTGCAGACGATATGTCATACCTCCTCTCTGAATTTTCGTCTTCAGGGGATTCCTCCCTTCCTAGTCGGTCTTTCGCGCTTCTGTTTTGGCATGGAAGAGGTTTCTAGTACATGTTGTCGAGTACCTCGACTACTTTTTCGCAGTATTTTTTAAGCTTGTGGATATCGTCTCGTGTGACTACTGATCGCAGTTTGGGGTTTGTCATTTTGCTCTCCAAACTGAACCTTAGATCTTCGATGTGCCTGCCAACGGATTCCGCTTCCTCGGTGGTGTGCCTGTGAGAGAACACAGACCTCCTCTTGAGCTTAATCTTCCTGGGATTACTGCGACTCCGCGAGGAGGCCTCTGCGGAATCGATGGCTCTCTGTCATGATTCCGCTTTGAGCTCTTCATAATGCTCACGTTCGGTACGTGCGAGGGACTTGGATTTTGAGGAGAAAGTGGTCAGTCCTTGGCAGGGGTGAAAAATATTAGTCGGATAGTGAAAGTTTTCGTCCCCGTGACATGCTCCTCGGATTTCTTCTTGTCCGTTTGACTTGGTGTTTTTCCGGGCATTTGGGAAGGGTCAGCAAGTCGATGATTTACTTTGGTCGTGCTTAACTTCGTATCTACCGATTCTTTATTCAGGATAAAGCTGAAAACTTTTAGTTTCGATTCTTTTTCAGGAACGACACCATTTGATAGACCGTGTACGCGACACTTGCCGTAAGGTGCTAACCCTAATTTTTAACATGCATCATCAACAATATCCTAACATTACTCCTGAGTTATTATCCCAACATCCCAAACCATATTCCTTTTGCATCGGCTTAACCCCATCTCATAGGTTAACTGTCTCTTTCTTTCTATTTTATGCGTGAACTTTCTCTCTCCATTTTTCATGTATATTCGCATCACATTTTAATTTGCTTTATTTCACACTCTAGATTCATTTTCTTTAGCATCATTACTTGTCTTTTGGTCGGGTTATATAGATTTTTATTTTGAATTGTAGTTTTTATTTAATTCCTCATTTAATGCTCTTAAAAACATGGGCAATGCCCAAAAAATACATTTTTTTAAACCTAATTACCAAAACATACTATTCCAAACCTTTCTTCCTAAAAGGTACAACTAACTAAATAAAAATAAAAAAATATTAATATTTTTTAAAAAAATAACGTATTTTTAAAAAACAAAATTATGTTTTAAAAGAAAAAAAATTTATATTATATTTTTTTTTAGAAAAGTACCAAAATATGCATACCTACATGTATGCGCATTGTTTGAAGTTTTTTTTTTAAAAAAAATAATTTTTTTTTAGAAAAGTACCAAAGTATGCAAACCTACAGCTATACACACTTTTTGAAGTATGCATACGGCATACCTACAGATATATGCACGCACTTTTTGAAGTTGTTTTTTAATTTATTTTTTAAAAAAAAATAATAAAAAATTTAGAAAAATACCAAAATATGCATACCTACATGTATGCGAACTTTTTGAAGTGTGCAAACCGGTATACCTATACGTATGCACGCACTTTTTGAAGTTTTTTTATAGAAAAAAATAATAATAATAAATTTAAAAAAAATATATATGTATATTAAAAAAAAAGTTGATTTTCGATTAATTTTTTTTTTAAATGTTTTTTTTTTTTTTGAAATTTTTGCTCTTATATGTTAGTTAGTTGTAACTTTTAGAATAAAGGTTTATAGTAGTAGTTTTTGGTAATTAGCTTTGTAGAATTATAGCTGTTGGTAATTTTGCCTTTTAAACAACTACTAGTTAGTGTGATTAAATTTTTGTAATATTTTATTAGTACTTAAATCTTTGCTTGGTGCTATTTATTTCTCTGTAAAATTTCTTAATGTTTTTCGTTGCTATTTATTTACGTTTTATGACCTTTTCTATTTTGGTGCTATGGATGTTAAACTTTTAGATTGATGTACGATGCTCTCAGATGCTATGTGAATTGTGATCTTCATTATATTTTCCGTTCCATGTTTTAAAAAGTTTTGATTTTGTTTTTATGTTTTATTTCCATTTGTTTATTTGGTGCTCATTTTTTAACAACTATTAGTTAGTATGATTAATGTCTTTAATTATTTTGTTAGTACATAAATTTTCCCTTGATGCTCTTTGTTGCTCTGTAAAATTTCTTGATGTTTTTTGTTGCTATTTATTTACGTTTTATGGTTTTTTCTATTTTGGTGCTATGAATGTTAAACTTTTAGACTGATGTGCGATGCTCTCGTATGCTATATGATTTTCATTATATTTTCTATTCCATGTTTTGAAAATTTTAAATTTTGTTTTTATGTTTTTTCTATGTTTTTCCTTTGGTGCTCTTTTTTTTAAAATAAATTGTTTATGTTCGTGCTTTCATTTTTTTCCTCTTGATTTTTTTAGTATATTGATGTTTGATTTTTATTTTCCTTTCTAAAACAATTTAAATTTGTAATTTGTAATTTGTAATTTGTAATATTTAAGTAAAAGATGATGGAATAATTAACAGAGAGAAATTTTTTAAGTGAGAGATTCTTGGGATAGAGGTGAGGACAAGTCCATAAATTTTCACATGTACTAAATTTTAAACATAAGTTTGAAATTTGTGTTGTAAGATATTATTGGACTATTGGACCTTACTCATAGTGGACCTAAGTTGGTCTTTCTATCTTTTATAACCCTAACCTCTAGTATATAAAAAAGGTTAGGGTCCCCTTGTATTGACACATTCTGATTAATAAAGTCTCCCTTATTGTTGTCTCTCATACCTCTCTCTATATCTATACATATCTCTATATATATCTATAACGAGCTAATATGTCACACAACACGTTATCGACATTTTGCTCGTGGAGAATAGGATATACGCTCGCGGATATTGGAGATTGTGGGTAAACGCAAGGATATTGGGTATTTACAAACCTTGAGGTTTATCCGGGTTTTTAGAGTTTTGTTATATCGACCTTCACCAACATACCGTGCGTAAGGTACCGAATTCAAAACTTAATTTATTCCATATATGTAATCGCACGTATTATTTTATGGATAAGTAAAACATGATAAATATCTCGTAGTATATAATCCATGTGTATTAGATTTTGTTAATTGTATGGAGAACTATATATGATCGTAACAAAATAACTCAAATTGCATGTATTTGTTGAAGAAGAAAAAAACTATGCGTGATAGATTTTTTTTACTGTATAACATGTATTAATCTGTGGGATTAAATCTGTAAAAAAACTGAAAACAGTAGGACTGTTTTGTAATTCGCTGAAACTATTGACTGTGCATGTTAATTACTAAGGGACTAAACTGAAACTTGTCTGAAATTATGGACTGAAGCTGTAATAATGTTGTAAATAGATATATAGTTTGCTGAAATTACACGGATAGTCCCTGTAGTATATTACATGTATAAAAACAGTATATATGTGTTATAAAAGTCAATATTCGGTCTAAATATTCACCCATATGCATATATATATTTATTAAAAAGGCAAGTGAATAAAAATTGCATGTTAATTGAATAAATTGATATACTTTCATGTATATTTAACCACTTTGCATGTTAAAAATTACCATATATAGAATTAATTGGTAATTAAAAATATATTGCTTGCTTGCATGTTAAAACTACCATGTATAGAATTACTTATATGGCAATAAACTGTAGATAATTGATTGATATCTTGTTAGTATAATCAACATATGTTTTGATATTACCATAGATATAAATATACCATATGACAGTTAATTGTTTGATTTGATCTAATTGATTTGATTTGATTTGGTATGATATAATTTGTGTGATTGATAATCCTGAATTGATTTAGTTTATCACCAAATCTACTGCATGATTAGATATATATCATGAATATATTTTATACTGCCTTGTATATATATGTGGTTATCTAGAATAGATATACCTGTAATTTATTGTCATGAATGGTAGAATTGCGAAATCATATATATTCACATTTAAGTTGGAAAAATTATGAATCTTCCCTAAATAGGCTCACCTATTTGGATACGATGTCTAGGAAAGATATAGGCGGAAGTCGATATCCTAATGAGGTCGGGTTTTAAGTGGCATTCGTGCCCTCCACCCTCACCGTCTTTCCTGGTCGTTTTTCAAGTAGAGCTACCGAAAGGGGTTGACTAAATAATAATTTTCCCGAATATGTTTATATAGTGATGTATGTTTCGCCGAATTGGTGTCTCTGTATCGACCTGTCGTTCGATCAATGAGAACCTATTCACATTGAAAGCAAAACTATTTTTCGAACATGTCGTTTCGAAATAAAGTTTATGCTTGTGCAAACCATAAACATATAAACCAGTCGTTTTATATGATAAATAATCCAGAACTCCCAACACATGTTGGATGCCATCTATGATGAGAAAAATCGTAAAAACATACTTGCGAAATGACTATTTAAACGTTGATTTTAATCCGTCACCACATGTTACTCACCCTGATGTGTGAAAATGTGATGCCCAAATTTTTTTTTGGATGCCATCTTTGATGAGTAAAACACGAGTTTGTTGTTACCATCATGATGAATGCTAAGGCGTTGATTTTATTCCGCCGCCACATTTGAGACGTGATGACGTCTATGGTGAACAAATGTCTGAAATTGACATATTGGAACAATCTTTCACCAAAATACTAGCTTGGAAATTGTATTCCATAAGCGGTATCGTGAATTTATATTCACCATGTTCCTTTATCGCCCATTTGTTATTGGATAAGAAAATTACCTCGGTGAGTAGTTTTAATCCTATTGGGTCAATGGCGAATTGTTTGCCTGATATTAATGCTCTTCATGTATATTTTTTTTCCACGAATCGAGAACCGAGACAAGTGTTATTTGTCTCGAACTGTCGCGATCCCGATGAATCGCCTAGCCAAGTGAGATTTTAGACAATCGTCAAAATCAAAAAACCTGTGGCTCCAAGACAGTAATTGAAAGTAACAATATGGCTCGTTGTCACAAAGCAAGAGATAATGCTCAAGGATCCAACTCTATGCTATAAAGACAAAGGTCATGCACGGTTACTCCTTAAATAGTTCACAACTATTATAAAGATGGAAAAACCGATGCTAATGTGGTTAAAGTTAATTGAAAGGAAACTCTTGAGACCCCCGATTTTGTGGCTCAAATGAGTTTGATACCTTTCTTTATTGATTTTGATAAATCATTGAACCATTTTTTCGCTCATTTGGATTATGTTTTCCATTTGCATTATTATTTTTCCATTTGGATCATACTTTTGGATTATGGTTTGCCTGTTTACGAAATTTCTCGAAATAATTTAAAGTGCTTTGAAAAAATTTCTTTGACAAATGTGACCAAACTTTAAATTATGAAATTTTAGGCAATACTTGTGGGTTAGTTGATTTTTTTTTAGAAATAGTGGATAACAGTATACCACATAATTTCACCAACTATTTGCCTAATATAGTACTCAGTGACAACGATTCTGAACCCGTCGTTCCAAATCAAAATCTTTGGTGAAACCAAATTGATTTGTCAAATATGAGGTCTTATACTCATGTAGGTCCTGTCGTACCTTGTTGAGTTATAAAATATTCAAGAAAACCAGTGTTATCTGGTAATAGCTCATGAAAGAATTAAAAATTGTTTACATAGCCTCCACTCAAAAACGTATTTTAGAGGAGTTAAAATGTTTTTCAAGTGGTTGCTACCACATTTTTTAAAAGCATTTAAAGTTACCTTCGCCTGTCGTCGATTGATAAAGGATTTAGATGATAAGACATGATTGTCTATACTTTCATTCGCCTGTCGTCGATTGATAAGAGCATTTTGATATTGTGGCATTGACCGGATGAGATATTCCTGGGTAAAAAGAAGATGCTTGATTTATAATCGCATCGCATTTGGATTCTCTCTGAGAATATATTTCGCGATTAATCCAAAATTCATGCCACTAATGCTCACTTTGAAGGACTAGTATGTGTAAAGATCACGAAATGAACTCGTAGAATTCTTGTAAAGATTTGAAGGAGTTATTGTGGACTTATCCAACCATAAGACGGACCATAAATATAAATGGTTATGGTTGATGCATCGACAATATGGTTACATTTTAATATTGTCCACATAAATGCAGCACTTTCCAAACTTTTACCCCTATCATTAAGTTGATGGCTCATGATCTGGATTATCCTGAAAAGTCTTGTCGACTTGATAATTCCGAAGAGTAAAAATTGAAATTTCGATTTGAATTACTTGAGTTTGGAAATTGAAATTGAACATCCTGTCGATTATGTTCAAACCCAAATGGACTCACGGAAAGTTTGATGATGCGACTGCAAATGATTGCACGCATTTCTTGGTCTTGCGCACCAAGATTCATATTTCCGTGTGGGGTTATGCTATTTTACTGCATTGGTCCGTCATGAGGCCCATAGACACTCAAACACCATATGTGTACCAGCTGATTACTGGTTATGAGCCAGAAGTCTCGTATTAACGCGTGTTCAGAGTGCTTAATTAATATTTTGATTGAGCCGCTATAGCGTTCAAAATATGGACCTCTGAAGGGGACATAAATCGATTATGAATCCCCTGCCTATCATTTGATAGAGTAACCTTGGCAAGCGATCTCTTTACCGCATGATATGCGAAAGTGACATCGCTAAGACTGTTCTCCCTGTCGTTAGGGGGAGATTTGCACGTCACCGTTGATAAGGAACGACGTGAAGTAAAGTGGCATAACCCACTCAGTCTTAGCTTGATCCCCAAAACTGTACTTAGTGATAAGTAAGTGCATAGACTCCCTCAAGTCTAACTAAATGCCAAACGCATTTAATGACTTTATGAGATGTCACGAGATCATTTATACCTGCTGCAAAATGCTTGCAAGGATAGACGTCCCTGTCGGACGCCGTGTTCCTGTCGTAACACGTTGCTTTGGCCGAACCCGCCAAGCAAAGGACACTGTCGTCGGCCGTCAGTCTGTCGTCCTTCCCAAGATATGAGGAAGTTGACCGGTTCCAAATTCGTTCAGCCCCAGAGGTGGTGAACTGAAACTCGTTTGTTGCACGAGATTATAAAGGATCAAGGAGATGTGTGATTTCCTCCCCATCCTAAGAATCTCGAAATATCTGTCAATCATGATATCTTAGACGATATTGAAGCAAAACGAGACTGTCATTGATTACTTGTTCATATATTCGGTGACGACTGATAATATGAGCAAATTATGACAGAGAACCATGTATCGTTGCCTGAAGTCAACGTAAAATAGACTGGACTAATGGAAACTTTCAATCCAAGTAGACTCCTTAGCGAAAGTGTGTTCGGACCTGTAGCTCCAACACCACCAATGTTAAACGAGTTCGTTTATTTGGTTATTCGTAAGGAAACGTGATGAGAATAATGAGATTGTAGAATGCTCGCCTAGTAGCGTAAGGCTTCTCTCACACCTTGGAATTGATTACAAGATGGTTTATTTCCTCATAAGGGACGTTATAACGGTCCTCTACTTTATCAGTTTAGTAGTTTCCGGAAAACTGATTATGCAGCATGTGATTGTGGTCACGATCTTATCTCTGTGGCAATTTAGACTAGAGACGTGCATGAAAGTCCCTGTGTGACTTCATAATGCTTGAATCAAGTAGTTCCTGACCACGGAACACGATCTCAATTTAATGAGACGTTCACTATATGGATTAATATAATCCGAGCGGATGTGGTACACCCGCCTAAGTGAGTACTTGATTAGCTTGGGATACTTGAACAAGTATTATGCCCTTGCGTGTTTTATTACGCGATCCATTTTTGGATTTGCCTTCGAGATGAAGGATCTTGGGAAGACACGGTAGTGACTCGGCCTGATGATCGAGTCCCGTAAAGATTGAATCTAAGTCCATGATTCAGACTACACCAAGAAGGTGTTATGACGTTTTAGTCATCATGACGTTAAGTCGTCAGATTCTCCCATGATCGTTCAATCACTAGACATTGATATAGACCCAGTCCGTCCCTGATGAGATGATGAAGAGATATTGAACCATCATGTTCATATCTAAGTACAATAAGCGCATAATTGTACTTGGTCTAATGTGCTAGGACGAACATCTCGTCTGCTGTGAATGGTATAGCTCGACACAGCATCGCGCTAACACGCTGCCATCGAAATGGCACTACAGACACATTCCCTTACCTTATGGTAATTTTGGAAGTGGGCTAGTTTATCCCATTTGCGTCATCGAGTGTACCTACCCCCTTCGGTACTCGAATTAACGCAACCCTTTTTCGGTTATACCGATGCCGGTTACTTATCAGACCCGCATAAGCGATATTCCTAACATCGTCTGTCTTTACCATTAGGAATAAGGCAATATCTTGGAGGTATTGGAATGACTCCAAACGAATCACTCTGATCTACTCGTGCTCTATGAGACGACTAGAGAGTGTATATGGCTTCAAGCTCGTATTAGCCATATTTGAATTACATATGCTCTGTCTCACGATCCAGATAAAACACTTGTCTTATTTGAGGACAACTTGTTGTTATCGATCAAGAGAGACATGACTACATTATGCTGTTTAGCATTTCTTGCCGAAATAAATCTTCACATATGAAGTTTAAGAGCATCCTGTCGAATGCTCGGTTTATTTCACGTTATATTTTCTTGTATACAGTCGTGTGCAAGTAAATGAGGCATCCAGTCGAATGCTCATACTCTTTCTTGGAATATGAAATCTTTGCACCCAGTCGTGTGCAAGTGAGGGGGAGCATCCAGGTGAATGCTTATTGCACTAATTACTACTTAGTCGAAATCCTCGCACCCTGTCGTGTGCAAGTGAGGGGGAGCATCCAGTCGCATGCTCGTGTACTCTTTTTGTCCTAAGACCAAGGTTTTTTCCCACTGGGTTTTCCTTGGCAAGGTTTTTAGCGAGACACGTTCCCATCATATCTCACTTAAGATTGCCGAAATTAGGGGGAGTATCTTGTTGTGTAATTCTTACCACTGTGTACTCTTTTGTCCTTCGACTAGAGGTTTTTCCCACTGGATTTACTCTAGCAAGTTTTGATGAGGCACATATTTTGTGTTTGATCCTTACTACTACCATTGTTGCACTCTTTTTTCTTCGATCGGAGATTTTCCCATTGGGTTTACTCTGGCAAGGTTTTGATGAGGCACACTGTTTTGTGGTTAGTTACTTACATGATATTTCGGCCTATATCATTCGGCTACACAGTTTCTCCTAGGTACCGGTTTTGTCCCACACTGGGTTTTTTGGCCCTAAGGTTTTTATGTGTTTAGCACTGCGAATGAACTCGACTCAGATCGATTGCATGAAGACGAATAATTCAAGACGTGCAAAGGGGGAGTGTTGTAAGATATTATTGGACTATTGGGCCTTACTCATAGTGAGCCTAAGTTGGGCTTTCTATCTTCTATAACCTTAACCTCTAGTATATAAAGAAGGTTAGGGTCCCTTGTATTGACACATTCTGATTAATAAAGTCTCACTTATTGTTGTCTCTCATACCTCTCTCTATATCTATACATATCTCTATATATATCTATAACGGGCTAATATGTCACACAACAGTTTTTATGTTTTTTCTATGTTTTTCCTTTGGTGCTCTTTTTTTTAAAATAAATTGTTTATGTTCGTGCTTTCATTTTTTTCCTCTTGATTTTTTTAGTATATTGATGTTTGATTTTTATTTTCCTTTCTAAAACAATTTAAATTTGAAATTTGAAATTTGTAATTTATAATTTGTAATTTGTAATTTATAATATTTAAGTAAAAGATGATGGGATAATTAACAGAGAGAAATTTTTAAAGTGAGAGATTCTTGGGATAGAGGTGAGGACAAGCCCATAAATTTTCACATGTACTAAATTTTAAACATAAGTTTGAAATTTGTGTTAAACATAAATTCCCACTTATTTGTATTTAGAAACACCATTTCAAGAAATACAAGCAAAAGTTGTCAGTACGTACCTTCAGTACTACTTGACATCATATGAATATATTTTATTATATTATAAATATTGATTAAGTACAAATATGACAAGAACTAGGTAACAAAGTTACACTACAAAATAATGTTTGATTTAGTGAGAGTCAAAAGTTGTCATAAGTCTGTCACTAATTTAAAAATATGTTTCAAATCTGTCGCAAATTGACTAAACTGTCACAAATCCGTCATAAAAACCGTCGCTAATAAACTCGTAACAAAAAATATCGTCACTAATGCCGGTGCGATTTCGATATTTTTTTTTTACAGGTGATCATTGATAAAATACCAATCTTATCAACATTGAGTCGACTATGAAATTGATTATTTATTGACAACTTTTAGACCGACACCGAAATGTGTGAATCCAGACACACACAGAAACTTATATCCAACTTTGAACATTTCATCAAAAAAACTCAAATAAACTCAACTTGAACTTGAGTTTTTCTTTTGAGTATGTGTAATAACTGATGATATTAATTTAAAAAGAAACTGATGATATCTATTGTCATTATGGTTTTCTATGCCAGTCATTTCCCCTCTGTTGTTTTGTGTAAGTTATTTTATTATTTGTATTATTAGTCCTTCATATAGAAAGTTATGTAGAAAACTAGGTTCTCAGTTTTAATATATTTATGATCGAGTTAAAGAACTTTTTACGGTGAAACCCCTAGTTATCTCTTGTTTCTCCACTTTGTCCATGTTCTCTAATTATTCTTATGGTAACTGGCCTCTTAGTCTCTCATATCATTTCCCCAAACCTCATGGATTTAGTATTTTTAAAAACCCTATAATTCCGATCATTGTCTGCTTGCCTTTAATTCCGAACACTAAACAAAATCACCAATGGATCACTATGATGAAAGGGTTGATTTATGATGCCATGTGTTGGCAAAGCAGGTTTCCGAGATGCAAGAACGATTGGAGGAGCTATACCACAGCTGCGGCCTAGCTGAGGCTGACGGGCCGTGTGTAAGCCCATATATGTGTGTTCGTCCAGCCAAGCAGAAGAGTGGCTGAGGTCGTGGCTTTATTTCCGCCTCCAAAGGGACCAAACATGACAGGTGTAATTTGATTAGAGGTTCTCGGGTTATTTGAGTACGCTGAAGTAGAACTGCTCATTACTCGGGTTTAAAATTTTATGGGCACTTGAAGTTTGTTTCAAGTGTTCCCGTAGTATACAGATTTTTTCAGATGGGGTATGCGGGAGTTTGTTGAAATTGGCTAAGGATTACTTCAAGATAAAGATATACAACTTACAAGACGTGGTTTTGAAGTTTTGTGTGGCATCTCAAGGTTTGGGTGGTGTCACATCCGAATGGTCGGATTTAACGCATAAGGTTAGGGATGGTGAGAGCTCGTGGAGTGAGTTTAAGAAGGCGTTTCTGATACGGTTGGTGGGAATATGAAAAGAAAATAATATAGGTGATAATGATTATTTTGAATGCTCCAAAAAATGGAATCTTGATACACATATTTTATTAGTTCATATAAAAGGTATCTTAGCAATTATATTGATCCTTTTAAAGTTAAATAATACGAATAAAAAGCAAAATTTTAATAATAATTGTAATAGCATAGCTCGTACAGACCAAACTAATGAAAATGATTCTTTTACATATTCATCGGTTGTTTGGGAATATGCGATTCTTACCGATGTGATATCGGTTTTAAAAAGTTATAAATTTTGAAGATGAAGAAAATCTAGTCATTCTGGTGTTAAGTCACAAGTGTACTCCCATCGAGTTCAGAGGAGTAAAAATAATTGTTATTGTCTTGATTCGTTGTCTAGTTTTAATTTTTTACTAAGCATTTACCATATAGATTCCTCTTGTTTCCATAATTTTTACTCATCAAGTCTGCTTGCCTTTCCTTTTTTTGGAGTTTTTTACCAAAATAGGCTATTTGGGACTGAAAAATCCCAGAATGGGCTACCTTTCTGTAATATTTCCAAAATGGTCTACTTTCGAAAAACGACCGATCGAAATGGTAAAAACGAGCGGTCGTTTTTATCATGAACTCTCTGGAACAAGTTGGACAAAAAACGATCGGTCGTTTTGTACAATTCGATCGGTCGTTTTTCAGACCAAAAACGATCGGTCGTTTTGTCCATTTCGATCGGTCGTTTTTCAGAAATACTTCCTATTTAAAAAAACTCATCTCTTTTCCAGACCTACTTTTCTAGAACTACTCTGTAAAAAAAAAAACATAACTCTTAGATCATTTTAGGGCAAATTTCAGAGCTATTCGAAAACAGGTAAAACCTCGATATTTTATTAAGACTCTATGTTTCTATAAGACTCAATATTTTGTAAAAACTCGGTTTTTTCCACTATTTTTCAACACAGTTTCCACTATTTTCAATCTTATTTAGTTTTTTTTTTGTGTTTTTGGAGTATTATTTGATTATTTTTTTGTGTGTTTTAGGTTATCGAAATAAAAAAATCCTACAATTATGTGTTATTGGGGAGGTACGATGATGGAAACTATTAGCGAGGGGTTATCTTATGATATTTCTTATAAAAAAAATTTTAAGGTATCTAGAAACACGACATACGACAAATTCTTGGAAAAATTGTTTAAGAAACTTGATGTATCATCGACTTCAAATCGTTTGAGTTTAACATGTCGTTATCCATATCTGACTACACTTACTGAGTTTAAATATATGCGATTGGCTGTTGTTGATAATGATTCGTTGGAAACCATGCTTGAGTTAATAGAAGAAAATGGAAGAACGTTTATAGAGTTATATGTTGAAATTGAGCAAGTTTACTCTTCTGATCAAGATTACGGGTTGTATTATAATATTCTTTCCACTAATAAAATCGGTACATCAAGTAGAACACCCATTCGACAAGAGCCAATGCCAGAGGTATATTCTAAGAACAACGAACTAGATTTGACACATTTGGATGCAGTGTGTCGATTGTCAGATAATATTGATTGGTCGAACAATATAAATGAGATAGAACTTGGAGATGAACCAGATGATGAAGATGACGAGTCTGACGATGACGTCAATATTAGCGAAAACGAGTCTGACGATGACGAAGAAAATGTACAAGAAATGGGCTCGTATATGGATGAGGATGAAAACGACCAATCAAGTGGGTCGCAATGGCCGAATAATACTATTCCCGATGAAATTCCTATGCATCAACCAATGTCAAGTTTGTTTAATGAACCGTTCGACACTGAAGAAAATTATAGTAACCAGAGACGAAATTATATGATGTATCCTGGATTTTGGGATCCTCAAGTTAATGATCCTTTTATTGGTCTTTTATTTAGGGATAAAGAAATGTTGAAAAAGGGAATAAAACTTTGGTCAATTAAACGTAACATCCATTTTTGCACTAAAAGTTCGAAGGCAAAATTTTGGGAAATTCGTTGTAAACTGGCCGAAACTCAAAAATGCAAATGGAAACTACGAGCTTCACTAAGAAAGAAACATGGATTTTTTCAAGTGTCGGTGTACAACGGTTCTCATACATGCATTCATGCCGACCGATCGTTTTTCTGTTTTTCAGCCTTTTAACTTCTTTCAAACCCTAATTCTATTTCATTCAACAATTATATCAACCCTCTCTCTCTTTCAAAATCGCCTCTTTCTATCAAAATCTATCAAAAATCCCTAATATCTACATATATATAACCCAATTCTCTTATTAATCCTTATAATCAACAATCGATTGATTCCGTTTCTTGAAAACCCTTTTTTTCAAAATACCAATTTTTCAAAAACCCTAATTTTTTTTAAAATCCAACCATGGTTCGCACCAAGAAAGCTCAATCACACATCGTCGACGAACATGAGAACGACTACGTGCCTCCGTCCCCGAGCCGCCCCCGTGTTCCTCGTGCTCGACGAACCGGCCCCTCCACCGCTCCACCATCGGGCCCCGATACCTCTTCCGGCTCTCTTCCTCCTCTCTATCCACCTACAATGGGTAAAAGAGCTATATTGACTAACTTTACCATAGACATGCCTTTATTTCTTGAACGTTTTCCCCTTCTTATGCAAGATTTAAACTTCCAAAAACTCAACGTAATTCTTACTCTAAAAGAGCCTTTCTTCATTGAAAATATATATGAATTTTACCATAACCTAGTTCTTGATAGGGATCATGATGACGCACTCCGCGTGCGTTCATCGTTTAATGGCCAACCCTTCGTTTACGGTATAGACCGTTTACGAAATCTTCTACACCTCGATGCCGAGGGGGTGTACGAGCAAGATGACAAACTTTGCGAAATGCTCAATATCGTTAATTTTACCGATTTCAAAGATGAGCTACTTCATCCCACCCACAGCAATTGTTCTACCAAAGCCCACGGCCTTCTCTTCCGAAATAAATTAGCCTACCATATCCTCTCCCATATTGTCGTCCCCCATACCTCAAACTTCACAGATGTTACCAATGAGTACATCTTCCTCCTAGGGTGCATCCATCGCCGAGTCAAACTTGACTTCGCGTCACTCAACTTCTTTAAGATGGATTCGCTAAAAACGAAATCCAAGAATGGGTTACCTTACGGTGCCTTGATTTCGACCATCTTAAAGGACTTAAACCTTGTTCCCGGTGGTACCTTGTTCAAGAACAAGGACAAACACATTTGGGACACTTCCTATCTCTCCAAAATGTCAATAAAATTCAACACTACCGACAAGACCATTACTTGGTCCGGTAAGCGGGTGTCCGGCCCCGACTATGCTCCTCTTACCCCCGAAGAGGAAGAGTATGTCGGCCCTAAGGCCACACCGCAAGCCGCTCGTGAGGATGTGCCTATCTCCTCCGAGTCCCTTCCCCCCTCCCACATCCCTTCCTCTTCCCGTCCCTCTCGAGGTCGAGGAAAAGCCAAGGTCGGATCTTCCAACCGTCCTCCGCGCACCGAACAATTCTACGACGATCTATACATCGACCAATATCAAAATGCGCGACTCCACCGACGCATGTTTCGCTCCATGAACACAAATCAAGAAGACTTGGACGAAATTGATACGATAAGCGCCGAGCAACGGGCAAAGTTCTACGGGTATTTTTCCGATCTAGCCGGTCCCGACAATGACGAAGACGAAGAGGACGATGCGACCTCCCACCGCGACTAGGCGGTTATTTTTTTTATGTTTTTGATGATGTATTTTGCGTTGTATTTCCTTTGTTTTTCATTTTCTTTCGAACTACGTTGTTTTTGATGTAATAAGTAGCAAACGCTTTGCAATTATGTTATGAATCTTTTTTATGTTGCTATTTATCATTACATGTTAAATTGTATGACGTTGTGAGATTGCGTATTTATAATTCTAGAAATGCGATTTTGATGTTATTATAACTTGTGCGCATATATATCTAGTTGATTAGGTTATTTGTGTTTTTGTGGCGATTGACCGTTTTTAGGCAAAACTATGGCCAATTTTTCGCTTGCATATATAAGTTCTAAATCGGATGTTTAGTAAAACGTCACCTACACATCTTGTACTAAACATATTAATTTACGACATCATTTTATGTGATAATACTAGTGCTATAAATCTTTCGAAAAATCCGATCCAACACTCTCGTACTAAACATATTAATTTACGACATCATTTTTTAAGGGATCATGTTCAAAAATGGGATCATGTTTTTATATATTTTTTGCCAAATCAGTGTCGAAAAGTGCAAAAAATTCTTGTTCTGTAAATTGTTTACAGTCGATCGGTCGAAAGTGAAAAACGACCGATCGTTTTTCAACAGATGACCGATCGTTCTAAAAAACGACCGATCGTTTCAGATCAAATTTCTTCCAGAGAGTTCACAAGAAAAACGACCGATCGTTTTTCAGAAACGACCGATCGTTTTTCAGAAACGACCGATCGTTTTAGGTATGATTTCTTCCAGAGAGTTCACAACAAAAACGACCGATCGAAATGGACAAAACGACCGATCAGTCTACTTCTGAAAAACGACCGATCGAAATGGTAAAAACGATCGGTCGTTTTTGGTCCAAATTGTTCCAGAGAGTTCATGATAAAAACGACCGGTCGATTTTACCATTTCGATCGGTCGTTTTTCAGAAGTAGACCGTTTTGTGAATTTTGAAGAAAGGTATCCCATTCTGGGATTTTTCAGTCCCAAGTAGCCTATTTTGGCAAAAAACTCCTTTTTTTGTGTGGCAAAGCATAGGATATTAAACAAAGCATCGACAAAAAGTCTAAGGTTACATTTTTCTTATTAATTTTCCTACAAAGATCTATGCATATAAGATAAATCTACTTCTTACAAATCACAGACTAGATAAATATAGAAATTAGGAGAGAGAAAAAAGTGCACAATTGTAAATAAATTATGGTAAAAAGGGTAAACTACCTAATTAGCAAGCAAGAAATAGAACCAAATATGAAAAAGCAACTTCTTAATTAGTAGCACATACCCTGAAATTGCTCGGTAACCATATATACATAAAGAAAAGAAATAACTTTAACACAAAATATCATACCTTTCAAAAAATAAAAAATAAAAAAATATCATAATGTATCTCCATGATCACTACAAATGCAGTAGAGTGACCACAAATATTTTACTGTATTCACCACATATATTGGTAGTCGGTATAAGTCTATATATGCATCAAAAAACATATAAATTAGCTAAATTTCAGAAAACACAAAATTCATCTTATATATGAGTAATATATATGATTCGTTTGGTGAATATAATAGTAATAAACTATCATAGGGTACATATTTTTGTGATTGGAATATTGTTATGATTATTAAATGATAATAAAAAAGAAATAATGTAGGTTTATTATAAATAAATTAATAAGAAAGCTGAAATTTTATGTAAATGTAAACATTTCCTTAAAAGATATAAAATGTGTTAAGTTTGAGAAAATGAGTAAACTTGCTGATGCGGTTACTCTAAAGAACTGATTTATTTGATTATTTGATAGATTATTTTGTGTAAATTAATATTAGTACACATTTCACTTTTTGTAAAATAAAATAAAATACGCATAATATGAATTTTTTTGGACATGTTAGATGACCGTCCGAAAATTGTACAACTTCTATGTAAAAGGCGTCCGATCGGCTTTGACTATACAAAAGTAATATATTGTAAGTTTGTAACCTAGAATCATTTTGGACTCTTAGTTTAAAACAAAAATATAAGTAAATGTAGTTTATTAACAAAAAAGTTAAGAAAATCGAAACAGACTATTTACGTGAAAGCCTTCGATATCAAGAAAAAACCTCCCAAACATCCTCTGATTTCTTTCTAGTTCTAGCTATAATGTCAATGTTCTTGTCATGAGCCAAATCAAGCAAATTCAGTTTGGAAATCAAAACTCACACGCCGTTAAATCTTGGAGATAGTATTAAAATGTTAGTACTAGCTACCTTGCTTCCGACGAGGGGCGATACCAGGAATCGACTATGAGAGTTGTCAAAATTTACATCAAATATTAAATTAAGTGAAATAAAAAAAATTATGAATGTCAAATATGTTAGAATGATATATTAAAAGACATGATTTATTGTTGGTTTTTAGTATTTATTTATTAACAATGAATGATTTATTTGATAATAGTTTTGAGCAATGTTGTACATATTATTTATATGTACATGTGTCTTTATTTTATATAGTAAATGATTTGGTGTGTAGAATACGCCTTACACACGCAAGATCAAATCACTGTTTCTTACGGAATATATATTTTATCGTTCATAATTTTATATGGAGTGGACAACCATCGATATAGTCGTAGCATATGGTTTTAAAAGGTCTGTATTGACTACATGGAACAGTTGAGTTCTGACTTTTTATGCTAGTATAGTTGGAGCATATTGAACATGACAAATTAGTATTATTTTATTATACTAAACAGAATAAAATAACTATACATAAGAAACCGAGTGAGTATTATATAGAACATGTTTTAGAAGTAGTATTGATACAAATCCAAGTGTTGAAAGAAAAAAAACAACAACTCATATGTGCAGTCAAACAAAGTGACTGCACATAAGGGGGACCTATCATGCGAGTTTTTCTTTTATGCAGTCACTGTGTTTGACTACACGTTATTCTGTTAAATAAAGTACCGTTGGATCATTTACTTTATATCGTGACCGTAAGATTTAATGGTAGAATAGTAATTTAAGGGTTCTTTTTTCTTAATAGTATTTTAGATCTTATGGTCCAGATCTAATATAAACTGATCTAACGATTTTCTATTTAATATATAATGTGCAGTCAAACAAAGTGACTGCACAGGTACCCCTAATCATGCTACTAAAAAAACGATGTTTGGAGATATTGCGTCTGATAACTTGGAAATAAACCTAGCATCAAGTATAGAAGCAAAAGAAATATTGTATGCCCTGAACAGGGCGTGCAGCCTATGATTTTCTTTTGTGTGCCTACTATATTTTTTAAGCGATTGTTCTTTCTTCTTATTGCTTACTTTTTAACTCTTAGAACGCTATATTGTCATTTTTATTCAATTATATTAATAAAACCTATTATTCATCAAAATTCGAACGATTTGATCCACATACTGAAACCTTATAAAAGAACAGGTTGTATGCTGCATTTTTTGTTCAACCCTTGTGCTCGGATAATCAAAGAGCAGCAAATCGGTGGACATGTTGCGTAAGTATCACTTGAAAAAAGATGAAAGGTCGTGGAAGAAAGAAGTCACAGATTGGATTTTTAAAAAGCATATGTTTGGGGAAGGTTTTTGAGTATTTACCTTATAAGAACGATTTCACTAACTTTAGGGAAGCACCCCAAAGGTGCAGACTTATTGTATGGATCAATAGAATGTAGGCTAAATTTCATATTGATACATTATCTACAACTTAATTAATTATTGGTCCCAAACACTGAAACTATTTAATGATCGGTCCATTTTAACTAACCCCAATAGAATGCCGACTCATGGCAGTAGAACGTGTGCGCGACGTACCAGATCAGCGCTTGATCCAGACAATTCGCGTCAGCCCTCCTATAGTTTAGAAAATTTTCATTTTAGTCCCTATAGTTTAAATTGAATTATAAAATGCTATACAATTAAAATTGTGATACATTCAATCCTAAAAAAATATAACAAAACAATAAAAACTTAAAACTAAAAAGAAATATGAAATACCGAAAACCCATAAAAATGAAAATTTCAAAGAACCAAATTTTTTAGGTGGATATTACTCACGAAGCCAGGATGTGTAAATGGGGGTGCCAAAATATATGTACAAGTAACATATTTTTATGGGGGTGCCAAATCTACAACTAAAAAAAATTGTACTAAAAAAAAATTGCGTCACTTGGGATTTCTAAAATTATGAGGGGTGCCGTGGCAACCGATCGTCCCCACTTAGCTTCCCCCTGCTCACGAGCACATGAAACATAAATCAAATTTTAATCAGAGAAAATGAAATGCATAACAGACACGTGAAGTAGATAAGTATTTTGGTAACGAGACAAATAGTATCATTTCAACACCTAGCAAGTGCTTAATTAGTACTGCCATTGCAACCGGAGTGGTTCCCTACCAGGTGAGACCATCACTCGACCTACGATCCTCCCAAACGTCGGACGACGAGGTCTATAAAGTAATGATAAGCATTGAAGATATGGGCCTCATAGTAGCGAGAGAAATAGATTCTATGTTTGTTATCATGGATTGCACACGACAGAAATAGTATGTTTCATGTGAAAGTGAGAGAGTGTGATTATTGGACATTTTTCATGTATACCGAAATAATAACAAAAAATGCATAATAAGTCACACTCTTAAAATAACATTTTCACACACTTATTCTCAAATTTAACATCACTCTTAATTCAAATTCTTTTCATTTGTGGTTTTCTATACCTATACTATGATACTTTTTATAGTTCTAAAAAGAGAAAATTTGCATCTTGTGTTTTTAGTTAAGTAAAAGAGAAAATGATAACAATGTACATATAATTAAGTGATAATTAAATTATAAAAACTCTATTAAACATTAGTAAATATGTTATACGATGGTACTACATATGCTGCATGATACTACTTGTTTTTACTCTTTGTTCTTAACTTTGATGTTACATGATACTACATTATGTGTAAAATCTTAAACAATATTTGAAAATTCAGGATTTTGAAAATTAAATACTCTTATATTTTTATGTACTAATCAATAATCCTCTTTAAAGTAAATGTATCATTTTAATTAAAGTGCACTATTAAAAAGTGGGATATAGGAGGTTTGGAGTATTTTGCTGAAATGGGTCACTGTGGACCCTTAATGCCCAGAATGGGCTACCTTTCTGAAATATTCCCAAAATGGTCTACTTTCGAAAAACGACCGATCGTTTTATTATTGAACTCTCTGGAACAATTTGGACAATAAACGATCGGTCGAATTGGACAGTACGACCGGTCGTTTTTCAGACAAAAACGATCGGTCGTTATGTACATTACGATCGGTCGTTATGTACATTTCGATCGGTCGTTTTTATGGTGATACTTGTACTTAAAAAACTCATCTCATTTCCCCAGACCACTGTATCTCATTTCCCAGACCACTGGAAAAAAAAAAAAACAGAGCTCTTAGATCATTTTAGGGCAAATCTCAGATCTCTTCCAAAACAGGTAAAAGCTCACTATTTTGTGTTGTTGGAGTATTATTTGAGTAAAATTGTTAATTTTACCGTGTGTTTATCGAAATGAAAAATCCTACAATTATGTGTTATTGGGGAGGTACGATAATGGAAACTATTAGCGAGGGGTTATCTTATGATATTTCTTATAAAAAAAAATTTAAGGTATCTAGAAACACGACATACGACCAATTTTTGGAAAAATTGTTTAAGGTACTTGATGTATCATCGACTTCAAATCGTTTGAGTTTAACATGTCGTTATCCATATCTGACTACACTTACTGAGTTTAAATATATGCGATTGGCTGTTGATGATAATGATTCGTTGGAAACCATGCTTGAGTTAATAGAAGAAAATGGAAGAACGTTTATAGAGTTATATGTTGAAATTGAGCAAGTTTACTCTTCTGATCAAGATTACGGGTTGTATTATAATATTCTTTCCACTAATGAAATCGGTACATCAAGTGGAACACCCATTCGACAAGAGCCAATGCATGAAATCGGTACATCAAGTAGAACACCCATTCGACAAGAGCCAATGCTAGAGGTATATTCTGAGAACAACGAACCAGATTTGACACATTTGGATGCAGTGTGTCGATTGGCAGATAATATTGGTTGGTCGATAGAACTTGGGGATGAACCAGAGGATGAAGATCCGGACTTCAATATTAGCGAAAACGAGTCTGACGATGACGAAGAAAATGTACAAGAAGTTGAGTACGAAGAATTATCATCTGAAATGGGCTTGTATATGGATGAGGATGAAAACGACCAATCAAGTGGGTCACAATTGGCGAATAATACTATTCCCGATGAAATTCCTATGCATCAACCAATGTCAAGTTTGTTTAATGAACCGTTCGACACTCAAGAAAATTATAGTAACCAGAGAAGCAATTATATGATGTATCCTGGATTTTGGGATCCTCAAGTTAATGATCCTTTTATTGGTCTTTTATTTAGGGATAAAGAAATGTTGAAAAAGGGAATAAAACTTTGGTCAATCAAACGTAACATCCATTTTTCCACTAAAAGTTCGAAGGCAAAATTTTGGGAAATTCGTTGTAAACTGGCCGAAACTCAACAATGCAAATGGAAACTACGAGCTTCACTAAGAAAGAAACATGGATTTTTTGAAGTGTCGGTGTACAACGGTCCTCATACATGCATTCATGCCGAGCTTACAACTGATCATCCACAGTTAGATTCCAATCTTGTTGCCCAAACCATTCGAAATGCCATCACAACTAATCCTATGATGAAGATTTCATTAGTTAAAGAGATTGTGAATGCCCGCTTTGAAATGTCAGTTTCATACAAAAAAGCTTATTTGGGTAAACAAAAAGCAATCGCAGAGATATTTGGTAATTGGGAAGACTCGTATAAGGTTTTACCTAAATTTATGAAAGCGCTTCAAAAGTATAATCCCGGTACCGTTGCTTCTTATGAGACCACGCCAGTTTACGATGCGGTAACAAATACAGTGGGTGAGGTATTGAACAGATTTTTCTTCACATTTAAGGCCGTTATTGATGCATTTCAGTATTGTAGGCCAGTTATCGCTATTGATGCTACTCACTTATATGGGAAGTATAAAGGTAAGATTTTGTTGGCCATGGCATCGGATGCAGATAATCATGTTTTTTCCATTGGCTGTGCATTTGTTGCTGAGGAGAGTACAATTTCGTGGAGCTATTTTCTTTCTAACATTATGCGACATGTGATTAAAGAGCGCGTGAATATTTGTCTAATTTCGGATAGACATGCTGGTATTCTAAGTGCAGTGAGAGGAGTTTGGCGTGGTCAAGGTTTTGTTCATCGATATTGTTCAAATCATTTTTTGGATAATTTTAAGAAAGCTTTCAAAGGAGATCCTGACTTGCACAAGTTAGCGGAGAACGCCATTTGAGAATTACAAGAAAGAAAATTGAAAAGAATCATGGAAGCAATAAAAGTGATGAATCCTCAAGCATATCAATGGTTGATAAGAGAGCCTGCGGAAAAATGGTCATATTTTCATGATAAAGGGAGGCGACATGGTAACATGACCACAAACATGGCTGAAATTTTCAATAATGTTTTAAAAGCTGCTCGTAATTTACCAATCACTGCTGCTGTGCAGCTTATTTTCTATAAGTTGGTACACTATTTTTGCGAGCGGAAAAAGATAGTAATCGGGATGAGAAACAGCGGCACAAGATATGGTCCCAATATTCTCAAAATTTTAGAGAAACGTAGGTCGGACATTGGTCATACCAATGTTACTTTCGATTATGAAAGAGGGGTTTATTCCGTGTGTACAAGTTCAAGAAATTCCAGGGGCGGCAATACTCAAGTTGTCGACTTTTCACTTTGGCAATGCGATTGCGGTAAGTGGCAGAGTGATGGAATCCCTTGTTCACATGTGTTTTCCGTATGAACTGCAAACCGTCTTGATTGGGAAGCTTACATAGTAAAATATTACACTCTTGAATCATACGAAGGTACGTACTCGGCGCAATTTTCTCCTATTCGGCATCAAGACTATTGGGATGAATGTGATAGATTATTTCTTCCGGATGTTACTCTTTTAAGAGAAAGGGGTCGTCCAAGATCTACTCGTATTCATAATGGTATGGATCAGTCGGAGAGACGAGCACGTATGAGATGTTCTAGTTGTCAAGGGCGAGGACATGATTGTCGTAAGTGTCCGTATCCAATACGTGCTCGACGCTTATGATTTTAGCTGTAATGGTCCGCTTGTAATTGTACGCTTATCAACGAGACAATATGTATCTTGTACTATTTTAATTTTCCGCTTGTAATTGTCTTTTTTAAGATGGAATATCTATATTTATTCTCAGTGTTTTTTCATACTGTTTTTTGAGAAGATAAACTGGTTTGTTAAGTATGAATAAATAAATAAGTGCAATTAACATAAAAAGTAGAATGAACAACATAAATAAATAAGTGCAATTAACATAAATATATATATTTGATTGATTATATATATATTTTAGTATTTTTATATATTTTTCTTGAGTGTCGAAAATTAAAGTGCAAAAAATTCTTCGTTTTTAAGTGTGCTCACTGGAAGAATTCTGTCCAAAAACGACCGATCTCTGTGAAAAACGACCGATCGTTTTTACACAGACGACCGATCGTTATGCAAAAACGACCAATCGTTTTTTAAGTGTGCTCACTGGAAGAATTCTGTCCAAAAACGACCGATCGATTCCTAAAACGACCGATCGTTTTCACACAGACGACCGATCGTTATGCAAAAACGACCAGTCGTTTTTTTAATGTGCTCACTGGAAGAATTCTGTCCAAAAACGACCGATCGATTCCTAAAACGACCGATCGTTTTTCTGTATTTCAGCCTTCTAATTGTTTCAAACCCTAAATTTCTCATTATCTCAAAAATATCTCTCTCTCTTATATATAAAAAATTCGCCCCTCTTCATCAAATCACCCAAAAATCCCAATTTTCTATAAATATATTACCCAATTCCTCTTATTATCCGTATAATCACTCTCGATTCATTCCGTTTTCTTAAAAATCCCCAATTCTTCAAAACCCTAATTCTTTTTTCAACTATGGTTCGTACAAAGAGAGCCTCACTCAACCTCGCCGATGAAGATGAAGACGAGATCGTGGCTCCGCCCCCTCGTCGTCCGGCTATTCCTCGCGCTCGGCGCACCGGCTCCTCCTCCGCTCCCGGTGCCTCTTCCGGCGCTCCCGGTACCTCTTCCGGCCCTCTTCCTCCTCTCTATCCACCCGAGATGGGTAAAAGAGGTATATTGACCAACTTCACTCTAGACATGCCTCTTTTCCGTGAACGATTTTCCGATGTTATGATAGATTTAAGTTTTCACAAACTCGATACCATTCTTACTCTAAAACAGCCATTTTACAAAGAAAACGTTTATGAATTCTATTACAACCTCGCTCTTGATAGGCATGATGGCGCACTTCGCTTGCGTTCATCGTTTAATGGACAACCTTTCGTCTACGGTATAGACCGTTTACGAAATTTATTACGCCTAGATAATGACGGTGTTCATGAGTCTAGTGAAGAGCTTTGTGAGACTCTTCAGATCGATAACTTCAATGATCTGAAAGATGAAATTTTTCATCCTAACCATATGAATCGCTCCAACAAAGCCCATGGCCTTCTATTCCGCAACAAACTAGCCTACCACATCCTCTCTCACATCGTCCTCCCTCATACGTCCAACTTTACGGATGTTACTAACGAGTACATCTTCCTTCTTGGGTGTATCCATCGCCGAGTCAAACTTGACTTCGCGACACTCATTCTCTTTAAGATGGATTCGCTTAAAACAAAATCTAAGAATGGGTTACCTTACGGTGCCCTAATTTCGGCCATCTTGAAAGACCAAAATCTCGTTCCCGGTGGAACGTTGTTCAAAAACAAGGACAAACATATTTGGGACACTTCCTATCTTTCCCAAATGTCCATAAAATTCCATAATACCGACAAGTCTATAACTTGGTTCGGTAAGCGGGTGTCCGGCCCCGGCTATACCTCTCTTACCCCCGAAGAGGAAGAGTATGTCGGCCCTAAGCCAACACCGCGACCTTCTCATGAGGACGTAGCTATCTCCTCCGATTCCATTCCCCCCACCGATATCCCTACCTCCTCTCGTCCCTCTCGAGTTCGGGGCAAAGGAAAAGCCCAAGTCGGATCCTCCAACCCTCCCCCGCGCACGGACGACTTCTACAACGCTCTCTATATAAACCAATATCGCAATGCTCAAATGACCCGTCGTATGTTTCGATTCATGAACCCGGGTCAAGAAGAACTCGAAGAACTTGATCGAATGAGCACCGAGCAAAGGGCCGAGTTCAATCGCTTCTTTCCCAACCTTGCCGGGCCAAACAACGACGACGACGACGACGACGAGGATGATGCAACCTCCCACCGCGACTAGGCGGATATTTTTCTGTTATTTTTGATGATGTCAAAGGGGGAGAAATACCCTCTTTTTTGTTTTTGCGTTGTATTTCTCATTTCTTTCGATTTCGAACAACGTTGGTTTTTGATGTAATAAGTAGCAAACGCTTTATTTTATGAATCATTATTATGTTGCTTATGCGTTGTGAGTTTGTGCACTTATAGTATGCGTTTTTATCTTTTTTATGTTGCTATTTATCATTACGTGTTAAATTGTATGACGTTGTGAGATTGCTTATTTATAATTCTACAAATGCGATTTTGATGTTATTATAACTTGTGCGCATATATATCTATAGTTGATTGGGTTATTTGTGTTGTTTTCATTTGTGGCGATTGACAGTTTTTAGGCAAAACTATGGCCAATTTTTCGCTTGCATTTGATCGTTCGTTTTCCTTAATCGTTTAGCTTTGTTTAACTTCGTTTTAAATCGGATGTTTTAAATCGGATGTTTAGTAAAACGTCACCTACACATCTTATACTAAACATATTAATTTACGACATCATTTTATGTGATAATACTTGTGCTATAAATCTTCCGGACAATCCGATGTACTAAACATATTAATTTACATCATTTTTTAAGGGATCATGTTCAAAAAGTGATCATGTTTTTATATATTTTTTGCCAAATTAGTGTCGAAAAGTGCCAAAAATTCTTTGTTCTGTAAATTGTTTACAGTCGATCGGTCGACTGTGAAAAACGACCGATCGTTTATCCACAGACGACCGATTGTTATTAAAAAACGATCGATCTAATAAATCCAAATTTCTTCCAAAGAGTTCACAAGAAAAACGATCGATCGTTTTTCAGAAACGACCGATCGTTTTAGGTATGATTTCTTCCAGAGAGTTCACCATAAAAACGACCGATCGAAATGTACATAACGACCGATCGTTTTTGTCTGAAAAACGACCGGTCGTACTGTCCAATTCGACCGATCGTTTATTGTCCAAATTGTTCCAGAGAGTTCAATAATAAAACGACCGGTCGTTTTAATCATTACGATCGGTCGTTTTTCGAAAGTAGACCATTTTGGGAATATTTCAGAAAGGTAGCCCATTCTGGGCATTAAGGGTCCACAGTGACCCATTTCAGCAAAAAACTCGGAGGTTTGTGAATTTATATAAGGAAGCTATGTTACAGGAATATAATTTGGCTCGAATGTTTTATCGGGAATTATCCCACATAATAATTTGCACCGTACGGCTAAGATTAGGTGTCGGTGTGGGAGAAAGCATGCTATATATATATATATATAGTAATTATTTTCATGTTATTCTATGTCAATCTTCAACATTATCCTTTCATCTCTCTAGCTAAGTCTCTATATCTCCTCTTTCTTTTGTATGTTCGTGTATAGATTAAATGGCCGACTCAGAACACTCCACTACTGATGATAATAATGCTGATCTCAACGGTATTTCTATATTCAATGAACCTGTTAATATTTATATCGAACTTTGTGAATGAAAGATATTAAGCTGCTCCATTGGAAGTTGGTACTATTTGTTCTCCTAACTTTATCCGTTTAGACATACTAAAATTAATATCAAATTTTTTTCTATAAATTAATGGATCATTGGCTTAGAGATATAGGTACTTGTATGTTAGTTATAGTGGGCAACTTTGGTTATTTTGTAAAGTATTATGCTATTTTTTTTATGTGAAAACATAATCTTTGTAACACTCAACAGTATTACATTTTTTTTGGCAAAAATCCAAATGTATTACATACTCTTCGCTAGAAAGGTAAAAATATGTTTTTTTGAAAATGACTGTTTGACAACAAAACAGAATGGGTGAAAAGAATGTAGTCGTATATTATTGAAACTATATATGAATCAGAAAACTTTTAAGAGGTAAATTTTCCTATTTTTATAAAAAAAAAAAACATCTATATATACTTTTTGCGGTGTTCCGAACAAACTTTCCAATGTTTGTAAAAATATTAAACATGAAACTATACTCCAAGATGCATGACGCATATTGCTTTTGTGTACAGAAGAAAGTAGCAACGAGAATAACTTGGTATTCATTGAAGATGAAGAAGCTCTAGTCATTCGGATGTTTAAATTGGTTGGAAAGAGGTAATGAATTTTCCTATTATTTCCACTCTTTCTCTATGTTGTCTTTTTAATTTAACCTTGTTTGTTACTTTTGGGTTTCTCGTCTAGAAAGTCTAGAAAGTCTAGAAAGTAGAAACAATTTAAGAACATGATCGGACGGAATAACCATATAAAAAGTATAGTTTGCATTTATGGTATTATGAAGATTAAACAATTTCGAATATAATTAATGTCATTTATTAAATCTATTATGCATGCATTTGACATTAAATAATTGTGTAATCAAATCATGGAAACTCTAGTTGATATATGCGGAAATAAGTAGACATTATAATCAATAAGAGGGATATATAGAAAATGTGTACATTGATTGACGTTGGAATTTGCGATTACCAATTTTATATAAATCCAAGTCGAGTCGATTGCTATACATGCAGTCTCTTTTGAAAATCTGATTCGTCCTCTACCGATTTGCTTCTACGATATGAATGCTGATCTCTCATGATAAAACGACATTATTAAAATAAGATAGCGGAAACACACTTCTTATTATCGAACCAGAAAATAGCAAGAGTTTTTCCCTTAATTTTTTGCTAGAGAAAACTATATGCAGAAAGATAGAAATTATTCTGATATGTTTGTGTATCGAAAATATGATTTGGAATGAATAAAACCATTGGGGTAAGGGTTAATTTGTAGGAAACAAAGAGGTGTGAAGTGAATAGTCGTGACTGTTCAAAACATACACGACTATTCAGAAACATGAGAGTGAATCTGGACAGTTTGAAAACTATGAGTGACCTATTCACGAACAGACGCGACTGTTGAATTATTACCGTTAGAGAAAATTATATGATGCTTTAGAAACACGTACTCGCGGAGTAAAAAATATTAGGTGTGTTCCCAACACGCAATTATATGTGCACCGCACCGCGGGTCGCAGACACGGGTCAATGGTTAAACCCGAGTCGAAATTTGAGCAAGCCCCAACCAATTGATTCTGAGAAATGGTTAATAAACGCTTCAAAATCCACAAAACTCATCAATTTGGGATAAAAGAGTTTCTACCCAATGAGAAAGTAGCTCATTATTATCTTTTCCCGGAATGGTGTGAAACCTTCCTTTTGGAGGCTAATATCTTTCCTACCGATATCGGTTTTGAACGTGTGATACACCGTTTCGAAACTCGTACAACATATTTCGAGTTGGTATCAACCACGGTACGTTTCGTGGTTTTTAACACGTTCAAACAGGTTCTCAAAACCGGTTTCGATATATTGCAAATATACCTTGATTCCAACAGTTACTTTCATAACATCATCGATGATTAATATTTTGCTTTTTTTTCTTAAGGTGGTCCCTTATTGCAGGAAGGATTCCTGGAAGATCAGCTAAGGATATTGAGAAATATTGGAAATTTAGATTCTAAACAAGTCAATAAACCTTAGTTTGTTTCTCACCTTCTCTTGTTTTTAATCTTTATCTTGTTTTTTTAATCCTATTTCTTGTCATTCCGTGCTCTGTTAAGTGTTCTTCGATCCAGTTCAGAGGCGTAAAAATAATTGTTATTATGTTGATTCATTGTCTATTTTAATTTTTAACTAATTAAACATTTACTCCTCATCGAGTCTGTTTGCTTTTCTTCGGCGGCAAAGGAATAGATTTTCTTTTATATAAATTGGTGGGTAATCCACTATTTCACTAAAAATGAACGGTTGTAACGCCGGAACTATAGCAGAAATTCAACTTAAAACAGTGAATATTTCAATAACAAAAATAAATTCTAGTGCTAAGGGAATAAGTCGTTCTACAGACTTACTAAACGTGCTCCAACTTTTTTCACGTCTTTGTGGCATCGATTTATGATTTTCTTGTTGTTTATCAGTTGAAGCTTTTATCTTAAATAAACTCCTTAGTTAGCCTAAAAGGCTATTTTCAACAAGTTTCTGTTCATTTTTTCTCCATTTGTAACCATCACCAAGGACATCAACTTTAGAAGCAAAACTTTGGCTCTCTAATGAAAGCACATACAAAAAGTCGATGGTAATATCTTTGGTATTTATTTTACTTCAAAGATCTATATAAAGATTATTATTATTTCTTACAAATCACAGACTAGATGATGAATATAGGAGTTACAAAAAAAATATGTAACAACTTTAAATAATGTGGTGAAACAAATAATTAAGCATATGAGAAATAAAACCAAATATAAAAACAAATAATTAAGCAGTAGAGTAAGCACAAATAATACTATATAAGCACCAAACAAGAGCAAACTCTTGTAACCTACAATCACTAATTTGGACTCTTAGTACATATATAGCAACTACAAGTAGAGGTAGTTTATTAACATAAAATTTTTGAAAAATCGAATCAGACTATTTAGTTATCGGCCGGGAAAAACTTCCCAAACATCCTCCCTAATGCCAAATCGTACTCTGAACTTAATTGTAATAATTTGAAATCCTTATTCTAGGAACCTACCCTGGGTTACCAGAGACATTGATCAAGTTTCACACAATGTCTCAACTCGATCGTCATCATTATCCTCATATCTACGTAGTATTATCCTTGGAGTGGGGAAGCTAAATGCAGACCATCAGGGGTAATAACACCCCTAATAATTCCGAAAATTGAGTGTTTTTTTTTTAATTTTGACCATGTATATTTTCACTAAAATACGTTAAAAATGATGATTCGATCCTTCATTTTTAAATTCTAAATTTTGGCACCCACATATTACATTTCTGTTTTCGCCCATTTGTTGTAGTTAAAACTCATTGTATAAGTTTTCTTTCTTGTGCATAACCTTAGCGACTAATTATGCTTGGCAAACCCCTTTGAAGAAATTCCTTACCAACAAGTTCGAAAACTCATATGAGACATACATGCCCCCACAGATTAGGAGTGCATTAGCATTGTAAAAGCAAGTACATCAGGCTATATATTCCGCTCAACAAAATTAACACAAAATCTCAATTTATCAACTTTAGCTATTCAATTTACATATCTATAAAATGTGAGACTTTGTCAAGATTTCTATCATATTAAATACTAATATTTTATTTTTTTACTATTCTTAAATTGATAAGAGATACGAGGAAAAGAGAAGTAATGATGAAAAAAAATAAATGGACATACAAATAAAGTATATTTTTCTTGTTTAGCTAGCAAAACTAACATTAAGTGAGCTTAGACTGTTTGAATTAGACAGACAAATGCCCCTCCTTCCAGTTGCAATGCTACAAAAGATAAGATGGGGGAAGGTGTAGTACCAAAAGTAGTAAATAGTGCAAGCATATCGATCGGCCACTTTTGGTTTTATGGCTACTTTTGCAATGCTAAACAAGTTTTATTGATTTTGCATTAAAAATTTAAAATCCATGCTTCAAAGTTTAGTCATCTTTATTTTTATCCCAACATCCCAAACCATATTCCTTATCCATCGGCTTAACCCCATCTCATATGTTAACTGTCTCTTTCTTTCTATTTTATGCGTGAACTTTCTCTCTCTCTCCATTTTTCATGTATATTTGCATCCCATTTTAATTTGTTTTATTTCACACTCTAGATTTATTTTCTTTAGCATCATTACTTGTCTTTTGGTTGGGTTATATAGATTTTTATTTTGAATTGTAGTTTTTATTTAATTCATCCTTTAATGCTTTTAAACAACTACTAGTTAGTATGATTAAATTTTTGTAATATTTTATTAGTACTTAAATCTTTGCTCGGTGCTCTTTGTTGCTCTGTAAATTTTTTTAATGTTTTTCGTTGCTATTTATTTACGTTTAATTTATGACTTTTTCAATTTTGGTGCTATGGTGAAAAGGGAAAACTACCTAATTAGCAAGCAAGAAATAGAACCAAATATGAAAAAGCAACTTCTTAATTAGTAGCACATACCCTGAAATTGCTTGGTTATACATAAAGAAAATAAATAACTTTAACACAAAATATCATAATGTATCTCCATGATCACTACAAATGCACTAGAGTGACCACAAATATTACTGTATTCACCACGTCTTGGTAGTTGGTACAAGTCTGCTCAGACGTTAGGTCCTAAAAATAAGTTTTAATTTTTTTCGAAAATGAATAAGTATCTTTTTACCCTAATACAATAGTATAAATAACTTTTAGTACACAGTTCACATTTTGTAAAAAAAAAAAATAAGCATGATATGAACTTTTTTGGACAACTTTAGAAGATCGTCTGAAAATTATACAACTTATATGTAAAAATAAAAAGGCGCCGGACCGGCTCTGACTATACAAAAGTAATCTATTGTAAGTTTGTAACCTAGAATCATTTTGGACTCTTAGTTTAAAACAAAAATATAAGAAAATGAAGTTTATTAACAAAAAAGTTAAGAAAATCGAAACATACTATTTACGTGAAAGCCTTCGGTATCAAGAAAAAACCTCCCAAGCATCCTCTGATTTCTTTCTAGTTTTAGCTATGATGTCAATGTTCTTTTCATGAACCAAATCAAACAAATTCAGTTTGGAAACCAATTAAAACTCACACGTCGTTAAATCTTGGAGATAGTATTAAAATGTTGGTACTAGCTACCTTGCTTCCGACCGGAGCGAAACCAGGAATCGACGGGTTGTCAAAATTTAAATCAAATATTAAATTAAGTGAAATAAAAAAATTAGTAGTGTCAAATTATCACTACAACAAATTTAATAATTAGATACAATCAAATTTTATCTTCAAATAGTAATTTTTCGGAATAAAAATAATATTTTAGACACAAAAATAAAAATTTTATCCACAAATCTAACTTTTAGCCACATAATTTGAATTTTTTTTTGTTTTCAAAGACAATCTCATACGAACATAAAAATATAATTAAATTGTCTCCAAATATAATTTTTAAGACAAAATTAAATTGTCTCCTTATATCCGTATATGATTGTTTTTAAAGATAATTTTTTTTTAAAATTATGTGTCTAAAAGTTAGATTTGTAAACAAAAAATTTACTTTTGTTCTAAAAAATTACTAGACAAGATTTGATTGTGTGTTAAAAAGTTGTTCCTAATTCTTAATTAGTTTGTTATAGTACATCAATTTAAACATATTTTTATTAAAAATAGATGGATAATAATTGAAAAAATCAAGATTTTGAGGTTGTGGTGCCGATGTATTCGTACGGCCGATCATGGCCAAACTGGTGGACCACGATTTAAGCTCCATCGTTACAACTTGCAAGTATCATTTTTGAAAATAAAAACAAGATCACTGCTGTACCATACCCCTACGTTTCACATTCCAATAGAGTGTAGCTACGTGGTGTCTTTTTTTCCCATCTTTCTTTTCTGTTTCTATTTTTTATTTTTATTATGAAAAGTAGGAGCGAGCAAAAGGTTGTCAGTATGCTCAATAATCGATATCATATAAATAGTATATTTTACTGTACTATATATGTTCAGCTACATATATAGCCAATCATAGAATGCCAATCTTATCAACATTGACTCAAGTGCTTGACGAAGTTGATTATTTATCGAAAAATTCCAAACCGACACCAAAATTCAATTTTGAGAATTTCTTCAAGAAACCATATTGAACTTGAGAGTTTTTATTTTGGGTTATGTGTAACTAATGAGACCTGGTGATTTCTTATTATCATTATTATTATATGTTAGGGTAAATTTCAGATTGATAGATTATCTACAACTTAATTAAGTATTAATTTTAAAAACTGAAACTAATTAAAAATTAGTCTGTTTCAGAGAAAACTAATTACAGCGTGACACGTGTCAGGCCTCGTTGTGTACGCGATGCACTGGATTTTGCCGTCATATTTCCTGAAATTTCAGCGTTGCCCAATAGTTTAAAATATTATCATTTCAGTCCCTGTAGTTCAAATCTAATTATAAAATGCTATATAATTCACAATTTTGATACATTAAATCCAAAAAATTATATAAAAATGAGAAAAAGTAGGAAATTTCAAGGAAAAAAAAACATAAAAATCAGGAAAAAAAAAATATATATCCAAAAAAGTTAGTTATGTCCTTCGAGTCATATCCCCTATTATTTTGTGTAAGTTATTTAATTATTTGTGTTATTAGTCCTTGTTAGAGAATTTTATGTAGAAAACTAGATTGTCAGTTTTAATTATGTTTATGAGTTAAAAAGGCTATATATTTAGGATGAAATCTTAGTTATCTCTTATTTTTTTCCTTTGTTCTCTTGATTTCTCTTATAGTCGTGGCTTTGTTGCCGCCTCCAAAGGGACCAAACCTAATGGGGTTATTCGGTTAGGGGGTCTCGGGTTGCTTGAGTACCCTGAAGTAGAACTCATTACTCAGGGCACCAAAATACATGAACAATTGAAGTTTTTTTCGAGTTCGCGTCGTTTAAAGATTTTTTTCAGATGGGTATGCGGAGAGGAGAGTCGGTTAGAATTGGATAAGGATTTCAAGACAGATATATAAGACGAGGTTTTGAAGTTTTGTGGCATCTCAATTCTCAAGGTTTGGGTGGTGTCACATACGAATGATGGGACTTAACATGATATGGTTGGGTACGGCGCGTTGAGTGATTTTGAGAAGGCGTTTGCCGCATTTCCAATACTGTTTGTGGAAATACAAAAAGAAAATATTATAGGTGACGATGATTATTTTGAATGCTCCGGAAAATATAATCCTGGAAAATATAATCTTGAGGTACGTCGCATATTTTATTTCATATGAGAAGTCTCTTAGCTTTTTTATTGATCTGTTTGGAGTTAACATGAAAAATTAGTAAATTGTAATTGTAATAACATAGCTCGTACAAACCAAACTAATGAAAAGTGATTCTTTTACATATTTATCGGTTGCTTGGGAATATGAGAATGTAACCAAATGTGAAATAGGTTTAAAAAATTATAAATTTTGAGCAGCATCAATGGCATTCGATATATATAATGATTGAAGAGATCGAGTATTAAAGATAAGTACTGATGTTCATTGACGAATTGGTGTTAAACGATATGTTTTTTCATTATGATCATAAATTTGAATCCTTATTAACTCATTCGGTCTTATTGTTGAAATCTGTATTGCCTATTCGAATTTAAGTTCCATACTTCCATATATGTTTATTTTTATTTTTCAGAAGTCAAAGACATATTACAAGAAGAAAAAAAGTCACCCCTTGCTTAGAAGTTAGAACAAGACTCTAGCTAGCTAGGGGAAATAAGAGAAATACAACAGCAAATATATCATTTCTATACTCACGTTTTAAACTTAATCGGAAGTAAAATGGTAACAAGTGACAGTTTGGCCGAGTGGTCTAAGGCGCCAGATTTAGGCTCTGGTCCGAAAGGGCGTGGGTTCAAATCCCACAGCTGTCAAATTTTTGAAACCAGAAAAACTCATGAAAAAATAAAAAATGTTTTTTTGTTGCATAGAAAAAATAAAGTGAGAAAATTTTGTTTGTATAATGAGATAAATCATTTTACTTTCAAAATTATGAAAAAAATTAAAAAAATGTGATTTCTCTTCCTTTTTTTTTCTCTTGATTTCTCAACCTTTTAGGCACACGACCAGAAAATGAAATTCATTTTCCTTGGTTTTACTTTTTTTTTTTTTTTTTGTGTGACATTTTTCATGTTACAAACACACCATATATTCTTATATGTTTCTTACATTAAAACATGGCCTTTAATATAGTGAGCTTATTTGAGAGGATTAAATATTACTCCAAAATAAGTTATGATCACTTTTATGTTTTAGAAGTACCGGCAGGAAGCCAAGTGTTGAAAGCTAAAAGTTAAAACTCGGCTAATCATTCTACCGAAATAATTGATGTTTGGACACATATTGCGCTTGATAACTTGAAAATAAACTTAGCATCAAGTATAGAAGAAGAAAACCGAGGCTTTGATTTTGAAATAGGTATATGGAGCCTATGATTTTACTTTTTTTGGATTTTCCTATCTACATTTATATGTAGATTATATGTTTCCATACATTAAAACATCACCTTTAATATAGTGAGGTTATTTTGGGAGTATTAAATATTACTCCAAACTAAGTTATGATTACTTTTATGTTTTAGAAGAAGTACTGGTAGGAAGCCAAGTGTTGAAAGCTAAAAGTTAGAACTCGGCTAATCATTCTACCAACAAAATTGATGTTTGGAGACATTGGGCTTTACTTGAAAATAAACATAGCATCAAGTAAAGAAGCAAAAAAGTTGAGGCTTTGAAATAGGTATGGAGCCTATGATTTTACTTTTGTGTGGCTACTGTATTTCTTTTAATGGGATTGTTCTTTCTTATTATTGTTGGCTATTTAATTGGTAGATTGTTGTTATATATTATTATTCTCAAGAAAAACAGAAACTCAAATCGAACACACACAATTTGATAACATTTGATAACGGAGTTCATTCGAATTGGCTACGTTTCCGGGCCGCTACACGTGGCACTTAATATTTATTATAATGAGAATTATAATCGTAATCTAGCTCAACACAAGCTATGGTTCTCTCGCAACTAGAACTCTCTCACTTATAATATGTAAAACGTACTTTGTATAGGTGTAATTAAAATACAGTATATTGGGGCATATAAATAGAACCCTTAGTGAGTCATATTATAATTCCAGGCGATGTGGGATAATAGTAAAACATGACCAAATCTCATTTGGCTCCACAACTCAACAGCATTTTGTTCAAATTTGATGTTTTCTCAAAATAATGAGAGTGAGTTTTCAGAGAAAGCTTTTATGAATGATCACGTTTATATGGTCTATCGGTTCCCAATTAATTGTCTTCTACGAAATTACGTGTAATTTTGACCGGTTTATAATATGTATTAAAATTGTCGATATGAAAATTTTAAAACTAAATAATATAATTTAATATTTGAACTATATGATTAATTTTTAAAAAAAATCATTTCTACAATTTTGATACAAGTTATTGATCTGTTAAAATTATAAGTAGTTGCGTAGTGGACAATTAATTGAGAACCGAGTATTATATAGAACATGTTTTAGAAGTAATATTGATACAAAGCCAAGTGTTGAAAGCAAAAAAGAAACAACTCATGGCTAATCATGCTACTAAAAAAACGATGTTTGGAGATATTGCGTCTGATAACTTGGAAATAAACCTAGCATCAAGTATAGAAGCAAAAGAAATATTGTATGCCCTGAACAGGGTATGCAGCCTATGATTTTCTTTTGTGTGCCTACTATATTTTTTAAGCGATTATTCTTTCTTCTTATTGCTTACTCTTTAACTCTTAGAATGCTATATTGTCATTTTTATTCAATTATATTAATAAAACCTATTATACATCAAAATTCGAACGATTTGATCCACATACTGAAACCTTATAAAAGAACAGGTTGTATGCTGCATTTTTTGTTCAACCCTTGTGCTCAGATAATCAAAGAGCAGCAAATCGGTGGACATGTTGCGTAAGTATCACTTGAAAAAAGATGAAAGGTCGTGGAAGAAAAGAGGTCATAGATTGGATTTTTGAAAAGCATGTGTACATGTTTGGGGAAGGTTTTTGAGTATTTACCTTGTGAGAACGATTTCGCTAACTTCAGGGAAGCAACCCAAGCTGCAGACTTATTGTATGGATCAATAGAATGTATACAACTAGGATAGGATAGAGAAATTTTAATGAAAATTGTTTAACAAAATTATGTTAACGGCTCGTTAGGATAGTATCTTTCCATATCTTTTATTAACATATCTGCTACTAAAACTTATAGAAAACTTTACATATATTTTTTTTTATCTAGATTTGGAGCTTTAATAGATTTATCTTAAAATTATATTTATTTTTTTCTCTTTTCCTCCGTTGAAGTTGTGCTAGAATTTTTGTTCAAGTGCTGCTTTTTACAACTATTTGCTTCTACTCTAAGCTACATTTAATTTTTCTACTTTTATTACTATGCTATTTCTACAAAAAAAATATCCTACAACCGCTACTTTTATTTTAATTTTTACTCTACACCTACAATATTTCTATTTGTTTTCTACATCCACTTTTTTTTTTACTTCTAGTCTTCTGCCACTACATTATTGCTGGAAAAAAAATTCTACCAAACTATTCTTTTTTATACTATTCCTAATTCTACATTTTTTTTCTACCACTGTTACTTCTACTGGTTTGTATACCAACAATGAAGTGCACTTTTCTAAGTGTGTCACCTTTGCTCTTTTTGAAGTGTATATCAACTGATACATCTTTTTTGAAATGCATACATGCATGTGTGCCCTTTTTGAAAGATATGCATGTAAGTAAGTATTTAAAAAATATGAGATTACGATAAATAAAAAAAACCGTATGTACCGTGGTAAAAGGAGTGTGTGTGTTGTAAAATGTATTTCAAACAAAATGAAATGCATTTAAATAGGAAAAATGATTAATTTTCTGAAGTGAATACCAAGAGATATGCAGCTAAGTATTTTCGGGCTATTTCATGGTTGTGGTGTGTTTTTCTGCTTTCACAAAACGCTCAAGGGTTTTTACTATAAGCTTACATTTGCCTTTTCTTTATTTTCTCAACTTTTTTTTTGTTAATCGAATCATTATTATATACGATGCTCCAGCCTGTCGAAGCAACGATGAGCATTTCAGATAACGGTGTGCGAGTTGGACACCCGGGCAGCACACCGAGTCTCTAGGCCGTCCGATCGAGCTCATCTGTGCTTCGGGCAGCCTATTGGAACTTTCAGTTCTTAGTGGTCCAATAAAGCTCTTCGAAGCTTCAAACAGCTCGTCGAAGTTCCGGTCAGCTCATTAGAGCATTGAACAAGCTTCGTAGAGCTCTGGACCGCCCGATGTAGCTTCATTGAAGCTCACCAGAGTCTCGTTGGAGCTACGAACATCTCATCGGAGCTTCAAACATTTTTCCGGACAAGTGTACAAGTCTGAGTCCACTTTCCGTCAGGCCTTCCCAAACCAAACGCTGAGAATCTGGGCGACCCTCGAAAGCCCGAAATGTTTATTCAATGGGTTAGTTTCTGAAGAATAAAGGTATCTAAAATCAAAAGGCATTTTTGGAAAGAAAAAAGAAAACTAACCCACAACAAATAAACTAGGCCCACAAGTCCTCGTTTACCGTATTTTTTTTATTTATTTTTTAAAGGTAAACTATTCGGTTGTGAACAAACAAATTACGTATGATGAAGTATATCGGCACTTGCGGCTGAACATACATAAAGAGAAAAATTCTCTATCCAAATATTATTGGACTTACTAGTTAAGGCCAATTTTACCAACACGTGAGCGGGAACATTTTTCTCCTGACGAACATGATAAAAACATTTACAAGAAGCACATTCAACCAAAGATTTTATGTATTTTACGATTGCTCCAAGGTCACATAACGACTCATTAGAAAAGCTCAACAGATTAATGACAAACATACCATCCAACTCAATAGCGAAATTCTTTAACTTTTTAGCAATTACTAAATCCATGTCTGCCTTTATTGCGAACAGTTCAGCCGCTTCACAACCTATCGGGAAAGATAAAAAAGACGTCGAAACAGTTACAATAATTCATTTGTCGTTCCTCGCAACAACATCTAAAACACAATACTTTTCCGCGTTATTGATTGCCGCATCGGTGTTTATTTTTTGCAACCAACATTGTGAAGAGTTCACTTTACTAATTTTTTTTTTTCTCTGCTGATGGAATAAAATTAGCTTCTTTATATTACTTCAAAAAATATATAGTTCACGAGATAACATATTCGGAACATTCGCTTTGTGAATGACATTATTTCTCACATGTCAAAACTACCACGAAATCATCGAAAATAACTCAAAATCATCCACGGTTAAAAGGCTCGATACGTGCATGAGAAAGTTTAAAATACAGTTTTTGAAACGACAATCCGATAGATATGAAAAGCCACTCAAACTCCTTTAGGAGTGGGACTTTTCCCGAAAAACTGAAACGATCCTTTCAATTCGATGTTCAAAGCAAAAAGGACAAATTGAAACCGAAACTCCTCTAACGTCGTTAGGAGTGGATTGTTTTCCGAAAAAAAACGAATCATTCAATTCTGTTTTCAAAGCAAAAAAAAAAAAAAAAAAAAAACGAAATCAAAGTCAAAACCAAAACCAAAACCAAACCCGCTCCTTCCATCTTAAAATAACCAGCTTATCAGCTTATGGTAAAAAGGAAAAAAACTAGAGTCACCAAACACGGCCTTAGTGTCCAAAAGTCTCCCCAACACCATATCACTCCCTCCTCACCATTTTCTCACTGGAAAACCTAAACAATGTCTCCTTTCATCCCCCTCTCTCTCCTCCTCCTCTCTCTACTCTCTCCCTCCTCCGCCACCGCAACCGAAGATCTCAAAGCCCATTTAATCACCCTCCGATCTGAGTCCCCGACATCCGTGATCCACCTCAATGACAACCTCCTCAACCGCATCCTCTCTCTCCCCACCCCTCGCTCCTTCTCCCTCCTCATCTTCTTTGATGCCGTGAATCTCCACTCCAAATCCGATCTCCGGTTAAAGCCCTTACTCGCTGAATTCTCCCTCCTTGCACACTCGTTCGTGGTAAACAATGCCGAAAAAGATCATGAAAAAGATAACTTGCTCTTTTTTGATATCGAGTTTTCCCAGTCGCAAGCCTCGTTTGCTAAATTCGGCGTGAACTCGTTACCGCATATTCGTCTGGTACCGGAGCATGCCACGTCAACAGATCTGGAGAAACAATCTGTGAAGATGGACGCGGCGGATTATTCTAGATTGGCTGAGTCGATGGGGGAGTTTCTGGAGAAGCATACTAAATTCACCGTAGGAGAAATTCGGCGTCCCCCGATTGTTTCGAAGACCCAGATGGGGGTGATTGTGATGCTTTTTCTGATTTCGTTGCCATTTTTGGTGAAAAGATTGGTTATTGGGGATACCCTTTTGCACAATAAGAAATTTTGGTTGGTTGGAGCGGTTTTTATATACTTTTTCAGTGTTTCAGGTGGGATGTTTAATATAATTCGCAAAATGCCGATGTTTATGGGGGATAGGGAGGACCCGGACAAGCTCGTGTTCTTTTATCAGGGCTCGGGTATGCAGCTTGGGGCGGAGGGATTTTCGGTTGGGGGTTTGTATACTGTTGTTGGGTTGTTGTTGGCGTTTGTTACGCACGTACTTGTTAAGGTGAGGAACGTGAATGTGCAACGAGGGGTTATGGTTGCGGCGCTTTTGGTGTCGTTTTGGGCGGTGAAGAAGGTTGTGTTTCTAGATAACTGGAAGACGGGGTACGGGATTCATATGTACTGGCCTTCGGGATGGCAGTGAGCGAATGTGTATGTTTACGTACCCAAATACGTATGACTTTTGACTTTCGTTTGGGAGTTTAGGTCATATGTTTTTGTGATTTGAGATGCTTAGTGTTTTTGAACTTGATGTTATGCTCTTTTTTTGTTTTATACTACATATGTTGCTTTGATTTACTACGACTTGATCTGATTGCTGTAGTGTTAGTTCCTCGGGACGTAAGGGAATGCATTTAGACTGATAATATGAGATTTCAGTTTGGTTTTGCTCTTTCCTTTCCGTTTTCTATTTTGATCGTTTATAAGTGGTTAACAAAAATGCATTATTGTGACATACCCGAGTACATATGACTGTTTAGGTCAGTGGTATGTTTTTTTGTGATTGGAGGTGTTTAGTGTTTTTGGACTCGATGTGATGCTCTTTTTTTGCTTTACATACATTGCTTTGATTTACTAAGAGTTTGAGCTTGATTGCTGTAGTGTTAGTTTCCTCGGGACGTAATGGAAGGTAGGGGTGGGTCGGGGCGGATTGACCTCAATCCTAACCCAACCCGCAAAATAAATGGCGGGGCGGATTGGGGTGGGTTGATAAAATTTAAATGTCAACCCAACCAAACCCAATCCGTTACAATTAAAACCCCAACCCAACCCGCAAAATAAATTACGGATTGGGTTGGGATTGATTCTTAAATTTTCATTTGGTAGCTTTATTTTTTATAGTTTGCATAATTAACCTAAATTTTAAAATAAATTGAATTTTTCAAGGAGAAATATAAATTAAAATCAATCAAAATATGTTTAGAACATTCGCGAACAAATAACAAAACTAAAATATAACAAGAATGGAAGGTTAGTATCTTGAAATACACACAATGTATATATATATACATACTCATAATTATATATATATATATATATTACGGGTTGAAACGGGTTGGGGCGGATTAACCCGCGGTTTGGAAACCTCAGCCCTAACCCAACCCGCAAAATATATAGCGGATTGGGGCGGGGCGGATTGATTTTTTTTTGGACACTCAACCTGCCCTATTCCGTGCGGGTTGGTTTTGCAGATTTTTTGTCCACCTCTAATGGAAGGCATTTAGACTGATAATATGAATTCTGAGCTTGGTTTCGCTCTTTGGTTTCATTATTTGTCAACGGTTGTTGCCGTTTTCTATTTTGATCGTTTTTAAGTGGTTGAGAAAATTGCATTGTAGTGAGAATGTAGTTTACTAGGGAAATTTATCGAAAAACGTAAAAATTCAGTAGGCTTATTAGATGGATTGACAAGTTAGTGTGAATGTAGAGAACTGACCATTTGTTTTCCCTTGGGAAGTACCATGTTCCTAATGCGTTCTAATACGTTATGGCAGTGAGCGAGTATGTATGTACCTATACGTACCCGAATACGCGTGACTGTTTAGACCAGTGGTATGTTTTTGTGATGGGAGATGTTTAGTGCTTTTGAACTTGATGTTATGCTCTTTTTTGTTTTGTTTTATACACATTGCTTGATTTACGACTTTGAGCCTGATTGCTGTAGTGTTAGTTTCCTCGGGACATAATGGAAGTCATTTAGACTAATAATTGAATTTTGAGCTTGGTTTTGCTCTCTCTCTGGTTTCTTTATCTGTCAATGGTTGTCGCCGTTTCTATTTTTAAGTAATTGAGAAAAATGTGTTGTTGTGACAATGTAGTTTACTAGGGAATTTATAGGAAAATGTAAAAATTCTATAGGCTTATTAGATGGATTGACAAGTTCATGTGAATGTAGAGAAGTGTCAGATTTGTTTTCACTTGGGAAGTACCATGTTCCTCTATAGCTATAAATGGAGAATCTAAGAGAAGAAGTAACAAGGTACCTGTGAGGAAACAATATGCAAGACTTAGCCACTCACCTTGTGTCAATACACTGGTAAAGATATCGGTTTATAAGCTCCAATTTTGCCGTTGTACGTATAACAAGAGTGTAGAACAATCCATGCCATTCATGATAGAGCTTTCGCTTTTCCAACTGTACTAGAGCGCCATAAGGAACGATAGAAATAGAAACTTGTAAAAAGTAATACGATTTTGATAAAGTTTATCTGTCAATTATTGTTGTCATTTCATTTTGATAATCATCTTGTCTTCAAACAAAAAATAATTTAGTAGGAATTTAGGCCACTGGCACGAAACTGAGTTTATTTAGTTGGAGAAACCAAAATATTAGTAACATCTCTAGCATATATGAACCAAATGCTATACTATTTTGTTTACTATTTTGCTTTGCTTTATGAAGTACTTAGCCCTAGTTCATTTGCTTTTTCCTCTGAATGTTATTTTACTCTTTATCTGTCAATTGATGTTGCTGATTTCCATTTTGATCATTCCTTAAGGAGTTAAGCAAAACATTATCTATCGAATCTGTAACCTAAGAGTCTAAGACCGGGTAAGTGATCCACGTGTACTGGTCCTTGAGCTGTCAGTAAGCTACTATGCTGGTACTTGGTAAGTACGTAAGCGACCTTCAATAAGGAGTTCAGGTCAGTGATACAAAAACTGTTTTCAGCTCAATGGTGGTTTAAGATGTTTGACTTTTTTGGAAAACTTTATGCTCTTTTCATTTTCAATTCCTGGTTTTAGTTTAGATAGAGTTTCCGTAACTGTTGTTTCTTCAGGGTCGATGTGTTGATAAGACATAGATTGTCTTTTTGTTTCTTAATAACGATTTTCGATTTCTTTATCTGCTAACAGTTGTTGCTCTTTTCTGTTTGGATCATTTGTTGAGTAGTTAAGCAAGATACTGTTGCATATGTAGTACCCAGATCTAGGAAAAATTACCAGAAACTTACATATTCAAAAAAGCAATTTAAGCAAGACTTAGCCATAAACAATTCAATACCTCTTGGTTGTGAATTTCTGTGCTTTTTTTCTGTTCAAGAAAATTTTGTTTAAGCTGCCCAAATACACCACACAATTGCAGCGAACGTAAAACTTAGCCACACAGAGAATTTAAGAGTTAGCCTTACATAGTCTCCTTAATTAGCATTATTCAGTAGTTTCATTTGTTTTAGTAGTTCTCTGTTATTCAATGATGCTAAGGTCCACGCTATAGAAGAAAAAATAATGCACTGTCAAAGAGTTAAGTTCATTACTTCATTCACTCCTCCAGCAACTTGTACATATATGGCACAATTGTAGCGAACGTAAAAGGTCATTCTGGATGAAGCTTTTGCAGTCACACCTGTACTTGAGTATTATAGGAAAGGACATACTGAAATATAAAAGCCGCTATAAGTATGACTGTGTCTAGGTCTGTTTTCTGGCCTCCATATGCAAGAGATAGATGCTGTTGCACTACAAACTAAGCCGTCTCTTCTTTTTGTTTAGTTACCACAATATTACATACTCTCTCCGACTTGGATAGGAATCAGCTCCATAGATGCTTGTGAGTTTCATCTTATTTTCAGAAGAGTAAGTTTTGAGAGCCAGATTCTGCAGTAACTATTAATTATGATTAGAATTTAGAAGATGCCTGTGATCATTAGAATCAACACACGAGCTGGTATGTATACTAATATTTGGCAACACTTTATTCGAAGAGACCTAGTTTGTACACTTTTTTTTATACCTAAAAAGCCTACTTGGTCACAGTTTCTGAAATGGCCTACCTTCTTGAATCGCTTGTCTGATAGCAGTTTTATACTAGTGGACAATCTTCTGTAAATAAAGTGACCAACTAAGACATTTAAGTAAAAAAAATCTCCATACTCGCCCTACAAGGTTCCAAGTTATCACCGGATATAGCTCTTCATTATCGTGTTTTGCTTGCTATACATTGCATTTTTAATGCCTCTAAACTTAATTGTTAATATTTTCTTATACTTTACATGTTTGTTTGAATGCTTAAGTTTGCATTATAGATATCCTTGCGTAAATTACCTTTACATGAGAGGATGTTCCGCAATGATGTAAAAATTGCAGTTTACATGGACTGTTGTGAATTTCAGGTCATTGCAAATCATTTATACGAGTCAAATTAAAGTTGTGAATAGCATCGGCGCAGTCTATGTAAACATGATAAAACATTGTTGGCAGCCGTATCTTGTGTCAAATGCAGCAGCTGCAATTTATTTCCGATTAGATTTACCCGAAGTGGTAAACTTCATATTTGTAAAAGATGTCATATTTTCCCTACCTATTGTCCCGTCTTTTACGACAGAGAACAATGTGCATAGGTATTTTAAATTTTTATGTAGACATAATCACGTAACGTGGTCAATGGCTTGATGCTATACATGCATCAGATTACTCTAGCTGTATGTTGTGTTTCATTTGATCCCTACTGTAGGAAGATTTTGTGTCGAGCAAAAGACATGATGTCCCAGTTACAGATAAATACTTCATTTGTTTGTAATTCATGGTTTCTATACTGAAATTAATTACTTCGTATTTATCTGTTTGTAAAATGTCACATCCAACGGCAATTTTCTTTTTATGTGATTCCTTTGTGCACATCTTTATGAAAAAGATAGATAATTTACATCGAAACGAGTCCAGGTCTAATTTACTCTTATTCAATTTGTCTATTTCCTATAAATCTTGCTTAGAAATCATGACAAGTAATCCTCTACATTCCTACCTAAGAATGACAAGTATCACAGTAAACATCAGTCTCTTAGACATTTTATTGCCACTGTGATACACACTGATGCTTGTATCAAATGTATAATTTTCAGTTTATTCACAAAGAGCACAAAACTTGCTTTTGTTTTTGTGACCTTTCTGTTCATGATGTCATACACGGCTACACCTGATGAAGCATTTAGTTTGAAAGTTGAATACACTTAACTTTGATATTTGATTTATTTGCATTCTTATATGTGGATTAACATGACACTTTTTACATATCGTCGAAGTATAGTTGCTCTTTAATACTTGAGGAAATAGACATAGTTGGACAAGATCATCACATGAGATTGAAGGTGCATTATTCAGACGTTTTAAATGGACATTTGATTTTTCCTTACATAGAGAGTCTGCTATAGCCCCCGTGTGGTTGCGTTTACCCCTACTTCCATTGAACTATTGTGTAACGTCATATCTAAAAGCTATTACTCAGTCTCTAGGAAAAAATTTATGTGCGGATATGGTACGCGAGGGTTTGCATAGAGATAGATTTGTTAAAAGCGAGAGATGAATGTGTGTGGATTGGGCAGACTATGGGCATTGGTTATTGGCAATATATTGAATATGAGAAGGCACCACGATATTGTAGAATTTGCCTTCTACAAGGCCATGATCAAAGTGAGTGTAAGAGATGTTTGAAACCCACTACTAATGCTCAAAATATGGTTAATCGGGAAGTTCATATGTTGATAGTAAAAATCAGCCAAATAAGAAAGTAGTGGTCAACAGAGAAATAGGCATGGCTACAAAGAAGTATAATAGCAAAGAACATGATCAGTAGAGAGTGGTTGGAAAAAAGATGGGTTAATAAGCAACAACAAAATGGGTGATAGTGTAATTTTTACACACGAAAAAGATGATGTCTCGATGAAGAATATGGAGGCTACTGGTGGTTCTAAGGTGAATGTGCAGTCTTTGTTAGACATTGAAAACATTGAAAATAAGTGTGGTGAAGAAATTGTAAGTTTGGGCAATGAGTATTTCGAAACTCCCGATAAATTCAATATAAATGAAAAAGAGAAGAGTGATATTAAAGTGAAGACAAATGAGTTTTCACGGGATATTTCTCTATATAATTCTTTTCATAAACTTGGGTGTGATACGGATTCGGTGGTAGCCCCTGAAAAGACTTTAAAAGAGATTACGGTTGTTTTAAGGAAGGAAAGTAATACGAAGTTTGCACCCTCGACTTTATCTCCAGATGCAACAACTTTTGAGCCGAGTAACAAAAAAAATCATGAGTGGTGCTAGTAGTGAGCAACCCACTATTGACAAGGAAAATATAAATTCTGTTGAAGGAAACCCAAACGTGATGAGAAGCGAGGATCAAGAGACTAAATCAGCCACAAAGAGAAATAAGAATAAGAAAAAGATAAAGATAAAGATAAAAAAAAAGAATGCGCCCCCTAAAATCGTAGGTGATTTTAAAGCATTTGTTCCGTTAAACAGAAATATAATGGAGCTTATGAACTACTATAATTTGGACTCATCATGTCATAACGATAACGAAGGTTTCTCAACCGATGACTATAGTGTTCATTCTGATTTTGGGGCAAATAATGTTACTAGTCGGAATATTAGAAATCAAAAACACTCCATGATTACTAGGGGACATCGAGTACAAACAAGGAGTGTTTTTGAAGTAATAGCTCGATTAAATTCTGAATTCATATATGAGCACTTGTCTACTTTAGCTTGGGATTGTGTTATAAGTAAAATAGTGGGTTTGTGATGCAAACCGAGTTTGTTTAGGTAGAAGTAAATATTTAGTTTGTATTGTTCTTTTCAATGTTGTTTCTTTCATTTCACCAGAAAACATGATAAGTCTTGTACTAGTTTGTGGTAGAATGGTTTTTTCTTTTAATTTTCATTTTTTTTCACTTTATTGACTTTATTGATTTAAGCTGAGTCATGTCCCATTTTATATTAATAAAGTTTTGTTTTAATTAAAAAAAATGTATGTAGCATCTCTTGTTAATGTTATCACGTTGCCAATTGGAAGAATTGGGACTAATTTGAAACTAAAGATGTCATAACACCCTTGATTCTCTCTCTCTTAATGGCGGCTCATGTTAAGGCCGATACATTCGACAAAGTTGTAAATACTCCTGCAGCAATACATGTATATATACACCTACCCAGAAAAGTAAGATGAAGAAAAGGAATCAGGACCATATCTCACTAGATGACGGGAAAAGGGACCATATCTCACTAGATGTAGTTAAAAATTGAGATCCACTCAAATTAAGTACACTTGGTTAGTTGGCCGATGACATGCACCCACCGGTTACATTTCTCCATATGAGTGAAGACAAAAACGCTATAAAACAAAATTAGTTGGATTAGAATCACATTTAGCATCATGAAGATCACTAAATGTTGGTTTGAGGATAGGCATTTCAAAAATAACCAACCCGACCCGTAAATTGAGTTGGAATTGTAAGAACTAAAACTAATTTAAATTAATTAAATAAGAAGTTATAATTTTACTTGACAATATAGAGTACCTAAAGCATGAAGTAGCATACAATTTGGTTATGACATTAGTATATCTTGCTCGGATCAATTATTGACGCCTCTAAAGTAAGGATATCTCTAAAGTGAGGATATCTTAAAAGTGACTGTTAATTATTTTTCTAATGAAAAAAAAATAAGAAGCACTAAAAGTGAATCACCCCAAACTTTAATAATTTACATGTGCATATATTACGTAAAAACCATCGTTAAATTTTTTGGAGGGCATTGTGTGTGTTACCGTTTTTCTGCTGTTCAACCTATTTTTTGTTGGAAAAACATGTGAAAACATGGGTGTTTCCGAATGGTCACTGGAACAACTTCGAGTCATTATTTCGTGTAACAGCGCTGAGTTGTTTATACCGTACTCAACGTGGTTGAGTAGCCCGTGTGACGAGCTTCGTAACGGTATATCACATGACCTATTCGGAGAATGGGTGTGAATACAAATTGGCTTCAAAGTTGGTACATCGGGAGCTCAAATCTGGAAAATCTGGAAAACCGAAATGGTAATGGAAAAACCATTTAGTATAATCCCATATTGGAAGATTAAGAGTTAATTTTACAATATATATACCATACCAACCCATGTAGTTATTAAACTAACATGTCCACATACACCTAAGAGTATTAGTGTGTACCACACACGCGCGCTCGCTCGTGTCTCGGGTCTCGGGTCTCGGGTCTCGGGCGCGGGCACAGGCACAGGCTTGGGATTTGGGATTTGGGGAATGTCTCGGGTCTCGGGTCTTGGGTCCAAACCCGAATAGGGAGTTTTGTATAAAATACAAAAGGAGTCCCTAGAGTTTCCAGCAAGAGAAACGTCAGCAATGAATGAGATTAAATGCTGCGGTTTCAGAATTAAATTGAGCGGATTCTGTGGGTGTAACTCCCGGAATTAATGACCACAATTATGGCTGCGGTTTCTATAGAGCCTATAAAAGGCAGCCCTCCCCCTCTCATTCAAACACACCTTCATACACACAACTCACAGCATAAGCATACACTTAGTGAGAGAGAACCGCACCACCAACAGCTCGACCTGTGGTTCGGTGCCGGTTTCCATACGAGCCACTCTGAGATAGAAGTTGTACCTTGGGAACAAAGTCCCGAAACCAGAAACCTTTAAAGGTGGTTCGGGAAATATTGTTTAAGGAAAACTGCTCAGCAGTTGCCTCTTCTTTTAATTTATGTTATTTACTTTTCAGTCCTTTATTATTCTGTCCATTTAATTTCAGTACTGTTTCCCTTTTGTATTTTTCTTTCCAGTACCTTTAGTTTCTGTAATTTACATTTCAGTCTTTCCTATTCTGTAATTTACTTTCCTGTAATTTAATTTCCAGTATTTACATAACAGTCCGGGCAGTTTATTTAATAACAGTCTGGGCAGTTTTTTATTTGTTAAAACCAGTCCAGTTTGTTTTATTTACAAAAACAGTCCGGCAGTTTTTTTATTTGTTAAAACCAGTCCGGCAGTTTGTTTAAAACCAGTCCGGCAGTTTTTTATTTGTTAAAACAGTCCGGCAGTTTGTTTAAAACAGTCCCGTAGTTTCTTTTTCCGTTAAAACAGTCCGGCAGTTTGTTTTATTTACAAAACAGTCCGGCAGTTTTTTATTTGTTGAAAACAGTCCGGCAGTTTGTTTTATTTCCAAAACAGTCCGGCAGTTTGGTTTTTGCGAAACCAGTCCAGCAGTTTATTTTAATTCTGTACGAGTCAGGAATTGTAATTTATATTCCAATTGTGAGAAATAAAGTGTTATTTCCATTGCGTTCCTGTCTTTTAATTTATTGTCCTTTACTTTATCGTATTCGAAATAGTACCAAAACCAACAATCTTAAACAATACTATTATTTGGTTTTACTATTTTCAAATAGAAAAGGACTTTTGTTTTTATTTTATTGTTGTTGACGTCTCGGTTTTATTCTTGCAAAATCATTGCTAGTTTACTAGAAATTGAAATTTGCAAATAGAATAAAAACCGAATTGGTTTTAATCTTTTAATTCTAGAATATAATAAAGAATTCTTAGTGAAATCAAAAGTGATTTGATTTTCACGCTAGAATATCTTTTTATTGTTTTATTCTTTTGAAGCAATCTAATTAAGTTATAATTAGTATTTGCGATTAAGAATTTTAGTTTTCTTGCGAGAAACTAAACGGTTTTAAATTTGTCATTTCAGATGACTAATGATGATCAAACACCCATCGATCCTTCGGGATTCGTGCAGGGCGCAGTTGTGATTGGCAGTAGCCATAACATTGCGAGCGCTGCGAGTGGGGGGCCTCAGGCTCAGGCTGAGGCCGAAGCTGCTGCGGCAAAGGCTGCGGCCGACGCTGCTGCGGCAGAGGCCGATGATATGGCTGCGGCTGCGGCCGCAGCACAGGCTGCTGCTAAGGCTGCGGCCAAGGCAGCGCTTGTGGCTGCGGCCAAGGCAAAGGGCAAGGCTCCGGCAACGCCGTCTATGCCAATATTGCCAACCTCTCAACTGGAGAGACCGGAAAAGTTTAGGGGCAACAACTTCAAACGTTGGCAGCAAAAGATGCTGTTTTATTTAACTGCCCTTAATCTGACCCGATTTCTTAAGGAGTCTGCACCCGTCCTAAGCGAGGACGATGAGGACGTGCAGACGGTTTCGGCGGTGGAAGCGTGGAAACACGGCGACTACCTATGCCGGAACTACATCCTGTGTGCTCTGGATGACACTCTCTTCAGTGTATTCGAGCCCAAGGCTTCTGCAAAGGAGCTTTGGGAGTCTCTCGAACGAAAGTACAAAGTGAATAACGCTGGCGCAAAGAAATTTGTCGTCACGGACTTTCACGAGTACATGATGACTGATGGGAAGAGTGTTATCGAGCAGGTTGAGGAACTCCAACTCATATACCATAGGCTTGAGGTTGAAGGGCTAGTTATCAACGAACCTTTCCAAGTGGCATTAATGATTGAGAAACTGCCACCTTCTTGAAAAGAGTTTCAAAACTACCTGAAACACAAGCGAAAGGCTATGACCTTGGAGGGACTCATTGAGAGGCTCAATGTTGAGCAAAGCAACCGCCGATCCGGAAGGAAAGGCGGTGGCGGAGCAGGCAACGCGGTTGCCAAGGCCCATGTGGTTGAGGACGCTGTATCTAAGCGGAAACGCTTTGACAGCGGGGTCGGTGCCTCTCTCAAGAAGAAATTCATGGGAGACTGCTTTGTGTGCAACAAACCGGGCCATCGTGCCGCGGATTGTAAGATGTGCACCGACAAGCCCAAACCCCCCCCCAAAGAGGAAGTTCCAAGGGAAAGGGAGGAAGAGGGCACCTGCTCAGGCTAATGTGGCTGAGGGAGGAGATGATGCTGGACAAGACTACATGCACCTGAGTGCTATGGTTTCTGAAGTGAACCTGGTGGGGAGCAACCCAAAGGAATGGTGGCTGGACACAGGCGCCACCAGTCACATATGTGCCAGCAAGTGGATGTTCAAGACCTATACGGCCGTGGACAATGAGAGCTGCTTCATGGGGAACTCGACTACTTCCAGGGTGGAAGGAAAAGGAACCATGCTGCTGAAGATGACATCGGAAAAGGAGCTCACACTGAATGGCGTGCTCCATGTGCCGGAAATTCGTAAGAATCTGGTTTCCGGGTCCGTGATGGTGAACAAAGGATTTAAACTTGTATTTGAATCTGCAAAAATTGTAATCACTCTGAACGGAATGTATGTAGGCCGTGGCTATATGACCAACGGCATGTTTAAATTAAATGTTGGTACTCCGGCTCCTAAAGCCGAGTTAGTTATTGAGGGTACTAAGGCTGAGGCCAGTACCAAGAATAATGTAATCGTGAATGTTGCCCAAGTGGCAAATAAAACTTCGTTTGCTTATTCTTGCGATTCATTTAATTTATGGCATGGTAGATTAGGTCATGTGAATGCTAATTCTATGAAGAAATTAATATCACTGAATCTACTACCTAATTTTGTATTTGATAAACAACATAAATGTGAGGTTTGTGTTGAAGCAAAATTAACCAAGTCTTCGTATCAACATATTGAACGAAGTACTGAACCTCTCGGTCTAATACACACGGATGTATGCGACTTAAAGTTTATACAAACGCGAGGAGGGAAAAAGTATTTCATCACGTTTATAGATGATTGTTCTAGATACTGCTATGTCTACTTAATGAGAAGTAAAGACGAAGCGGTAGAGAAATTCGCTCTTTATAAGACCGAAGTAGAAAATCAACTCAATAAAAAGATTAAAATGTTGAGGAGTGATAGAGGCGGTGAATACGAAGCACCGTTTGCGCAGATATGCGCAGAAAATGGCATTATACATCAAACGACAGCCCCATACTCTCCGGAGCAGAATGGGGTTGCCGAGCGTAAGAATAGGACGCTCAAGGAAATGATGAATGCTATGTTAATAAGTTCTGGGTTACCCCAGAACATGTGGGGGGAAGCGCTGCTTTCCGCCAACTATGTATTGAACAAGCTACCGCATAAGAAGCGTGATAAACCACCTTATGAACTATGGAAAGGCCATAGGCCGAGCTATAAATTCTTAAGGGTTTGGGGTTGTCTCGCGAAGGTCCTTGTCTCGCTTCCGAAAAGAACGAGAATAGGGCCAAAGACGGTAGACTGTGTGTTCATAGGATATGCACAAAACAGTAGTGCTTATCGTTTTCTAGTGCACAAGTCGGATAATCCCGATGTGCATGTAGATACTATCATCGAAGCTCGAGAAACTTCTTTCTTCGAGGAGATCTTTCCCCGCAAGTCTTCCATAACTGTAGAGACTGAGGAGTCAAACAGTGAGGAAAATGTGGGGGCAAGTGAACCGTTGGAGGAAGAAGAAGAAGAGCCTCGACGTAGTAAAAGGGCTAGAAAGGAAACGACTTTCGGTCCAGATTTTGTAAACTTCATGATAGAAGGCGAACCGGCGACATTCAAACAAGCTATGTCATCCCCGGAAGCCCAATATTGGGAGGAAGCGATCAACAATGAGGTTGAATCGATATTACAAAATCACACTTGGGAACTAGTGGATCTACCACCCGGGTGTAAGCCACTAGGACACAAGTGGATCTTCAAGAAGAAGAGAAAGCTCGATGGAACAATCGAGAAATACAAGGCGAGGCTTGTAGTAAAAGGTTTTAGACAAACCGAAGGTGTCGACTATTTCGACACCTATGCTCCTGTCTCCAGGAAAACGTCAATCCGGATAGTCATTGCTCTCGCAGCACTGTTCGACCTGGAAATACATCAAATGGATGTTAAAACGGCGTTCTTGAATGGTGAACTGGAAGAGGAGATTTACATGGAACAACCGGAAGGGTTTGTAGTTCCAGGTAAATCGCACAAGGTGTGTAAACTTGTGAAGTCCTTGTATGGACTTAAACAAGCACCTAAACAATGGCACGAAAAATTTGATAGAGTGATGCTATCAAACGGTTTTCGGATAAACGAATGTGACAAATGCGTCTACGTGAAAGGAAATGAAAAGGACTATGTGGTAGTCTGCCTCTACGTAGATGACATGATTATAATAGGGAGTATTGATAACATCAACTCCACTAAGAAAATGTTGTCACAAAAATTCAAGATGAAAGACTTGGGTGTCGCTGATGTTATACTTGGTATGAAAATTACCAAGACATCAGACGGATATGCGCTATCTCAAACTCACTATGTCAGGCAGATGCTTGACAAATTTGATAAAGATAGTAGAGCTACATCCAGAACTCCGATAGAGATCTCAACCACCCTGAAAAAGAATTTCGGGGAGAGTGTGAGACAATTGGAATATTCTCGAATAATAGGCAGTCTGATGTACGTCATGAACTGTACTAGACCAGACATAGCCAACTCAGTGAGTAGACTGAGTAGGTACACCAGTAATCCAAATGAGGAACACTGGAAGGCCATCATGAGACTTCTCAGATACATGAGATACACAGCAGACCGAGGGTTGCATTATACCAGATATCCAGCTATACTGGAAGGGTATTCTGATGCAAACTGGATCTCGGATTCCAACAGTACACGATCCACTAGCGGATATGTGTTCGTGATGGGAGGAGCAGCTGTCTCATGGAGATCATCCAAGCAGACGTGCATAGCTAGATCAACTATGGAATCCGAGTTCATAGCGTTGGATCTAGCAACAGAAGAGGCTGATTGGCTGAGAAGCTTTCTGGAAGGAATTCCAATGTGGCCGAAACCTGTCCCAGCAATAAGCATGCACTGCGATAGTCAGTCGGCTATTGGACGGGCGCAGGATCATATGTATAATGGAAAGTCCCGACATATTCGTCGGAGACATAAATCCGTAAGAGAATTGTTAGCTAACGGTGTGGTGTCATTAGATTTTGTGAGATCTAAAGACAATATAGCGGATCCATTTACAAAAGGCTTAACTCAGGTAGGAGTTGAAGCTTCATCGAGGGGAATGGGGTTGAAGCCCATCAAACTGGAAACCTCCTCAGAGGCAACCCAACCCGAACTGGATTCTCCAGCCTCGGGTTCAACGGGAAAACCGAACTGTGGGGGTGACCGAACAAAGCACTCGGGAACTTAAGTTCCCAGCCCATTTCTAGGATGAAAGAGTGATAGACCTAGACCATCTTAAGGGTGAGCATGAGGCTCTTAATGAAAACAAGTATCTCGAAGATCGAGAGGGGTGAGTCAGGACACCCTTGACTTGACATCACCTATGACGAGTGTGTATGGCCGATACTATGTGATGAGCCATGGGCTAAATCACTGGAGCACTCGGTTGAATTTTGCCAAGGCAGTCCACGGCCAAATATGGACAACAACCAAAGGGCTTAGTAAGTGGTGTAGAGAGGACACTGTGTGCGCATTACCCTGGTATGCACAAACGCTAAAGGGTTCAAGGCTTAAAGGCTACCCAATAGTAGCATATCAGATTTTACGTCACTACGGCAGGTTCAAAGCGCGCGCTACCTGTCCTTATCCAGTGAACTCTTGCGGTTCTCTCATATGCATTTAGGAGCATTTTATTTTCAGCCAATTGCATTCATGTGGGGGATTGTTGGAAAAAACATGTGAAAACATGGGTGTTTCCGAATGGTCACTGGACCAACTTCGAGTCATTGTTTCGTGTAACAGCGCTGAGTTGTTTATACCGTACTCAACGTGGTTGAGTAGCCCGTGTGACGAGCTTTGTAACGGTATATCACATGACCTATTCGGAGAATGGGTGTGAATACAAATTGGCTTCAAAGTTGGTACCTCGGGAGCTCAAATCTGGAAAATCTGGAAAACCGAAATGGTAATGGAAAAACCATTTAGTATAATCCCATATTGGAAGATTAAGAGTTAATTTTACAATATATATACCATACCAACCCATGTAGTTATTAAACTAACATGTCCACATACACCTAAGAGTATTAGTGTGTACCACACACGCGCGCTCGCTCGTGTCTCGTGTCTCGGGTCTCGGGTCTCGGGCTCGGGCTCGGGCTCGGGCGCGGGCGCGGGCGCGGGCGCGGGCGTGGGCTTGGCCTTGGGATTTGGGATTTGGGATTTGGGATTTGGGATTTGGGATTTGGGATTTGGGTCTTGGGTTTTGGGTCCAAACCCGAATAGGGAGTTTTGTATAAAATACAAAAGGAGTCCCTAGAGTTTCCAGCAAGAGAAACGTCAGCAATGAATGAGATTAAATGCTGCGGTTTCAGAATTAAATTGAGCGGATTCTGTGGGTGTAACTCCCGGAATTAATGACCACAATTATGGCTGCGGTTTTTATAGAGCCTATAAAAGGCAGCCCTCCCCCTCTCATTCAAACACACCTTCATACACACAACTCACAGCATAAGCATACACTTAGTGAGAGAGAACCGCACCACCAACAGCTCGACCTGTGGTTCGGTGCCGGTTTCCATACGAGCCACTCTCAGATAGAAGTTGTACCTTGGGAACAAAGTCCCGAAACCAGAAACCTTTAAAGGTGGTTCGGAAAATATTGTTTAAGGGAAACTGCTCAGCAGTTGCCTCTTCTTTTAATTTATGTTATTTACTTTTCAGTCCTTTATTATTCTGTCCATTTAATTTCAGTACTGTTTCCCTTTTGTATTTTTCTTTCCAGTACCTTTAGTTTCTGTAATTTACATTTCAGTCTTTCCTATTCTGTAATTTACTTTCCTGTAATTTAATTTCCAGTATTTACATAACAGTCCGGGCAGTTTATTTAATAACAGTCCGGACAGTTTTTTATTTGTTAAAACCAGTCCAATTTGTTTTATTTACAAAAACAGTCCGACAGTTTTTTTATTTGTTAAAACCAGTCCGGCAGTTTGTTTAAAACCAGTCCGGCAGTTTTTTATTTGTTAAAACAGTCCGGCAGTTTGTTTAAAACAGTCCGGCAGTTTCTTTTTCCGTTAAAACAGTCCGGCAGTTTGTTTTATTTACAAAACAGTCCGGCAGTTTTTTATTTGTTGAAAACAGTCCGGCAGTTTGTTTTATTTCCAAAACAGTCCGGCAGTTTGGTTTTTGCGAAACCAGTCCAGCAGTTTATTTTAATTCTGTACGAGTCAGGAATTGTAATTCATATTCCAATTGTGAGAAATAAAGTGTTATTTCCATTGCGTTCCTGTCTTTTAATTTATTGTCCTTTACTTTATCGTATTCGAAATAGTACCAAAACCAACATTTTTGTCAAATTTTAATGGATGCAGTCTTTGTTGTGTACAATAAATGTCGTATTCCAACTGGTACTTATGCTACCATAGAGAAGATTGTATGCTACCACGTCTTTCTTTTTCACTATTTATTGCCACTCACTACCAAAAAGGCAAAAAAGAAATGTTAAGATTAAGCAAATACTTTAAATGAAGATAAAACGAGCAACCGGTTTATGTCTCCAGAGAATTAATGTAAGCAGATTTAAGCTTTTGCTACACTTTTATCGTGTGTTTTTTTTCAACGAATGGATGAGAAATGACTAACAAAATCCTATACAAGCATAACTAATGTTTAGCAATCATAAAAAATATATTTTTAAATATTCGTACTACAGCATTAGATCTAGTACAATTACGTAACACCGTTCTAGGACGTGACTGCAATGATCTGTATATCTTAGTCAAACATATACCAAAACAACATGACAGAACCTAATTAGGTATTTCCGATTTTAAAAAACAAACGAGTGGTTCCCAAATTAAACATCAATGTTGATTGGTTGATATGGATCTTGTGGCACGGATATTAAATTTCTGTCAAGAGATAATAAAGTCGCAGATTTCTTTATATGTATAAACTGAATCAGTAGTAGTATGTGCCACATACGGTTACAAAATCAAAATTAGTTAAATTCCACTTGGATATTATATATATATACTGTTCAACAGATTATCATGTTTAAAATCAGATTCTCATGTCATATTATATAAATTTGGCTGACAGGCTAGATGAGTTAATTGACTGTACCCTAATATATTACTCCTTTTAAAAGATTAATTTATTACAGTAATGGTTATAGCTCATTTCTGATTGTAATGACGTCCAAAGACTTGATAGTTAGAGATTCTTTACCAGGATAGCTTAGATCAACCATATTAATATTTCTAAAAAAATTCTTAATTTAACGTTTTTTTACACTTCGAAGATAACCATTTAACTTTATCTTATTTTCAGCTTTCTTAAAATAACATCTCTATTTCAAAAAAGTTTGATTTTGTTGTAGGTTATTATTGGACTATTGGGCCTTACTCATAGTGGGCCTAAGTTGGGCTTTCTAGCTTGTATAACCCTAACCTCTAGTATATAAAGAAGGTTAGGGTCCCTTGTATTTACACATTCAGATGAATAAAGACCTACTGTTCCCTCTCTCTATGTTCTCTCTATGTCTCCTATATAATATATATACTGAGCTAATAATACTCACAACACGTTATCAGCACGATGCTCGCGAAGATTGGAGTAAAAGATAGAAGATTGGGGTATTTGTTTGAAAATTAGGGTTTATATGCTCGAAGATTGGGTTTTAAATAAGCGGCCAAATTTTGAAGTTTTTTTTTGTCATATCGGCCTTCCCCAACATACGAGGAGTACGGTATATTTTTTATCTACCTACACGTATCAAACCCATGATATTAAAAGTAAAATACTGTTAATAAAAGGAATAATTATTTGATAGTATTTGTGCGTGCCTAGCATGTAAAATCGGTTAAGATCTGTTTGCTAGTTTGCCATATTATATGAAAATCATGTCAGTTTATTTAAAACATGATAACATGTAATCATAATATGTGGATTAAATCTCATGGGTAGTACTACTATGTGCAGAATTGCATGCTAATTGTGTAAGGACTATTAGTCTGAGAATTGTTACGTAAGCATATAGTCTGTATATACATCCATGTATTATAAATCCCAGAATTCGATGTCTTTGATAGTACCTATTAGACCCAGTGTAATAGTAAATCCCAGAATTGCTACGTAAGGACTATTTGGACTATTTTTTGTAGAAAGTCATGTTGATTGGATGTAAATCATGTAATCGTAAACATGTAGTAATCTGTCGGACTGAATATGTTATATACTGAAAATCGTAGGACTGTTTTGTAATTCGCTGAAACTATTGACTGTGCATGTTAATTACTAAAAGACTAAAACTGAAAATAGCTTATAGTAAGACACTCAGGATCCCTGTAGTTTAACGTTGTATACATAATAGTATGTAGTTTAACCTTGTATACATAATAGTATGTACGTGAGTACAAATTCGCCTAGTATATGGCCTAAGCATATAAATTTAGATATTGCTAATCTGTAATTCAATCAAATCCTTGCATGATCATTTAGTTACCATGTATAAAACGTGCATGTGTATTGTATAGTGATAATTAAAATTTGCCCTCCTTGCATGTGATATGGTAAATTAGTAATTAAAATATACTGCCTCATGCATGTTGTAATTATCATTAATTAGATCTTGCTATGTATATGATATGTACACATGTAAAATATGCTAATTTGCGAAATCATATATTTTCACATTTAAGTTGGAAAAATTATGAACCTTCCCCAACTAGGCTCACCTATTTGGATACGATGTCTAGGAAAGATATAGGCGGAAGTCGATATCCTAATGAGGTCGGGTTTTAAGTGGCATTCGTGCCCTCCACCCTCACCGTCTTTCCTGATCGTTTTTCAAGTAGAGCTACCGAAAGGGGTTGACTAAATAATAATTTCCCCGAGTGTGTTTATATAGTGATGTATGTTTCGCCGAATTGGTGTCTCTGTATCGACCTGTCGTTCGATCAATGAGAACCTATTCACATTAAAAGCAAAACTATTTTTTGAACCTGTCGTTTCGAAATAAAGTTTATGCTTGTGCAAACCATAAACATATAAACCAGTCGTTTTATATGAAAAATAATCCAGAACTCCCAACACATGTTGGATGCCATCTATGATGGAAAATTCGCAAAACATACTTGCGACTGTTTAGACTTTGATGTTATTCCGTCACCACATGTTAGTCACCCTGATGTGTGAAAATATGATGCCCAATTTTTTTTTGGATGCCATCTTTGATGAGTAAAACATGAGTTTGTTGTTACCCTCATGATGAGTGCTAAGGCGCTGATTTTATTCCGCCGCCACATTTGAGACGTGATGACGTCTATGGTGAACAAATGTCTGAAATTGACATATTGGAGCAATCCTTCATCAAAATATTAGCTTGGAAATTCTATTTCATAAGCAGTGTCGTGAATTTATATTCACCATGTTCCTTTATCACCCATCTGTTATTGGATAAGAAAATTACCCCGGTGAGTAGTTTTAATCCTATTGGGTCAATGGCGAATTGTTTGCTTGATATTAATGCTCTTCGTGTATATTTTTCCACGAATCGAGAACCGAGACAAGTGTTATTTGCCTCGAACTGTCGCGATCCCGATGAATCGCCTAGCTAAGCCAGATGTTAGACAATCGTCAAAATCGAAAACCTGTGGCTCCAACACAGTAATTGAAAGGAACAATATGACACGTTGTCACAAAGCAAGAGATAATGCTCAAGGAGCCAACTCTATGCTATAAAGACAAAGGTCATGCACGGTTACTCCTTAAATAGTTCAAAACTATTATAAAGGTAAAAAAAAAACCCGATGCTAATGTGGTTAAAGCTAATTGAAAGGAAACTCTTGAGACCCCCGATTTTGTGGCTCAATTGAGTTTGATACCTTTCTTTATTGATTTTGATAAAACATTGAGCCATTTTTTTCGCTCATCTGGATTATGTTTTTCCATTTGGATTATGATTTTTCCATTTGGACATACTTTTGGATTATGGTTTGCCTGTTTACGAAATTTCTCGAAATAATTTAAAGTGTTTTGAGCAAATTCCTTTGACAAATGTGACCAAACTTTAAATTATGAAATTTTAGGCAATACTTGTGGGGTAGTTGATTTTTTTTTGGAAATAGTGGGTAACAGTGTACCACATAATTTCACCAACTATTTGCCCAAAAGAGTACTCAGTGACAATGATTCTGGACCTGTCGTTCCAAAATCGAAATCTTTGGTAAAACCAAATTGATTTGTCAAATATGAGGCCTTATACTCATGTAGGTCCTGTCGTACCTTGTTGAGTTATAAAATATTCGAGAAAACCAGTGTTATCTGGTAATAGCTCATGAAAGAATTAAAATTTCTTTACATAGCCTCCATTCAATACGATCAAAAGCGTATTTTAGAGGAGTTGAAATGTCTTTCAAGTGGTTGTTACCACATTCTTTAAAGCATTTAAAGTTACCTTATCATTTCGCCTGTCGTCGAATGATAAATGATTTAGATGCTAAGACATGATTGTCTGTACTATCATTCGCCTGTCGTCGATTGATAAGAGCATTTTGATATTGTGGCATTGACCGGATGAGATATTCCCGGGTCAAAAGACGATAGTTGATTTATAATCGCATCGCATTTGGATTCTCTTTGAGGATATATTTCGTGATTAATCCGAAATTAATGCCACTAATGCTCACTTTGAAAGACTAGTATGTGTAAAGATCACGAAATGAACTCGTAGAATTCTTGTAAAGAATTGAAGGAGTTATTGTGGACTTATCCAACCATAAGATGGACCATAAATATAAATGGTTACGGTTGATGCATCGACAATAAGGTCACATGATTATTGTTGTCCACATAAATGCAGCACTTTCCAAATTTTTAGCCCTATCATTAAGTTGATGGCTCATGATCCGGATTATCCTGAAAAGTCTAGTCGACTTGATAATTCCGAAGAGTAATAATCGAAATTTCGATTTGAATTACTTGAGTTTGGAAATTGAAATTGAAATTGAACATCCTGTCGATTATGTTCAGACCCAAATGGACTCACAGAAAGTTTGATGATGCGACTGCAAATGATTGCACGCATTTCTTGGTCTTGCACACCAAGATTTATATTTCCGTATGGGGTTATGCTATTTTGCTGCATTGGTCCGTTATGAGGCCCATAGACACTCAAACACCATATGCGTACCAGTTGGTTACTGGTTATGAGCCAGAAGTCTCATATTAACGCGTGTTTAGAGTGATTAATTAATATTTTGATTGAGCCGTTCTAGCGTTCAAAATATGGACCTCTGAAGGAGACATAAGTCGATTATGAATCTCCTGCCTATCATTTGATAGAGTAACCTTGACAAGCGATCTCTTTACCGCATGATATGCGAAAGTGACATCGCTAAGACTGTTCTCCCCATCGTTAGGGGGAGATTTGCACGTTACCGTTGATAAGGAACGACGTGAAGTAACGTGGCATAACCCACTCAGTCTTAGCTTGATCCCCAAAACTGCACTTAGTGATAAGTAAGTGCATAGACTCCCTCAAGTCTAACTAAATGTCAGACGCATTTAATGACTTTATGAGATGTCACGAGATCATTTATATCAGCTGCAAAATGCTTGCAAGGATAGACGTCCCTGTCGGACGCCGTGTTCCTGTCGTAACACGTTGCTTTGGCCGAACCCGCCAAGCAAAGGACGCTGCCGTCGGCCGTCAGTCTGTCGTCCTTCCTAAGATATGAGGAAGTTGACCGGTTCTTAATTCGTTCAGCCCCAGAGGTGGTGAACTGAAACTCGTTTGTCGCACGAGATTATAAAGGATCGAGGAGATGTGTGATTTCCTCCTCATCCTAAGAATCTCGAAATATCTGTCGATCATGATATCTTAGACGATATTGAAGCGAAACGAGACTGTCATTGATTACTTGTTCATATATTCGGTGACGACTGATAATATGAGCAAATTATGACGGGGAACCATGTATCGTTGCCTGAAGTCAACGTAGAATGGACTGGACTAATGGAAACTTGCAATCCAAGTAGACTCCTTAGCGAAAGTGTGTTCGGACCTGTAGCTCCAACACCACCAATGTTAAACGAGTTCGTTTATTTGGTTATTCGTAAGGAAAAGTGATGAGAATAATGAGATTGTAGAATGCTCGCCTAGTAGCGCAAGGCTTCTCTCACACCTTGGAATTGATTACGAGATGGTTGATTTCCTCGTAATGGACATTATAACAGTCCCCTACTTTACCAGTTTAGTAGTTTCCGAAAAACTGAGTATGCAGCCATGAATGTGGTCACGGTTTTATCTCTATGGGGATTTAGACAAAGAGATATAGATGAAGGTCCCTGTGTGACTTCATGTGCTTAAATCAAGTAGTTCCTGACCACGGAACACGATCTCAATTAAATGAGACATTTACTATATGGATTAATATAATCCGAGCGGATGTGGTATACCCGCCTAAGGGAGTACTTGATCAGCTTGGGATACTTGAACAAGTATTATGCCCTTGCGTGTTTTATTACGCGATCCATTTTTTTGGATTTGCCTTCGAGATGAAGGATCTTGGGAAGACACGGTAGTGACTCGGCCTGATGATCGAGTCCCGTAAAGATTGAATCTAAGTCCATGATTCAAACTACACCCAGAAGGTGTTATGACGTTTTAGTCATCATGACGCTAAGTCGTCAGATTCTCCCATGATCGTTCGATCACTAGACATTGATATAGACCCAGTCCGTCCCTGATGAGACGATGAAGAGATATTGAACCATGATGTTCATATCTAAGTACAATAAGCGCATCATTGTACTTGGTCTAGTGTGCTAGGATGAACATCTCGTCTGCTGTGAATGGTATAGCTCGACACAGCATCGCGCTAACACGCTGCCATCGAAATGGCATAAAAGACATTTTCCCATTACCTCAAGGTAACTGTGGATGAGGGCGTGTCTTATCCCATTTTGCGTCATCGAGTGTATCTACCCCCTTCGGTACTCGAATTAATGCAACCCTTTTTCGGTTATACCGATGCCGATTACTTATCAGATCCGCATAAGGGATATTCCTAACATGGTATGTCTTTGCCATTAGGAATAAGGCGATATCTTGGAGGTCTTGAAATGACTCCAAACGAATCACTCTGATCTATTCGTGCTCTATGAGACGACTAGAGAGTGTATATGGCTTCGAGCTAGTATTAGCCATATTTGAATTACATATGCTCTGTCTCACGATCCAGATAAAACACTTGTCTTATTTGAGGACAACTTGTTGTTATCGATCAAGAGAGACATGACTAGATTATGCTATTTAGCATTTTTTGCCGAAATAAATCTTCACATATGAAGTTTAAGAGCATCCAGTTGAATGCTCGTTCTACTCCACGTTAGATTTTCTTGCATCCAGTCGTGTACAAGTAAATGAGGCATCCAGTCGAATGCTCGTACTCTTTCTTGGAATATGAAATCATTGCAACCAGTCGTGTGCAAGTGAGGGGGAGCATCCAGATGAATGCTTATTGTACTAATTACTACTTAGTCGAAATCCTCGCACCCTGTCGTGTGCAAGTGAGGGGGAGCATCCAGTCGCATGCTCGTGTACTCTTTTTATCCTTAGACCAAGGTTTTTTTCCCACTGGGTTTTCCTTGACAAGGTTTTTAGCGAGACACGTTCCCATCTTATCTCACTTAAGATTGCCGAAATTAGGGGGAGTATCCTGTTGTATACTTCTTACCACTGTGTACTCTTTTGTCCTTCGACTAGAGGTTTTTCCCACTGGGTTTACTCTAGCAAGGTTTTGATGAGGCACCTGTTTTGTGGTTGATCCCCTACTACTACCACTGTTGCACTTTTTTTCCTTCGATCAGAGATTTTCCCATTGGGTTTGCTCTGGCAAGGTTTTGATGAGGCACACTGTTTTGTGGTTAGTTACTTACATGATATTTCGGCTTATATCATTCGGCTACACAGTTTCTCCTAGGTACCGGTTTTGTCCCACACTGGGTTTTCCGGCCCTAAGGTTATTATGTGTTTAGCACTGCGAATGAACTCGACTCAGATCGACTGCATGAAGACGAAGAATTCAAGACGTCCAAATGGGGAGTGTTGTAGGTTATTATTGGACTATTGGGCCTTACTCATAGTGGGCCTAAGTTGGGCTTTCTAGCTTGTATAACCCTAACCTCTAGTATATAAAGAAGGTTAGGGTCCCTTGTATTTACACATTCAGATGAATAAAGACCTACTGTTCCCTCTCTCTATGTTCTCTCTATGTCTCCTATATAATATATATACTGAGCTAATAATACTCACAACAGATTTTATTATTTGATGGATGAGAAATACGGAGGAAACTGATACTAGTGGGGCCCTATTAAAACAAAAGAGTAGATAAAATGTCATTTTTTATTGTTAAGTGAGACTTGGATTAAATGTGTAAATAGGGAAAGAAATGGACAAAAGTTAATATGAGATTTTACTAAAGTAATAGATGCAGCAAACATGTTTTTGCAAGAGTTATGTATAAACACGGAAACATTATGACTTGGTGATATTGATACCAGTGCTCTTATCTTGGTTCTTCTTTTTCATTTTATTTCGCATTTTCGAAATGTTAAAACCTTTCATTTATGCATTAAATTAAAACTTCTCACAAACAGTCGTCAAAGACAACAATCATTTATGCATTGGAAACTTCTCATAAACAGTCTCGTTATTTTCTAAAAAAAGTAATTGCAGCACATAATGATGGCACAACGCTAATAATACGTACTTCAACGGTTCTACTATTTCGATACATCATCAATATAATTATTTAAAATCTTATTATTTAATGTGGATCAAAGGATATGGAATTGAACGTACGTCCTTAATAAGACCCAAACGCTACACCCCATATTTCAGAGTGAGTGCGGGTTCTGGTTATAATAATAATGGCTACCTTGGCCTACTAGGTTAATAAAACATTAATTGCTCCATACTTAATTATTAATTAATCTTTATGTTTTTCTCTTTTATCTGTCCAAGTTGTGTTTTCAGGTTTACACTCTACAATTAGTGTGTTTCGAACTTAAGTTTTTTTTTTAAAATTATATATAAAAATGATGCGAAAGATCCACTTTTTATTAATAACAAAATAGTAAAATAAATCTTATCGTGTCATCAATCCAAATAAAAAAACATAAGAAATAAATAAGAATAAAAAAGTAATAACTAATTATAATATTTTCTTGAAGTACTTGAATATAATCGTTTTACTCTCGTAGATTTTCCGTTTGAACTATAAGCCCTTTCCTTTTTATCTTTTACTGAATTCAGTCCACTCGTTCTTTTCATTATAATGAACACCGAAATCTTGCTTGAAGATAAATTCAAGTTTATTATCAACTTATCATAATTGTGGATACTAATAGACTGTATCTCAAATTGTACGTCTGCTCTATGATTTGAATAATTATCTTCTTATGTATTTAACTATGTATATATCTATTTTTGTGTTAACGGCTTCGAGCATAATTGCCTCTATTTCTCACTTATCACTTTGATTGCATATACTTGTATCATTCATTTCTTTATCATCATAACCGAGTCCATAAATTTTTTAAGTCTAGGGGAATGAATTGCAGATCCGTTGTTTTTCATTTCTTCTTGTACACCTTATCCTACCTTTACGTTTATTTCGTCTATTGGCCTTTTCATTAATTAATTGAGGTTTTTTTTTTCAAGACGTACTACTTATTTTTCAATTGCAAACTCACGGTTTTGTGTAACATTTGAAAAATTACTCATGACCCATGCATTTATGATTTTTTTTTCTTTGTTTCGGTGAGGCTTCGAGAGTTGATTGATATTTATTTTGGTTTTTGTACAATTATTACTAGCAATTTGTTTGGGACTAGACTCGTCTTCTTCATAAATTATTTTGTATTTTCTTTATTCTTGTTTGTTTTTCTTGGTATTTGGACATGCAATTACTTTATTCATAACCTGATTTGTAACGATAAAAAACAATAAACGGGTAGCTTTTTGTACTCATAATATTTCCAGAATACCCATATTCTTCATATCAAATTCTAGCCCTTCTAGTTAACTCTCAAGATAAATCAATTTTCACATAATAAACCGGGTTTAGGTGAATTTACATTTAGTTCATCAACTTAAAATGGGTTAAAAAAGATTTAGTGATTGGAAAAATAACTTAAATGTAACTTGGGTAAAATCACTAAATATGCATTGTTATTATGAATGTCTATTTTCTACAGAAATAATCTTTTCGATTTCAAGAGAGTAATAGTTTTAAATTAGAAAATTAACACATACTGTCCTAATTAATTAAGAAGAGTCATCCAATATAATGAATATAATTACTTCACTATCATGTGTGAAATAACAATGCCAAAATCAGTTTAGTGTAATTATATTTTTCTACGGGAGGGCTAAAACGCTACCATTAAAAGGTTCAAGGACGCTTCGCCCCGACTTATCACCATTTATTTATTCCTTTCTCGTGTGGCTTATGCATAACAAGTTTTTGTTTTCATAAACTTTCATAAAACTTGTATTGTATCTTTTCACTTTCACAATGTAGATCTTGGAATTAGACAATAACCATTTTTAAAATCGATCGGATCAATCACACTTTTGTAAATTTAGGTTATAGATCCAAATTTTACAAAAATCAAAACTAAGAATCAGATATAACTTTGGTTCAACTATATTGGGGCATCAGTGTAATTCACCATTTTTCAAGCACCTTCAGTTAATCATCTTGCTCCCCTAAAAAACAGCAAACTTATACTAATTGCAAAAAAACTTATTATTCTCTATTCTTGTAATAAAAGTTTGGTATTATTCTTTTGTCTACATTCTTCTCGTTTATATCTCTCCTTCAAAGCCACCCCTCACCTTTCTTTTTGGAGCTTTCGTGGTGTCCTCTCCTCTACTTTTCTCTCTCCATATTTTTTCTTCATCCATTTTGTCCACATTTTCTTGGGGGATAAATTATTAATCTTTTTGTACATCATCCTTCATCGAGGCAACCCAAATGACCCATAATTTTGTTTTGTTTTAAATGTATCAGGTTAAAGAGAAGGAGAAGTTGCTTCTCCTTTTCTCTTTGCCCGCAATTATCTCCCAATAGAGGTATTTTCTCGAATGTTTGTTCGTTCGCAGCATTTGACAATTTATTTATATTCTTTAACATGTGTTCAGTGTGACCAGATTCAAATCTGAGTTTTTGATATTCTATCCTAAAGGTTTTAAAAAAATATGCATGAACCGTTTATTATCTCGGATTCAAATAAGTACGTTAAAACAATGCAGAGAAGCACATGAATATATCTTCGAAATCATGTGTTTTCAAATAGGATATTTTATGATTTTGTACTTTCAAGTCATGTTTGTTTCTTTGTGTTTTATTTTCTTTTTGGCAGGTTTCCTTAACTGTTTTTAATTCTATTACAAGCAAAGGATACATAATTTTCATTTCTGTGGTATTTGTCTCTTGGCAGGTTTCCTTGGCTGTTTTTAATTCTATTACAAGCAAAGGATACATTATTTTCACTTCTGTGGTATTTGTCTCCTCTACATAGTGTTCAAAAGCAATTATTTTTCACCATGGGCACCAAAATTAAAGGGATTTACAAAGGGTTCAAGTCCATCTCTCAAATCTTTGGTAACTTCTCTTTCTTTCTCGTTATCTCTCTCTCTCTCACACACACACACACAAATAAAAGTATGAAGCAATGTGCGTTATTAAATTAGTTAACGAAATTACATTTTGTATCATTGTATGTTTGCGATTCAATTTGCATGTGGGGTTGATAATGTTCAAACGATATGTAATTGGTCAATCGAGTGCTCATCATTCTGCAATCAGGAAATCTATAATTCATATTATGCGTGAAAAGTGATTGAAATTTAAATTAGCATATTTGGTAGCCATTTTTCTTATAGGTTTATAAATTTAGTGACACATATGGTTGGATATCTTAAACATGAGTTTCGTATAACAGTTTTAAATAAGCTAGAATTTATAATATTTTAACTCAACATTTTCCCCGAGTCAATACAAATAAGCCAATTTGTTCATAGTCTGTATAAAAAATCCTTACTCCCTCCGTTCCTATTTAATTGTACATTACGAAATTACGTGCAATTTTGACCGGTCAAAAACTTTATCAAAATTGTCGGAATGAAAATTTTCAAAAGTTGATAATATAGTTCAAATGTTAAATTTTATGATTAGATTTTGAAAAAATTCATTTCGACTATTTTTATACAAATTATAAGCCGGTCAAAATTGCATATAGTTTCGTAATGGAATTAGAATGATGGGAGTATGTAATTATAAATTACATTATATCCCACTAGTCTTTACTGTCAAGAAGTAAATTTTTTATTTCTTTTGCTTTCTTAGTTGTAAATAAGAAAGAACATGAGTTCGAAATTGGGTGCCCAACGGATGTTAAGCACGTTGCACATATTGGCTGGGATGGTCCCTCTGGCAGTGCACCTACTTGGGTATGCATGTTCCCTTTTTTTTTTTGTCCAATGAATTATTTGCATCATAAATTTGCTATTGTAACTATCATTAAAGGTTTTCTTAAATTGTTAGATGGATGAGTTCAAGACGGCATCCGATTATGCAGCAACATCTATCGGCAACATAAACGAAGCTAGAGGTTCGACATGGTCTTCTCAAGGTTCGTTTTATCTCCAATGTTTACTTTTTGACAAGGTTTTTTATTTCCTGCGTTTTGAAGTTTATCTTGGCCCATTGTTTTGCTACGTACACTTACAACAACACTTGTCTTAAACCTGTGTTTATGTCAAAATACAATGCTTACTAGCTATCGTTACGATTATTAGCTCCGCCATAGAGTAAATTGTACCACTGTTAATTTTAGCCAAGGTTCAGCTTCGTCCATATATCATTTGGTGTTCTTGACAAGACGAATCTAGTGATATTTTCAAAAACTCAATCGACCACTAGCGATACAATGAAAGTACATAACTTTTACAGGAAGGGCAGGGAAACTTTGCCGTAATTAGACCCTAATGTATCTTGTACATGTAAGGTTGCATAATGTTTACCGTTAAATTGTGAAATTCATTTGTTATGTTAATTGACAGAGCTAATAAAACACCTCTGATCGAGATAAGATTTATACAACATATAGCTATAGCCTGTAGTTAAAAACGCCATCTACTGTCTAACTTGCATATATATCTGGTTATCCATATGATTATGAGAATTTATAGTCATAACAGGTACAAAAACCAAATGAGCTATTAATTCTGGAGATTCAATTACTTATTCTGTGTTCTTTTATCCTGTACAGACTTTGAGTCGGCCGACCGAGAATCAATTCCTGGAGTTTTAAATGAAACCCCGCCAACGGACCTCCCTAAGGTTCCGAAAAAACACAGGAGAAAGAAAAACAAATCAACTTCGTCGCCCAAATCTTCATCTTCAACAAGGTCTCGAACAATGAAATCGAAGAGTAAATTTGTCAATGAAAACACACGACAAGCCAATATTGAAGTCATGTAATAAATCTCCAGTTGATGCCAATATTTTCTGCTTTTTAGCATGTCAATTACAAAATGCAACTCGTGTGGAAACATTTTTGTGTACATATTTTGAGGGAGAGCGCAATGCTCCATGCCTCCATATGTGAGTGGCAACATTATATAATACATATTTTTCTGTGCTTTTCTGTTCTTTTAATAATTGTACATTTGCCTAGATATCTTGATATTTTTAAAAAAGAACCCAAGGCTCTAATTTTGATCTGTTTTTCCAGATAAAGAGGAATGAATAGTTATAATTTGAACCATAACCTAGCTAAAAAAAGAAATTATAGGGTCACGAGACACGGGAATTTTACCAGTAATTGTGTATCGTTTGTTTTTAAAATAAGTTTTGGCCGCATGTTTGCAAAGCTATCTCTTATCAATTTTGTTGAGATGCGCTTAAGTCTTTTGGGCACCAAAATTATACTAAAATTACAGCCTCCCTCAAAGAGAGAGCCACATGAGTAATATTGCTTATTAAATCACATTATAACATATAAAAGTGTCCCTTTTTCAATAGGCTTCATCATGTGTCACATGAGTAATATTGCCTATTAAATCACATTATAACATATACGTACGTATAAGGTTAAGGACGACCCAGAACAGCTAAAATTTCGGTCAATAATAGTTAAAGCAACATTTTAGAATTTATACGTATAGAAAAGAAACATGAATTCAAGTTCGAAATAGGCTCAATCATGTTGAATATTTGTACAAATCGGGAAAGAAGCTCAATCATGCTCCAAATCCCAATATGCCACCAAAACCACACACCTCTAATAAATCTGAAATCAGTATCCTATTCTGAAACGCAAATGACCACAGTAATGTTAAAAATTACTGATTGACTTATTTAAGATAACATGCAAATGTTACTTAATTACAAAACACAATGTAAGACCTATTTAAAAATTATGACAAAGTGTTAATTAGATCAACTTATACTAGGGCCAAATTGACATCTGAATAGCAAAGTCTATTAATACTATAAAATCAGGGTCGGTTCTGAGTTTTCCATGGCCCTGTGCGAAATAAAAATCATGACACTCGATGAAATGTTTACTTAGAATTTGTATACTTTATAATAAGCATTAAAAAATTTACGAACAAAAAATAAAATAAGATTTGAAAACTAATATTTTTTAAACTAGACAGCTATATTTTTTAATCACTTCTATGAATTTGAAGTTTGGTTTTAAAAATTATCGATTTGTCATTTCTTAATTTTTTTAGATGAGATCTAACATTTGCTAGCGGTTTACCCCACAAAAAAGAAGATAATATTTGATTAACATAAATATTAGTAAAATTTGTTATAGGTAAAAGGTTTGTACTTTGCGAATAACTATGTAATAATTATGGAATCCATTGATGTAATAAAAATCTTAATAAAAAAAAATCTAAAAATTGATAGCAACAAGTATTGAACCTAAGAAATACACAATAATTCAACTGCATTCTACCAACTTGAACAACTTATATCATTGTATAATGTTCCGATAGAATATATTTAATACATATCTATAAAATCTTATATGTATATACATAGTATAACATTTAAATATTTTGGGCCCCCAATTTTGTTGGACCCGGTGCATGGGCACTGTTTGCACGGTCCCAAAACCGGGCATGGACAAAATAGCAACAGATGGTCAGGGGCGGTCCTAACAATTCGACAGCTAAGTTTAGAATAAATTCCGGTGCCTTTTTTCTTATTTAAATCGGAAACAATAAAATATATTGGTGAATATTAAAAAGATAGCAAATAGACAATGAGTTCTTATTGTCGATATGGTACAAAGAAATTTGAAGTTATTTAGAGAAAGTGAGTTCGAAATTTTTTTCACCTAATCGAGAAGTTTTCTGGTTTAGCACATAAAATTTAATGTAAAAATTTAAAACATTTGTGAGACACGAACTCATAACCTTGCAAAGTGGGAAGAAACACAAAACTCTATCATTACACCAAGCTTTGATCTATGTTATTAAATGAGCATGTTTATATAAATATAACATTTATTGAAATTTCTATATAATAATTAAAACTGCAATTTTTATTTTGGCGCATACGTACCAATCCGACGACACATAAGTTCTGGCTCATACTACAACCGCCCGTGCAGATGGACGACCCTTTCACTATCGATCTTCTAGTGAGTGTCCTCTCCCTAATAAACTCCCTTCTTCTGCAGGGACATTTGCTAGTCCTCCTCAATGTATGGAACTTGAAATTTCACAAGGCTTATGTGATGCAAAATAAGGTTAGTTTGTTGAATTTTGCACTCAACCTCATTTGGTATATTAGAGAAGGCCATGCCTAAGGGCACTGATGCCAATTGTCGTGTGTGTGTGTGTGTGTGGCACTAACATTCTGATACAAAAATTACTATCATAGATATAATTAGAAAAGGAATTACGTCAGCAGATTAAAACTCTAATTACGGCTCCCAATAGCTTTCGAGACTTGATTTAGGAGTTCTGAACTTCCGAATCTTTTCCCTTCTTCTAAGTTCCTTTATCTTATTAGGGTATCTTTATTGTTATATCTCAAATCTCAGCTATAGAAGTTGATTCTATGTTCATGTGTCGATTTAATGGGTTAAATATGGGGTTATTCTCAAAGAATTCGATAAGGATGCATCTATTAAAATGGGGAGTCGATCAAGTAAGGCTTGTCAACATGTTGCATCTATTGATTTTTTTTTGTAATTAGTCTAGTTTAGTTTTGTCAGTCAGTTACTATATTTTAGTTTTGAAGTTTTATTACATTGTTTGAATGACAAATGTTTGTGCTTATTTATTTTCATATGTAATACACCTATAATGTTGGGTAGGTTCGGCACAATTTAACTTTAAGCTCCGTATAGACACAAAAACTCTCAAGGCCGCCAGACCGGCCCTGTAATATTGTGTGAGTTATTGGAGGAGGAGGTTGTGAAGTTACAAGTAACGAGCCTTTTAATCTAACTCTTTTGAAAAGGTAAATTGGATGTATTTTTTACGGTAAAAAAAGGTGTTATGTTTTAGTTTGAAGAGAGTATCGAAGTTAATTTCAGTTATAACCAAGACACAACTAAAAATTTAATGACTGCTCATTTCGTTTGAAGGTCTGGAGGAACACACGTGTTTTATGTACCAAAACAATGACAAATGAGAATACTGTTAGGTTGTAAGTTCTAGAGTAAAAACGTCTGTCTTTGTCATTGTGGTAGAAAAATTATGAGTGAATTTACTTGCAAAATATTGAGTCGCTACTTAATTGTTTTCTTTGGAGTATTTGTCAAGATTACAGCACAGTTGCAACTTTCAGTTGTAGACACACTGCCTAAGCCAATGAATCTCATTCTAAATTGAGATTATTAGTATATTTGGCTTGAAGATCAAAATTGAAAGATATTGAAAATAAAACAAGGAAAGAGTTGCTAAAGAGATAAATTATCAAAAAGTCTTGTGGAGGAAGAAGAAAATAAAAACTAGAAAGTACTTGTTACTTAGATAAAGATTTTCTATAAAGGGTATAAATATTCATATGAAGTCTTCGTATGTTCTATACATACATTTTATTTAGAGTTAGGGGGAGAAAAAGAACACAAAAAATACAATTATATATAGAATGAGTACCTCGGAGACGTACGCATAGTTTTATGTTGAAGTTTATTTGCAAACATCGATTGTTATTTAAACTTTGTTATGTTATAACTCTAGAATCTTTTGGTTGCACTCTAGTTACAATCGAGTCCTTGCAACTGAAACTGTTTAATTTCTTAGAGAACAAAGGATTAAGTGATTTTGAAAACCATACCAATTTGGTTTCAGAGTTGAATTTATCGTCAAGAATGATCCCGGGGTTACATTACCATTAAAAAGATAGAAGAAGCGAAGATAGTGAAACCACAAAATGGAAAGGAGTTGGAGTTCAAGAATAAAAAATCTATAAGAATTTTACGATCATCAACTATAAAGTTCTCCGAAAAAATGATCAAAGTGGTACAAATTTGAGACGGACTTAAAATAAACGTGGGATAAAATCTTTTATTAGGTACAAATGATCAATGATGATACTCTTTTTTATCGTCCATGCTCAATGATGTTAAATCGATATGTAACAATTCTTAAATTAAAAACTAAAATACGGTTTTTTTCATAATAAAAGGCTGGAAGTATGTACTAAAACATTAACTTTGCCAAGTTCTATTCGTTTCTCGTTTGTCTTTCTTTGCTTATTTCTTATTGTTTTTGTAATTAGTTTTTTTTACTTTAATTTGGATTCCAGCCCTAACAAGATCTATACGATCATATTGTTATTGGTAAGTAGAGTGTCTTTTCCACCAATTATATTTATAAAAAAAAAACATTAGAAAAATCCCAAGCCCGTAAGGAGGCTAACATAGGGTTTAGTCTTCTATCACATATAATATAATGATTAATTACCAATGCAAAATTTAGTGCATTTAGAAGCAAAATCCTAGTTTCTTGTCGAAGCAAAAGTCTATTACTGTCTATTTCCTCAGCGAAGTTTCTATCAACGACATCTATGAACATGGTTGCGTCACTAGCGAAAAATATAATACAAAATTAGAATTACTAACTAAAACTCTATATAATTTGTAGTTTTAATCCTTTGTTGTCAAATATCTCAAGGTAGATAATCTTGAAATATTTATAGGGAAATGACTCTATCCATTACGGGGTACACGGTCCGAATTTTAACGGTTTAACCACAATCCTAATCCAATACATTAAGAACGGATTGTAATTTTTTGAATCCGAACCAAACCACTCATACTTTCAATCCAAACCAGACCAAACCAACGGATCGGTTTGGTTTGGTACGGATTTGCGGATTCAATGGATTGGATCGGATTCGGATTGGATTCGGATTTATGAAACGAGTGATTACAACATAATAATAAAAAACCGTAAACGAAAGGAAAAAACAACACTAATCCATCCAAATGTCAACAAAACTTAAAAAAGATGTCATCAAACAAATTATATGTTATTTTCAAAGAAAAAAAAAACAAATTGATATGTAATTTTGAGAACTATCAAACAAAAATAATTGATTGTAACAATAGTGAATATTCAAAAAATGAAACCAAACTTTGTGTTACTCAAAAAATAAATATTAATAATACGTATATAAATTTTTGACGACTTCACATGTTAAATAGCGGCCAAAAACGCATTTGCCTGCAAATTACGCCAACACACACATTAATTGTTTAATGAGGCTAAAGGTTTATAATTTATATAAGCTGACACACACTAGGGTTTTGATATATGTTATGTTACAATTTAGGTTTTTTTTTATTTTTGTTGTACCGGATTCAGTACGGATTTAAACAGACTAATTGATTGGATTTGATACGGATTAGATTGGTTTGGTTTGGTTTGGTTTGTTTTGATTTGGATTATCATTTTATAATGCTAAACCAATTCATTAAGAACGGATTGAGTTTTTTTTTAATTCTAAAGCAAAACGTTTGATAAAAATCCGAACCAATGCAAATCAAACCAACGAATTGGTTGAGATTTACGAACTGACGGATCTTATGAACACCCCTACTATCCATGTTGATCTGTATTCTGTATGTAAGTAATTACGTATATATTTCTCTAATTATATGACAATAGATCAGAACATATTTGTGCATAAATGCATTAGGCAACAGATAGTGATGCATTGATGCTTTTCGTTTTAATATAACGCATTACATCACATCATATCTGGTAATAATTAATTCCCATGCCCAAATTGTCCAGTATCTTTCTTAAAATAGAATTTTCCTTAGGCAATTAATTACCGGTTCATGACCAAGCAACGAGTTCAACAAATTCATTAAATTAAGGATTCATATTTCATACCATTCATACTTATTAATTAGTGTCATTATCCAACAGGGTACGTATCAGACTCCCCCATAAGTCAGCGTGACACTTCCTTCATTTTGGAGTCGGAATTCAAATTTCGGTTATTTCTTCTTTTTAAAATTAACATTTTATTTTATTTGTATATTTGTTAGTAATTCGGCCTTTATATATTTTGGGTATTTAATTACTTTTTTAGCATTTTGAAAGGATGTAAATTGCAAAAAGATGATTCTTAAAAGAATGATCTTTCTTAAAAAATTCATATGTACAAGTTATAAATAAATTAAAACATTACTTTTAAAATAATGATTAAAATTAAATTTCGATAAAAATTTAACCCAGGGATATATTATGAACGATAACACCCTCCAAAAGAAGTCTGCCAAGTTCGTCATTATCACTTAACTTTATATAGTTTTTTTTTTTGAAAATTAACCTTATATTGAACCAAACCAAACAAAAGAAGGATAAGAAAACTCAGCTACTCACAAGTTGAGCAGTCAGAGCAAATTAACCAAACGGAGCATAACAAATCAAAATTCGATAAAGACACGACATTAGCAGTAGATCGACGAGTAAAAAAAGATAGAAACATGGTCTTTAGGTGAGTTTTACCATAGTAACAACAAAAGCAACTCAAATACTTCCAATCTATCATTTTCGTTAACTTTATATAGTTTTTTTGAAACATAACTTTATATAGTTTGTAAACCAAGTAAGTCACAGTACAAAAATGAATCGTTCAATATGCCCCTACTACAAAAAAAAAAAAAAGAAAAAAAAAAGAAAAAAAAAAAGAGTAACAGTAAAGAGTAAATATTGTAGAAAATGAGTCGGTGAAAATAAAAATAAGATGAGATAGGGTAAGTAAAAAAAAAGGCATACCAAACAACAACTCATAATATGTCAAAATCTAATTATTCTCTCTCATCATCAATAACACCTTCATGCACCCACCATTAATGCCTTTGCACCCTCCCTATACGCTCCTCATTTACTCCTTTCCCATATCTTCACTTCATCCACCCCCCCTTTTTTTTCATTTTATTTTATTTTATTTTATTTTATTTTTCCTAAATATAATTATATCCTCTTTTTTCACACACCAACCAACCAACCAACCAACCAATATTTCTCCTTCAATTCCTTTCACGAGAAAGCTTCCATTTTTCCTGCTCTAAAACAACTCTTCCCTTTTTTAAAAACCGCTCCAATACTGGTTTTCCGTTGACCCTTCAAATTACCAAATCTCACTCATAGGTTAAAAAATTCTTTCTTTAGTTTTTTTTTTTTTTTTGCCTACTAGTTTATACTTTATATCAAGTCAAAACTCAAAACCACTTTTTTTGTACTTATATACAACGATATCTACATATATGTGTAAATCTCGTAATTAAAGTTTTTGGTTTGACGTTATGTTTTGGCAGGTTATAGAAGAAAGAGGAGAGATAAAGGTGGAGGCGTTACAAAAATTTGGAGTTTGAAATTTAGTGTCAAATGCCAGCTCACACTGTCAACTTTTGCTTCTAATTTACTGTCAACTAATATTTTTCTTTGTGACTGAATGAAAATTGAAAGAAAAATACTCATATTAGTTTTGGAAGCAAAGAACTATTTTCCCCAGAGAGTGAGAAAATTTATTTAATAGTCAAAAGCAAGACACAAATAATATATTTTCTAGAGGAGAGAGAGTAGTGAGAGAAAATTAGGGTTTGTGAATTGTAAGTGCAAATTCACGGGTGAAAATTAATAATTGGTGGTTATGACAAAGTTGGAGTTCTCTTCAGAGATTATACTCAGTGAGGTATGTGCTGTTATATTTTATAATGATTTATTAGATTCCTTTTCTTATTAATTTGTGAATTTGTTTTCATAAACTATTAATTAAAGACTTTTTTCTGGACAAAAAGACGGTGACAGTACTTTTCATTTACTTGGTTGACTTTATTGTCTTTAGATTTGACTCTTGTACCTTTTGGGTATCCAATTTTTATACCATTGTTTCAATTTACAATGATTAAGGGCTTTAATAATGAAGAAATGATACATTAATGTTATTCAAAAAACAATTGATGTTTATTAAATAGTGGTAGATCTTATGCTAGAGGAAGTTGATGACACAAGCCGAATTCTTTTTGAATAAACAAATGCTCTTAATTTTATTTATCCCATAAAAGATCCTACACATTATAGACACAAATACATACACACACACATATATTAATATCTATATATATATATATATACTTTCTTTTCCTTATCTTTTTAATGGTTAATTTTTCTCTCTAAAAGTTGTAACTTGAAATTTTCAAATAATACTCTTTCAATTCCGCTTCTTCATTTAAAATGTGCTGAGTTTTTTAAGACTATGGTCTTTCCCTGAAATAAAATTTCATGAACTATATAACTTAAAGAGTCTATTTTTTTTTTGATAGATTGAAGAAAATATATTTTAGAAACAGTAGTTGAAGATCTATAAGCTTGTGAAGATGTTCCAATCAAACCTATTTGATAGTCATCATTTATTGGACATTGGATCGCACAAAACCCAAGAAGATGAGCTGAATTTGATCAGAGATGAAGAGTTCGAGAGCAAATCTGGTACGGATATTATGGAAAACCCGTCCGGTGATGAACAAGACCCAAATCAAAGGCCCAAAAAGAAGCGTTACCATAGGCACACGCAGCACCAGATCACAGAAATGGAATCGTGAGTAGTTTATGCACTAATCTAGAATTTCTTTATATACTCCTTTCAAGAAATTATAATTATAAACTAACTACAAAAGCTGAACTTATACAATATAACTAAGCAAACCCTTAGATTAGACGAATTAAAAGAGTGTATGAGTTATTATGTTAGCACCTGTTTTTGAGATCTCTTGCAAATACTCGTATCCCAGAACCCAAACTAGTGAATAAAAGTTATATTCTCATTGAGAATATAAATTTCTCTTGCATGGAGGAATATAAATGGTAACTAAAGAATCAGTAGATCAATTATGTTGTGTGCTAATTTTCTTGTTGCTTTTAAGGGATTGTTATAGGAACTAAAATATGGTGTAACTTCTTTCTGCTAAGCTACTAACTGATAACTATAATAATAATTGTACGCCTCTTAAAGAACACATACTGAAGTGTTTTACTTGGTAAGTAAGTAAACTTTAATTATTAAGCATTGTAGTTTTATCTTTTGAGTTTCTGGAAAAAAAAAACTAACATAGAGAAATGTTAATTTTATTATTTGTGATAGAAAAGCTTTATTATAAGAATCATTGACAGGATCCTTGTTTGGATTATTTTTCAGCTTCTTTAAGGAATGTCCTCACCCTGATGATAAGCAAAGAAAAGATCTTGGGCGTAGATTAGGGCTAGAGCCATTGCAAATCAAGTTTTGGTTCCAAAACAAGCGGACTCAAATGAAGGTAATATGGAAATTTACAATCAAATTACTAACTGAAGTTAGAAACCTTTATAAATTTAATACTTTGTAAATAGATGGAATCTCATTGGTCTCTGAAAGCTGAATATATATACATATCACTACACAAGTGGCATTATTAATGTTAACGGATACAAAGCCACTGTAAATTAGATATCAGGATTATTTAGGATACCCGTGCAAACCAAAAAATAGTACTTTAATTCCTAATTTTTTTTAGGTAAGAGTAGTACCTTTTAAAACGATTATTTTTTTTCTTAATACATGCATGGGTTTTACTTTTTCGGGAAAAAGCATTTCTTGCTGTTTTAATTCCTTTGAAAATTTGACAATGCGTTGTTTTCACACACACACCATCTTCCATCTATGAGTATATCTTACGCTATAACATTTTTTTCTTTGTCGAATCTTACATTTTATATCGACTATGATTTTGTATGCCCACGATATCCTTTGCAGTGGTCTTTGAGCTTCAATGTATTTCTTGGCCTAAAATACAGATTTTTCACAGGCACATCACGAGCGCTCAGAAAACACGCAACTCAGGAATGAAAATGACAAGCTTCGTGCAGAAAACATAAGGTATAAAGAAGCTCTCGGAAATGCCACATGTCCTAATTGTGGAGGCCCAGCAGCCATAGGAGAGATGTCCTTCGATGAGCAGCATTTGAGAATTGAAAATTCACGTTTAAGAGAAGAGGTATAGTAATTAGTAGTACGAAACAATAATTAAAGGACTTTGTGATGGTATATTAAATTAACATGAATCTAGAAATGCTTCCTAATGAACTATTATTAACTATAAACCCTAAAACCAATTGTATTTGAGGTGTCAGTTTCCTGCAAAATGAATCTTCAAAATTCTTCTACCTTTTTTTTTTCTTTATTTACAAACATTTTCTTTAGTTATGTTAATTGGGATATATGATTTTGCCTCATGAAAACTTAGCGTTATAAAAGGATGGGGCTGTTTGGAGTTTTTGAGGTTCTTACCCCCCTTCATTTGCGCATATTATAAGACCAAGACTTCAAATTTCTAGCATTATGTATAATTGACTGCTATGATCTTCCAAGCTCTCTAGATTATAAATCGATCTATAACTCACAGTACTGCAATCTGGATTTAAACAATCATGGTGTTCATCTATTAACATTTATACATTATTTTCCAAGTTTCATTTATGTAATTGGCTATAGGATATAAAAGTTACTTCTCTAGCAATTACTATTTGTGCAGTAGATTGAGCAATAAGAGCGCATCAATGAACTTCGTATCTAATAGTCTTCACCCAAATTACTTATCTGAACTCAGTTATTAATTTAAGTTCGTGTAGTCTTTCTAATTTGTTTTTTTCAACTTATGTATACATACAGATTGATAGGATATCCGGGATCGCTGCAAAGTACGTAGGCAAACCTATGCTTACATATGCACAAGGGTCGCCTCGATCACTAGACCTCGGAGTTGGAAATTTTGCACCACAACAAAGCTTGGTTAACGACTTATATGGAGCGGGTGATCTGCTAAGGTCGGTATCGGGTCCCACCGAGGCAGACAAGCCTATTATCATTGAGCTAGCTGTTGCAGCTATGGAGGAGCTAGTTAGAATGGCTCAAGACGGTGAACCCTTATGGATTAGTAGCCGTGATAACTCTATCGAGATATTGAATGAAGAAGAGTACTTGAGAACCTTCCCTAGGGGAATAGGGCCAAAGCCTTTGGGGCTTAAATCTGAAGCTTCTAGAGAGTCGGCTGTGGTTATTATGAACCATATTAATCTTGTTCAGATTTTAATGGACGTGGTAAGCTAATTAAACACTTAAATTGACTTGCTCATATATATATATATGCATTAGTATTATTCTTTTCAAAATGCTAAATAGAATGTGAAAGACGGTTCATACCACTGTTTTAAAAATCTCGTAACGTTATCAGATATACTAGTTTTTGAAAGAAAAACGCAACGCTAAAACGTCATTTGGTGATAAAGCGAAAAATTCGCGTTATTAGATCTAAAAACGCCAAAAAAACGGTATTTTGGACCGAAATCCTAACCACCGAGTATTTAAAAAACAAACAAAAAATCAGTATTACAATACGTCGTTTTGATTTGGGATATATTTTTCTTTTATAAACACTAAAATCAATGTGCTAACAGTATTGACAAACAAACGGATATTTGCAGTTACTCTCTATTTCTAATTCACCGCCACCCAACCCCGATGTTCACCGCCTCTGAATGGAGGAGTCAGTCATTTTCCTTATTAATTAAGATCAACTAATTGAGACATAGATTCAAGTCTGAATATTTTTTAATTATTGTTTATTTTTATCTAGAAACATAATATATTATATATTTCGATTTTGGATTATGAGCTTTTATATTGTTTAGGAAAAGAATAAATAAATTTGTAACCACTTGTTTGCTTACAATTACATCATACTTAAAGTCAATTTGTATCATGAACTTTTAGTTTGTTTTACAGAGAGTATGATAGATAAAATGAGTGATTTTTCTTGTAAATAGGTTGTTAAGATACCGAAAGTGGAGAATTACAAATATTTTGTTTGCAAATTTTATGATCAAATAATGACTTTTGATCGAATTAGTTAATTAGATTATGTATTTGCTTAATTATAATGACATACATATTGTATTGTATTTAACTATTTAAGTGTTAATATAATTAACATAAATTATATGATTAACTAGTATTGTATTGTTATATTAATAGGGAAAAAAATACACCGGAAAGCGTTTCGTTGCTAGCTATTTGCGTTTTTAGTATAGCTCTCGGAAAAACGCTATGTTAACGATAACGCTATTTAAAACACCGGTTCATTCATCTATTAGGTTTTAGTAAAGCTTTTTGACTTTTAGTTAAGCTATTAGGTTTTTCTGGAAAAAGTTCTATGTAAAGAAAATGCTATTTCTTGGATCCATGATTTATTTTGAAGAGGTTGCTGTTTCCTTCAAATATTCCTCCGAGAAATTAATTCACCACAGAATATAAGAGAAGACAACACAGAGATCCATTTAAAACATATATGTTCAGACTTCAGAATGTTTTCAGGAGTTAAAAATTTGGGTTACAGACTATGCTAGTTTTATGATATCTAACAACAACCAATTAGCTCAATAAAAAACATATAATTGTTAATGGTAAAGTAGCTATCCATTGCTACTAAGACTTATTTGCTTTCTATGACTGATTATATAGTCCTCTAACTATTTTCTAATTTATAGAATCAGTGGACAAATGTGTTTGCTGGTATTGTTTCAAGAGCACTGACCTTGGAGGTGCTATCAACCGGAGTAGCTGGGAACTACAACGGAGCTTTGCAAGTGGTATGTGACGAAATATCACTTAGAACTTGAGCAAGATATGAATATTTTCATCGTTTTCTGCAAATATATCTCTAATGAAATTTGATTGTTTCTATTTTGTTAATTGTTTCAGATGACTGCCGAATTTCAAGTCCCTTCGCCACTTGTTCCGACTAGAGAAAACTATTTCGTAAGGTATTGCAAACAACTTGCTGATGGGAATTGGGCTGTGGTTGATGTTTCACTAGACGCTTTACGCCCTAGTGCAATATCGTGTTGTAGAAGACGACCCTCTGGTTGTTTAATCGAGGAACTGCCAAATGGTTACTCGAAGGTGACAAACCCTTTTTTATTACTTTAACCCCCAAATTATATGTGGGTCACCGACGTTATTTACATATGTTACTTGATAAAATAGTATGTACAAAATACTCCAATTTCATTTCTTTCTTTTTTTAGGTAACATGGGTGGAACATGTTGAGGTGGACGATAGAGCCGTGCACAGCATATACAAAATGCTAGTTAATTCTGGCCTTGCTTTTGGGGCCAAACGCTGGGTAACAACATTAGATCGACAGTGTGAACGTCTCGCAAGTGCAATGGCTAATAACATACCGGCAGGAGATGTTGGAGGTAATCTAATCTCTAATTGATTTCATTTGGTTATTTTACTTTTTTCACAAAACATACTTATAGGCTACAGCACGGACTATCAAATTTCTGTTGTAAATGTGAATCTACTATAAATAAAAGTTCGTTTACCAACAGTTTTAAAAAATTAAACTGATGGTAAATGATTTTTTTCTTATAGTCTGGTCCTTTGGGTTATTTGCGAAACACCAATAATATCTATTTCCATATACGCGAAAGAAATTACCAATATCAAAAAAGAGTTAAAGATCATATTGGAGAGTCTTCTGGACCTATTTTTATATATTGCATTTTTTTTCTGTATTAAACTAGTCATAACAAGCCCAGAAGGGAGAAAGAGTATGCTTAAACTAGCTGAAAGGATGGTGATGAGCTTTTGTAGCGGAGTTGGTGCTTCGACAGCGCACACATGGACGACTTTATCTGGAAGCGGAGCAGATGATGTTAGGGTTATGACTAGAAAGAGTATGGATGATCCAGGTAGGCCACCTGGCATTGTCCTAAGTGCCGCCACCTCTTTTTGGTTACCAGTCACTCCAAAGAGAGTATTCGATTTTCTCAGAGATGAGAACTCCCGCAACGAGGTATTAATTGAATACAAAGTTACGATAAAGTGACAAATTTTAGACTTAATTTGCATGTTTTTTAGGTAAGTACTTAATTCGCATGTTGTCACATGGAAAAAAAATATGCGAGTCTTTATTGGCATATGGTTCAATATACTAACTTCATTTGTTATTGGTATACAGTTCAATAAACTGATTTAGAAGTTGTATATTGAATAGTGATGTAAAATGTAAATCATAAGCGTAAATTTTAGTATGATGCATAAATTATACTCTAGTTACTAGTTTAAGCTTTCAAATTAGATGGTGACTAACAACTGAACAATTTCGAACGCATGCAGTGGGATATTTTATCGAATGGTGGTATAGTTCAAGAAATGGCTCACATCGCAAATGGTCGTGATCCTGGCAACTCAGTCTCATTACTCCGAGTTAACGTAAGTTGTATGGCGTAGAAATTAATTTATGGGCCGTATGATTGTGAAAATAACCATATACGGGGGGGAGATATCACCATTACTATTTACTTCTATCCATGATTAACGAGTAATAGAAAACTCTCTATTTTGGCACACCTGTTTTTTCAAAAATCTGTTTCTGGTAAGGAAATTTTTTGCATAAAAAACTCACCAGAAAATCCATTATAAAAACATCTGGTACTGCCAGGAAAATTGTAAAAATTGAAGGAAATGGGCAATTTTTGTTATAGTACTACTGGCAGCAGTATTTGAATTAATGTTAATACAAGTCAGCTGTTTTTGGCTTAGTCAAGAACAACCCTTAGCTGTATATTTTATTATCAGAGATATACGGAATTTTTAAGTATAAACAAAGTACTATTTACGATATCATTGCATACTACTTCTTCTATAAGGCTTAATTTCATTTTTCTTCTTTATGTACCACTTTGGCTTTGATTAAATTAAACTGGCAACTACATAATTAAATTAAGTTAATTTCACAAATCGCAGAGCGCAAACTCGAGCCAAAGCAACATGCTGATCTTACAAGAGAGCTGCACAGACTCGACAGGCTCATACGTAATATACGCACCCGTAGACATAGTCGCGATGAACGTTGTACTGAGTGGAGGAGACCCTGATTACGTGGCACTTTTGCCATCTGGCTTTGCTATCCTCCCCGATGGTCCCATAAACTCGGAGGTGGGATCAGGTGGATCTCTGCTGACCGTGGCGTTCCAAATATTGGTCGATTCTGTGCCGACAGCTAAGCTCTCTCTTGGATCAGTGGCTACTGTTAATAGCCTAATCAAGTGCACAGTTGAAAGGATCAAAAGTGCTGTTGGTGGTGAGCATGCTTGACCATTATTGTTAAAGGTAAAAAGATCTTCATGTTCGGGTAGTAAGTTTTTACTTCTTCTTTCTTTGATTGCTTCGAAACTCAGCCTTTTTTACTATAGCTTATATGTTGGACTACATTTGGCTCACCAGCTTAATACCTGAGTTTTTTCGGATTTATAACCTGAAAAGCTAGAAGCTTGATTTAAGCTGGATGTGGCTTCTGTCTGTACCTCAAAAAAGTTCCATCTTATTTACAAAAATGCTGCAACCAATAGCATAAATTAAATTGCTTTTCAAATTAATTAAACATAAGTGACAGACCTTTATAAAAAAAAGTTAGGAGTTTATTGACATGCAACTTTTATAAGGTATGTTTGGAGAAATATTTGTACTAAATCTTATAGAGAAAGGATACAGAAGAAGGATGCTAGCAATATTTGACATGTCAGTATGTTTCAACAATCCTTTATCAAACAAAGTGTTAGGTTTTTGATTGAACACAAAATAAATGTATGACCCTGGCAGAAACATGGGGCGTTACGGTGTCATTCGAGCAATGTGTAGGAAAAAAGATTACATGCATTTCTCGTTAATGTCATGGAATTGTCATAAACATCAAACCATGTATTTAAGTGAAGTGAAAATTATCCAAATTATATATAACTTTGGGTTATAGTTATTTATTTCTTGCACAGTGAAGTGAAAATTATGCAAACTATAGTTCTGTTCAAAAAAATATGCTTCTTATAAGAGACTGAAACTTACTTTTCAATGCGTGAAGTTTAGATCCTTTAATAGGTTAATTTATCACAAATATTTAAGCTAATTTTCAAGATGTATTAGAAGTTTAGAACAAACATAATGTACCCAAACTAGCCTTACAAGTCTTTTAATTATTTGTTATTACTTCCGTTTGCGTTGTATACAGTTCATATATCTCTTCCCTTTAATTGCAGGTAAAAGAAAGAGGGAGATGGAGTAAAAGAAGGCAGTGTTTGCTTATCACATGACGAAAATAGTTTAGAAGTCAAGAGCGCACCTTATAATGTCCTTGTGTTTTGGTGTTTTGTTTGATGAGTACATTTCACCATCCTACAAGGGTAACAGGTTCGGGTATTGACTTCAATCATCAAAAAACAAAAGTAAAATGAGACCTTGTTTAACTTAGAACTCCAAGTACAAGACCTTTTGTTTTTCATTTCAGGAACTTGTTATTGTTTGGTAAGTATTTTGAAGGTCTTTTTTAGGTTTGTTGTGAACTAATATTGGTAGCTCAGTCTGACAACAAGGGTAGTTAATTCGACGTTTTGGATCTATTAAATTTTTCTTGTCTCTTTCTCTGTTGTTTGTTTTATAACATAAATATTCTCATTTGGTTTGAATGAAATTAAAATTATCAGTCTTATGAAGATTAGATGAGAATTTATCTAGTTCTTGAAGCATAAAATTATCAACATAAAATTTAGCTAATTCTAAAACAAAAGATAAAACATAATAACTTATCTATATACAAGTCCAAACACGTCACCAATATTATTTTTCCATACTCATTAAAGCACTTTTTATTGCCATTTGTTAAAGCACTTAAAAAGTGATAAACTTCTTATTTCTTGTCTTTCAAGACCCGATAAGCCTCAAGAGCGTCACTTTTTGCAACCAAAATCAGGACCTCGACACAACCCCCACCACAAGACTCTTCTTGCACAAGACCTTGCAATTGGAGCCTTCCCAAGTGAGGCTGCAATTGCCCCTAACCCTATCATGGACAAACAAGTCGTAATAGCGGCAATACTTAATCTCATTTTGTGATCACTTATGAAACTAGCAGATAACAACGGTATAGTCCCAGCAATTGCATAAGCAAGAGAAGCTGCTAGAGCAATTTGAGTCAGATTTGGAGCTCCTACATTCTTGACAAAATCATTTTTCGCCTGTATAGGAAAAATCAAAGATTAAAATCTTAACCTACTTACAGTTCGACTATTTACTAGAAACGATAACTTAAGATGGCATGACATTCTATCTCACAGGCTCCATTCTTTATTTCTTTACATGCGCACTGCACTGCTCCACAACAATACAACAAATTAAAAGTGAATGTTAAACATTGACACTACATGTGTTGCTATGTAACTATTTTAGGTAAGAAAAGCCTTACTAGAACTGAGTTGAGTTAAAAATGAGTATGGCGTACTTGTGAGGAAATATTATTGGAGAAATTTTGTAATAAAATTAGTTTCTCCTAGCTACTAACTTTTCGAGCTTTTAGTACAAACTTAACTGCACTCGTGTATCTTTTAGCTTGAGAGTCCATTACGTCGACTTGCGTATAACAAGAGACAAACTCAGCAGTCCCAATGCTTAAGGCTCCAGATATTAGGGTGGTAAATCCTGTAATCAATACTGATTCTGAATAATTATTGATAAATGGTGAGTTATTAACCCAATTTGGGTTTATTTAACTCAGATTATTTAGAGAGAGAAAGAGAAAGAGTCGAGTAAAGAGGGAAAATTATATTTTGATTGATTAGTTTTCCTGTTACAGCTGAAAGCATATATACAGAACAATATTACAGCGTAAGTCCTTATATTATAAAACTAAATACAATGGAGTACAGTAGTATCAGAAAGTATGACAATTAACACCAAATAACCACTATATCTAACACTCCCTCTCAAGATGGGGAGTAGATATTAAGAAGACCCATCTTGGAGAATAGAAAATGAAACTGAGCAGCTCCAAGGGCCTTAGTAAAAGCATCTGTCAATTGCAAAGAACTTTTAATGTATAGGGTGTGTATGACACCAGAGTGTAGCTTTTCTCTGATGAAATGACAATCAATATCAGCATGTTTAGTGCGTTCATGTTTGACTGGATTTGCAGCCAGAGATAAGGCAGCTTTGCTATCAAAATAAATCACTAGCACAGAAGAGAGAGCAGTACCCAAATCAGATAGTAAAGTAATTAACCACATGACTTCACAAGTGGTGGTTGCCAGAGCTCGATACTCTACTTCTGTAGAGCTTCGTGAAATTACATTTTGCTTTTTACTCTTTCACGAAATCAGTGAATTACCCAAGAATAAGCAAAACCCTGTTACTGACTTTCTAGTGTCCAAACAAGCACCCCAGTTAGAATAACAATAGCCACTAAGTACAGGTGATGCTGAAGAAGCAAAAAAATACCCTGTCCTGGGCTAGTTTTGATATATTGAAGTACTCAATATGCTGACTGTAAGTGTTCTAAAGATGGCTTGTTCATATACTGACTAAACACTTGCACTGAAAAAGATAAATCAGGTCTGGTGATAGTCAAGTATAACAATTTACCCACAAAACTTCTGTAGACAATAGGGTCTGGTAATAGAGAGGAACTATCAGTACTCTTGCAAAGCCTCATATTAGAGAGCATAGGGAAATCAGAAGGCTTACAGCCCAAAAAACTTGTTTCTTGTAAGAGTTCTAGAGCAAACTTTCTTTGACTCAAACAAATTCCTTGAGGAGAGTGAGCTACCTCTAGGCCCAAAAAGAACTTTAAAGGACCCAAATCCTTGATGCTGAACTGATCATTGAGAAACTCTTTGACCACAGAGATATGTTATAGACTAGCACTGGCGAGGACGATGTCATCAAGATAGACAAATAGAATAACAAAAATACCAGGTGCTTGCCATGTAAACAAAAAATAGTCTGTTGTGTATTGTTGAAAGCCAAAAGATATCAAAGCATTAGATAGCTTAGCAAACTATTGTCTACCAGTCTGCTTGAGGCCATACAAAGACTTAAGCAATTTACAGACTTTTTGCTCCCCCTGTCTATCAATTTCCTGTGGTATAGACATATAGACTTCTTCTTGGAGGTCACCATGTAGAAAAGCGGTGTTGATGTCAAGATGAGAGAGATGCCACTTCTTAATTGAGGCTAAAGCAAGGATAGCTCTCACAGTGCTCATTTTAGCCACTGGTGAGAATGTTTCTTCATAATCTAAACCTTCAAGTTGAGTATATCCCTTAACTACTAATCTAGTCTTATAGCACTCTATAGAACCATCAGCTTTCAGTTTTACCTTGTAGATCCATTTACACCATATAGGGTGTTTGCCAATAGGTAGATCAGTGACAACACATGTATTATTGCTTTCTAAAGCAGAAATTTCATTCTGCATAGCTTGCTGCCAATGTGGGATCTGAGCAGCTTGTTTATAGGTCTTAGGCTCATGTACAGCAAATACATTATGAATAATGGTTTTATGAGATGGAGAAAGGGTGGAATAAGAAAGAACAGAAGAAAGAGGGTATATAGAAGATGAATTTTGAGTGAGTAAACAATGTTAATCAGTTAAGTGAGAGGCTTTTTAGTTGGTCTGGTAGAGTGTCTATGTGGAGGAGGTGGTGGAGGCGAATGGGAAGGAGAAGGTGAAGTATCCAATTGAGGAGAGGAAGGAGTATGTTGATCGGAATTGTCATTAGAAGGAGTAAGTATATCAGAGGTTTCATTAGAAGGAGAAAAAATATGATCACCATCAAATAGAGGTGAACTTTGTTCAGTAATAGGGATAGGCAAAGAGACATTGGTTTCTGCTGTATTATGAGCAAAAGAAAACACCATTTCATAAAAAATCACATCTTTTGAGTGAAAAACCTGGTGTGTGGTCATATCATAAAGTTTATATCCTTTAACACCTAGAGTGTAACCTATAAACACGCATTTTCTGGCCCTATCATCAAATTTGCCTCTATTATGGGACAAAGTGGATGCATAGCAAAGACAACCAAAAATGCGCATAGTAGCATAATTAGGCACAATAGCAAAAAGTACCTCAAAGGGACTTTTGTGATGCAGCAAAGGAGTTGTTCTATTTATAATGTAAACTGCTGTTTGTATGCAATACCCCCTAGAAAGAAATAGGAACATTAGATTGAAACCTCAAGTCTCTAGCTACTTCTAATATCTGTTTGTACTTTCTCTCCACCACACCATTTTGTTGTGGTGTGGCAACACAAGAAGTATAATGTAGTTTGCCTTTGTTAGAAAAGAAATTCTTCAATTCAAATTGCATATCATTATCACTTTGAACACATTGCACATATAAACCAAACTGAGGTTGAACAAATTGCATAAAAGAAGGTAAAATAACATAAACTTCAGACTTCAATTTCATTATATAAACTCAGGTACATCTACTAAGATCATCAACAATTGTGAGAAAATAAGTTTGTCCCTCACAAGTGAGTACTCTATATGGTCCCCAAATATCCACATGAATTTTGGCAAAACCTCTAGAGGACTTTATTGAACTATCAGAAAAAACTAACCTACATTGTTTAGCTAAAGGACAAACTTCACAATGTATTTGTTGTGGCTTATTTATGAATTGTAGCTTGTCTTTCATTTAAAGAAGTTTAGAATATGGAGCATGCCCCAACCTTAAGTGCCATAAGTTTGCATCATTCGAGGTTGTAGCAGAACAAGAGATGAGATTATGGTGCCCAAAAAATGCCCTTCAGTATGTACAAACCATTATAGAGTTCAGCAGTAACAATCACTCTCATTGTGACTTGGTCATGTATATCACAGACATTGTCATGAAAATTAATCAAGCAATGGTTATCCATTGTCAACTTGCTGATGGAAATAAGATTAACATTGAATGAAGGCACACATAGTGCATTCTTTAGATGGAGATCATTATTCAAGATCACAGTACCCTTATGTGATATAAGAACCCTATCTCCATTGGGTAAGGAAACATGAGTATTTGTTGTAGCTATAACATCATTAAGCATAGACACATTTGTCACAATATGGTATGTAGCACCAGAATCTAGGATCCATTTAGTGGACATTTTGGCACAACTAGAAATGGAGCTTACAGCCATACCCGTCATGTGTTCAATAGAAGAACTCCCCACAAAGCTCAGGGGAGTAGCATTCTGATTGACTTGTGACCCTTTTGTTTGAAATTGGCCCATCAAACTATAGTATTGTTCTTGAGTCATTGGTGCATTAGGGTTATAGTGCTGAGAAGTCATGTCAGGAGTGGGTAAAAGAGGACCAGAATTCTCATTAGAATGAAGATTGGCCATTGCCACCTGATTAGCAAAAGGTCTTGAAGGAGAAGGTTTATGATACTTGTGACTAAGTGGATAGCCCAACAGTTTGTAGCAATTTTCTTTACTGTGGTTTGTAAAGCCACAATAAGTACACAACATATTCCCTGGTAGCTTTTTCTTGACACCAACCATGCCATTGTTCCACTTTCTTATACCAGAATTCTCATTCCTATATTGAGCCCCCTTAAAATAATTCACATTAGAACCCTCATATCTATTAGTCATGTTCTGAGCACTTAGGTGAGTATTGCTCAACATGGCCATTACTTTATTGTTTGTAGAAACTTGAGATGAAACTCTTTGTCTCTCCCTGTATCTAGCATACTATAGATTTGATTAAGAGAATGAAGTGGGTTGAGCATCAAAATTTGGCCTCTAGTTGCTGAGTAGCTGTGGGAGTTGGACTATATTATTGCAATTCATTCCACATAGTATCTAAAGTAGTGAAATATTTCTGTATGGTAGAATGCCCTTGATTTAACATCATTATATTCTTTTGGATATCAAAAATCCTAGGTCCATTTGATTGAGCATACCTCTCCTTTAATACTAACCACATTTCAGCAGCAGTGGCTTTGTATAGTGTATTAGATGCAATTTCTTTAGATACAGAGTGTATAATCCATAAGTGAATCATTAAATTGCACCTAATCCATAATGTGTGCAGAGTATTCGTAAAAGCAGGTATAGGTATGGTTCCATCAACACAACCAATTTTATTCTTTGATCCCAATGCAATAAGCATAGATCGAGCCCATGATTGGTAATTAGTACCATCTAATTGCGGATTAACCAGAGATATAGAATGATTATCGCTAGTAGAAAGAAAGTAGGGGCTAAAAGAATAAATTATCAGATTATTCGTAGGAATTGCATTGTTTTGTGCCCTAATTTCTTAATCAATACCCCCATTATGAGTTCCATTATTCACTTCTTCTTCAACCCCATTAGAATTCTCTTGAGTCGATTGGCGATTTCCCCCAATATTCAAAAACCCTAGATAATCCTCTGGATTAGTCATATTCTTCTAAAAAAAACGTAATCGAACAGAGAAAAAAAAATAGTAGCGAAGATTAAACTATAGCGTTTATTCGCTCTGATACCATGATAAATGGTGAGTTATTAACCCAATTTGGGTTTATTTAACTCAGATTATTTAGAGAGAGAAAGAGACAGACTCGAGTAAGGAGGGAAATTATATTTTGATTGATTAGTTTTTTTGTTACAGCTGAAAGCATATATACATAACAATATTATAGCGTAAGTCCTTATACTATAAAACTAAATATAATGGAGTGCAGTAGTATTAGAAAGTATGACAATTAACACCAAATAACCAGTACACCTAACAATTATCGTGCGTAAAAGATCCTACCACCATTAGTAAAAACATCATTACTACCAATCCTTCGTTGCCTCCCAAAACCATAGCCCTAAGGCATTGAGCTCTTTGTGAGTAATCGAACAAGTCCCCTTTCGGTTTCTCTTGTTCTTGATTAGTATTTCTCTCGTCTACAAGTTGAGTCACTACAATTTCCATGACTTTAGAGAAAGTTAGATGCTTATAATTACAACCCCTTCATCATATGTATGCCTATATATGTAGATCCTTGAAAACTAATTAACGGATAGGAAAATCTTATAATTTTCTGCTAAGCTAAATAGTGTTGGATTTAGAGACTATTTCTGTAGTTAACATTGGATCAAATTAATGAAATAGAAGCATTATCTTCGTTCAACCACAAATTTGAACAAAACCACTTGGTAAGGAATCAGGGACGAATTTCGCTTAAGCTTATTTTGTAGCCAGTAAAGGGACCATAATTGGTGCGGGAGACGAGCCAAAATTCATATACTTATTCAAAATATCGTCAATCTTTCTAAGAAGGAATGTGGACTTCCTTGTATATCAACAGCTAGGTATCACTTGTCCAGTGACAGTTCCTGATCTAAAGAAAACAGCATGGTAAAATCTACTCCCTCCATTTCCATTTAATTGTCCATTACGAAACTACGTGCAATTTTGACCGGTCAATAACTTGCATCAAAATTGTCGGAATAAAAATTTTCAAAAGTTGATCATATAGTTAAAATGTTAAATTTTATGATTAGATTTTAAAAAAATTCATTTTGACAATTTTGATACAAGTTATAACCCGGTTAAAACTGCACGTAGTTTCGTAGTGCACAATTAAATGGGAACGGAGGGAGTAGTATTATTAAAAACTTATTTTTTTTTTACTGGTGCTACACGGCTGATTTTTAGGCGTTTCATCCTTACTGGGTAAAGTGACATGATTTTATTTTTGTCAATAGAAGTCAACGATACAGGTTATCATGTCGCAGACATGGATTGTATGCGGATTGCCGTATCGCACACACAAATTGCAGTTTCACGTGCCCGTGCTTGATCGATCTAGACTTAATTAAAAAAATGTCATTATTTAGCTTTTAAAAATTAGATTTTTAGGCTAAAAATGTAAAGTAAAAAAATTTGGATTTTCAGTGGATTTTTAAAACTGATTTTGGACCAGATTGTCAAATATAACATAAATACAATATATAGAATCAATTAATCTATTTTCAATGATATTGTAACGACCCGGCTACACAGTCATGACTCATCATGATACTACTCCAAACTAAAAGGGTCCGTTTGGTATTAGATTTTTCAGTCAAAAAGCTGCTTTCACAAAACAGTAGGAAAAAAACTTGTTTTTCAAAATATACACGAGTGTTTGACAAAAAGTTAAAAAAACTAACTTTCAACATATTGATTTTTAGCATTAACTAATAACATTTTGCTTTTTCAATCAAAATAACTTATAAGACATTTTTTTGATAGATTTTCAAAATATCATATTTAAACGAGCAAGTAACATGTCAAGCACACGAATAAAATTTTAGTTGATATAAGATCAATATTCATTTAAATTCTTAAAATGACGGTGAGAAAAATACCAAAATCTTTAAAATATATGAAAAAAAATTTCTTTTAGTTTTTCTAGTTATATTCCTCCAAAATCTATATTTTCAAAAGCTAAAAAAACAGTGATATCAAACGCATATGACTTTTTAAAATCAAAAATCTAAAAAAACTAACAAAAAAAGTTGATTTCAAACATGCAACACGCTTAACTGTGAAGTTTCGTCCTCGATTTATGTCGCACGACTTTAAAAAGTATTCTTGATAGAAAAATAAAAAAAATATTTAAACTCATACCACGGTTACTGTCAAATCTAGGCGATGTCGAAGTGGCGACGTGACACATAACACTCCACACCACAGAAATTCCGTCAGGAAATCTGGGTCGTCACAGATATCCTAATATATGAGCTTGAATGGAGATAATCCTTCACTAATAATCACTATCACAAAATCCAATTAATCATCTCTCACGAGTCCTCCTTTATCTGCAGTTACTTGCATATTGCTATTCTTAAATGAGTGAATAAAACATTAAAACAAAGAATATTCCATAATAAAAACATTTGAATATACAACCAAACCAATCACACAAAAGCCATATTATAGGGTAAATTTTGGATTGGTCCATGAAAACACAAGTATTTAAGGATTGGTCCATGAAACTGAAACTAATTAAGGATTGGTCCATTTGGTGACATCATTAAAAAAAAATTTAATTGCTGACGTCATCAAAAACAATTAAAAAAACAATTAAATAAAAAACAGTCTGAAAAATAAACAGTCTGAAAAATAAAATAAAAAACAGTCTGAAAAATAAAACAGTCTGAAAAATAAACATTCTGAAAAAAAAAAAAAAAACAGTCTGGAAAAAAAAAAAAACAATTAAATAAAAAACAGTCTGAAAAATAAATTAATTAAAAAACAGTCTGAAAAAAAAAAGTCTAAAAAATAAATTAATTAAAAAACAGTCTGAAAAAAAAAACAGTCTGAAAAAAGAAAAAAAAAAACAGTCTGAAAAAAAAAAAAAAAAAACAGTCTGAAAAATTAAAAAAAAAACAGTCTGAAAAATTAAAAAAAAACAGTAAAATCTCACTTAATATTTTTTTTCTGGCTCAAACTGAAAATTTACTTGGTTAAAACATGGACAGTCAGACAGAGAAGTATTTACAACAATTGACGAACTTAAAAGTTAAAAGGAACCTACAAGTTTCTGCTTAGGTATGCAAAAGCAATCAGGTAACACTAACACACTTACACGCGCAACAAAAGAGAAGACTGGGGCTTCCATGGATATCAATTTGTCAATATTAAGAGAAAACTTAAACAGTCTGAAAAATAGATATATATGTCTGAAAAATATATATATATATATATATATATATATATATATATATATATATATTATGTGGGTATGTATGTATGTGGGTATGTACGTACAGAGAGAGATTTAGGGATAAAATGTTTTTTCTGAAAGCTGTTTTTTTTTGTAGAGAGAGAATGAGAGAATGATTAATTAGATAAATAGATTTGGGAGAGCTTTTATATTGGACCAATCCTTAATTAGTTTCATAAATAATGGACCAATCCTTAAATGAATTTTATAGCCGGACCAATCCTTAAATACTTTTGTTTTCGTTGGACCAATCTTAATTTTCTCCATATTATATAATGCTCAAAACAGACATCAACAAGAAGGAGTTTTTTGCTGAAATGGGTTACTGTGGACAATTAATGCCCAGAATGGGCTACATTTCTCAAATATTCCCAAAATGGTCTACTTTCGAAAAACGACCGATCGAAATGAATAAAACGATCGGTCGTTTTTATCATTAACTCTCTGGAACAATTTGGACCAAAAACGATCGGTCGTTATGCACAATTCGATCGGTCGTTTTTCAGACCAAAAACGATCGGTCGTTTTATCCTAGCGATCGGTCGTTTTTTGTGTTGTGCTCACTGGAAGAAATCATACCTAAAACGATCGGTCGTTTCTGAAAAACGATCGGTCGTTTTTCTTGTGGACTCTCTGGAAGAAATGTGAACTGAAACGATCGGTCGTTTTTTAGAACGATCGCTCATCTGTTGAACAACGATCGGTCGTTTTTCACAGTCGACCGATCGACTGTAAACAATTTACAGAAGAAGAATTTTTTGCACTTTTCGACACTGATTTGGCAAAAAATATATAAAAACATATCCCCTTTTTGAACATGATCTCTTAAAAAATGATGTCGTAAATAGAAAAGAAAAGGACGAATATATAATTGGAAAGGACCGTTTTTTTTTTTTTTTAGAATAATAAGTATATTTTGAATGATCAGCTAGTATATAGCTCTTCACATAATTGATCAGATGTATGACATTATTTGTACATTTGTGCTAAAATTTAACTGATAGATATGTTTAGTACGAGTGTTGGATCGGATTTTTCGAAAGATTTATAGCACTAGTATAATCACATAAAATGATGTTGTAAATTAATATGTTTAGTACAAGATGTGTAGGTGACGTTTTACTAAACATCCGATTTAAAACAAGTAAATGTCAGAACATCCGATTTAAAACGAAGTTAAACAAAGCTAAACGATTAAGGAAAACGAACGATCAAATGCAAGCGAAAAATTGGCCATAGTTTTGCCTAAAAACCGTCAATCGCCACAAATGAAAAACAACACAAATAAACCAATCAACTAGATATATATGCGCACAAGTTATAATAACATCAAAATCGCATTTTTAGAATTATAAATACGCAATCTCACAACGTCATACAATTTAACACGTAATGATAAATAGCAACATAAAAAAGATTCATAACATAAATGCAAAGCGTTTGCTACTTATTACATCAAAAACAACGCAGTTCGAAAGAAAATGAAAAACAAAGGAAATACAACGCAAAATAAAAGAGGGTATTTCTCCCCCTTTGACATCATCAAAAACATAAAAAAAATAACCGCCTAGTCGCGGTGGGAGGTCGCGTCGTCCTCTTCATCGGCGTCATCGGCGGGACCGGCTAGATCGGGAAAATACCCGTAGAACTTTGTCCGTTGCTCGGCGCTTATCCTATCAATTTCGTCCAAGTCTTCTTGACTTGTGTTCATGGAGCAAAACATGCGTCGGTGGAGTCGCGCATTTTGATATTGGTCGATGTATAGATCGTCGTAAAATTGTTCGGTGCGCGGAGGACGGTTGGAAGATCCGACTTGAGCTTTTCCTCGACCTCGAGTGGGACGAGAAGAGGAAGGAATGTGAGACGGGGGAAGGGACTCGGAGGAAATAGGCACGTCCTCACGAGCGGCTTGCGGTGTGGCCTTAGGGCCGACATACTCTTCCTCTTCGGCGGAAAGAGTAGTGTAGTCGGGGCCGGACACCCGTTTACCGAACCAAGTAATGGTCTTGGCGGTAGTGTTGAATTTTATTGACATTTGGGCAAGATAAGAGGTGTCCCAAATGTGTTTATCCTTGTTCTTGAAAAGGGTTCCACCGGGAACAAGGTTTAGGTCTTTTAAGATGGCCGAAATCAAGGCACCGTAAGGTAGCCCATTCTTAGATTTCGTTTTGAGCGAATCCATCTTAAAGAATATGAGCGTCGCGAAGTCAATCTTGACTCGGCGATGGATGCACCCTAAAAGAAAGATGTACTCATTGGTAACATCTGTGAAATTTGAAGTATGAGGGAGGACGATATGGGAGAGGATGTGGTAGGCTAATTTATTTCTAAAGAGAAGGCCGTGGGCTTTGTTAGACTGATTGTTGTGGGTGGGATGAAATAGCTCATCTTTGAAATCGGTAAAATTAACGATATCGAGCATATCGCAAAGTTCGTCACTTTGCTCGTACACCCCCGCAGCATCGAGGTGTAGAAGATTTCGTAAACGGTCTATACCGTAAACGAAGGTTTGGCCATTAAACGATGAACGCAAGCGGAGTGCGTCATCAGGACCCCTATCAAGAACTAGGTTATGGTAAAATTCATATATATTTTCAATGAAGAAAGGCTCTTTTAGAGTAAGAATTACGTTGAGTTTTTGGAAGTTTAAATCTTGCATGAGAAGAGGAAAACGTTCAAGAAATAAAGGCATGTCTAATGTAAAGTTAGTCAATATAGCTCTTTTACCCATTGCAGGTGGATAGAGAGGAGGAAGAGAGCCGGAAGAGGCACCGGGGCCCGATGGTGGAGCGGTGGAGGAGCCGGTTCGTCGAGCGCGAGGAACACGCGTCGGAGGCACGTAGTCGTCCTCATTTCCATCAACGAGGGAGGGTTGCGTCGCTTTCTTGGTACGAACCATATTGGAATTTATTACGGATTTTTGAAGAATTGGGTTTTTTTTAAGAAAACGGAATGAATCGAGAGTGATTATACGGATAATAAGAGGAATTGGGTAATATATTTATAGAAAATTGGGATTTTTGGGTGATTTGATGAAGAGGGGCGAATTTTTTATATATAAGAGAGAGATAGTTTTGAAATAATGAAAAAATTTAGGGTTTGAAACAATTAAAAGGCTGAAATACAGAAAAACGATCGATCGTTTTCAGAAACGACCGATCGTTTTAGGTATGATTTCTTCCAGTGAGCACAACACAAAAAACGACCGATCGCTAGGATAAAACGACCGATCGTTTTTGGTCTGAAAAACGACCGATCGAATTGTGCATAACGACCGATCGTTTTTGGTCCAAATTGTTCCAGAGAGTTAATGATAAAAACGACCGGTCGTTTTATTCATTTCGATCGGTCGTTTTTCGAAAGTAGACCATTTTGGAAATATTTGAGAAATGTAGCCCATTCTGGGCATTAATTGTCCACACTAACCCATTTCAGCAAAAAAAACTCAACAAGAAGCTTAGGTGAAACACAAAAGACTGTCTGGTACACAACTCTCTCTCTCTCTCTCTCTCTCTCACTATATATATATATACTATTGTAGGATATTTGCAGAGAGGGGTTTTATTCTCCAGAGAGGGAAAATGACTAGAATGCCCTTAGAAGGAGCAGTAAAGAGTAATGAGTGGTGGGAAAAGATAAATGAATCAACTGATTGGCAAGATGGAATTTTCTACTCTCTCACTGCTTCTTTTGCACTTGTCTCCACCATAGCACTGGTATGTATACTAGTAAACGTGCCCACGTGTTGCGTGTCATGTCCAGTTGTGTTACAAAAATAGTAAATAAAAATTTAAGTAATTTTTAGAGAGAACTTGAGGGTTGAAATTAATAAATAGAATATGATCAAATTAGGGCAATAGTATAATTAGTAAAAAGGAGTAGGAGTATTTTTGGAAAAATTGGGAAAACTTTTAGCAGCTTCACCCAACTTTTGGGTTTGATGATAGATGATAGTATTGTATATCTTTGCTATGTTAAAGTAGTACAATACTTACTAAACCTGTTGAGATGGATCATGTTCATGTATCCGTTTGGTACTTGGTTGTGTTCTATAACTATATTACTCCTAACTTGTTAAGTTTTGAGGAACTCGAAGTAGGCTAACAACACGTCGCGTCGTCGCGTGTTGAGAAAGGCCGGTTCGTACCATGTTCTTTTTACTAAATATTGCCGAAATTTTAGTCTTTCATCAAATGGTTTCTCCACTTGTTATACTAAAACTGTGGAGATGGAGGGCTTCGGTGGTTGAAGCCTTTAAGCTTTAGCTTTTCTGTGTTTCGCTAAAAAAGGGGCTGCATTTGATTGACAATCTAATAAAGATGGTGCTCTTTTTTTTATTTTCCTTGGCTTGAAAAATCTAGAAGCCTTCCTATCGATGAACCCCATGTTTTTCTCAAACTTCATAAACACAGCATATTTGCTTCAAAGTTGCAACCAAACAAGCCTTGGGTGTTTTGAATGCTGCATTGCTTGGGAATTGAAACTTCAGAAACACAGTCTCTTGTTTCGTTGCTTCTTTAAGCGCAGCTTATTTGCTTTGGTTCTTATGACTCTATGAGCTGTATTGCGTTGGATGGTCAACTTAAAAGCGCATTCATTTGTCTTTGGCCCATCGAAAGCTACAAGTCTGAACCTATACGGGTTAGGGTTTTTTACAGCCTCGGATAAGCTAGCTTGCTTAAAAGCTCGTTTGAGAATTAGAACTTTCAATATCAGTTTGGGAAGCTCTTATACCCTTGATTTCATGATAGTTTAACCAAGGTCTAAAAAGGAGTAAAGATTCTTTACTTAGCTCTCTAAAATGGCAATAGTTACTTTTAACACTCTTTTAATTACAGTTGTTATCGATAGGGACAATCAAGTTCTTTTAACTCATTGAAGATGTTATAACTGACTTGTGATTTATTAAAACAAAAGAATTGGTGGTGTTGGAAGTCTCTCTTGATTTTTCCCTTTTTTCGGTTGATATTGGGTAACATCTATAAGGATGTAAGTTACAGATATATCATATAGGAGTTTCTAAATCTCACATAAATAATTATATTTCCCTAACTTGTGAATGAACTGCGATAGTAAACACTCCAATTTCAATACATTTTCCAAACCAAATACAAAACAAAGGTTTACTTACATTACTGTTTGACTTGGTTCCTTTGATGATCATATGCAGATTCAACTAATAAGAATTGAGCTAAGGGTACCTGAATATGGTTGGACAACACAAAAGGTTTTTCATCTCATGAACTTTATAGTAAATGGAGGTAAAGTTTCTAAAGTTTAATTACTGCTACGTTTAAATAGACTCTAGTTGTCCACTTAACAATGGAACAATTGCAGTGCGGGCTCTTGTGTTTGGATTTCACATGCAAGTGTTTAGTTTGACACCCTATGTAAGTTATTGTCTCTTAATTGTTTTTACTATCAGTTTTTCTTTCCTAATTTACACCAAAACCCCAACTGCAAAGAAAAAAGCATCACTTTTTCACCAAGTGATTCCTGCATTGCTTGTTTATAAAATAAACGTATAATGTTGTCCCAACTCCCAAAAGACTTAATGACTTTTAGAAGCTGAAGAAATATAGCAAATTACGTCTGTCAGTGATACTGCACCAAGCTTAAACTGTTTTCATCTTCATCCATATTTAACGGCTAATATCATTGATTCTGATATCGTCCAGCTTCTTATATGCCCAGGTTTTAGTTTTGGTGATATTGGATCTTCCTGGGCTTCTGTTTTTCTCAACCTACACTCTTCTTGTTCTCTTTTGGGCTGAGATATATCACCAGGCAAGTAAACTTTATATCTATTATAGTAAACCAACCCAAGTCAAATGAGTCTGCCCAATTTAGTCACTTTTTTCCAAAAATACCCCTACACCTTTATATTAATTACAATAATACCATACTTCCATAAAAATATAAAAACTAAAAACTAATAAAACTATTTATCCATCTTTAACAACCAAACATTCTTTTAAATATTAAACTATGTTTTTTTTTTGTAAAACTAATAAAACTATTTATCCATCTTTAACAACCAAACATTCTTTTAAATATTAAACTATGTTTTTTTTTGTATTATCCACATATTTATATCATAACTATACCTATTTTTTATATTTTTATTGCATTACGCGTCGCACACGCAACGCGTGGGGCACGATTACTAGTATATGATATATGTCATCTACATAATGGTCAATGGTGTTATCTTTCAAGGCTTATTGCTAAGGGTTTGAGTTTCAGTGGTGTAAATAAGCTATTGTATACTTTTTCATTTTTTATTTTTCTTCTTGGTTGGCCTCTAAGCAGGCAAGAAGTTTACCAACAGAAAAGCTCCGGATTGTTTATATCTCGGTGAATGCTGCAGTTTACTTTGTACAGGTATATTCTATTTGTTATGGGTTTTTATACTATAAGAAACGACATTTTAGCTGATTAACATTAGATTAGACGTGGACCAGTAGTCAAGGAAACATGTTGCTCATGTGACATCAAGGCAACTTGCATAGTTTTTTCTAATATTTTGGTGTAACCTTTAATGTTTTAATCAATGAAATTTGCCGACTGCCAATCTTACCGTACTTGATATATTTTCTATCGGCAGTTTGGCTAATCATGACTTGATTTTACTACCACTTCGTATTTTTGGCTAGGTTTTTTAGTGAGCTGAATTTCTTTAGTTTTATTCATCAAAGATCATTAATAGCTTTTGGTATCAGGTTTGCATCTGGGTATTCCTCTGGATAAATAACAACAGTGTTGTGGTGTTTGTCGGGAAAATTTTCATGGCAGGTTAGCCATCATGTTTGTTTTTGTGTCTGTGAACTGTGAAATGTGGGTATAGTTGTCAGTAAATATCGATTTTCGTTTTATTTCGAATTAAAAATATTGCTGCCACTTACTTATCTTTCTTCTGGAAATATTTCAGGTGTATCATTTGTAGCAGCATTAGGGTTCTTGCTATATGGAGGAAGGTGAGTCTTCTGAACTTATTTTCTTGGGTTAATGATAATTTTTTGATTCTGGGTCAATGAGTCTAATTTACTGAAGCTTCCGTCCATTTTCAGATTATTCTTCATGCTAAGACGATTCCCTATTGAATCTAAAGGGAGAAGAAAAAAACTTCATGAGGTTTGTGCTTTCTAATTTTACAAGTTAGCTGATTGACGAGCATATTCGTAGTATAATTAATAAAGGGAATTCTTCCAAAGTATTCCTACATTGTGCTAAATTATGTTTTATGATGGTAATTAACACAGTATGTTATTTTGGAGGTAATAACGATTTTGGGAAAAAAATGAATCAGGTTATGAAAAACAGGACTAGAGTCACATATCCATGATAGTGGTACAATCGTTAAACATAACGTTAGGTAGAATATATAGGACAATTTAAAGTCTAAACACTGGTCTTTTCTCTTGTCTGTCTCTTTTGGTGTTTGTGGAAGGAACACAATATAATTCTGACTTACCTTAAAGGAGCACTTTGTCTCCTATCTTTTTAGTAATATCAATTACCTAGATTCAAATGAAATTGTAAATCATATTGCTTATGTGGTATGTGGTATGTGGCATGTGAATCATACGATCATGGTAGCAATTAGTAGTTATTTTGTAAACTTTATTAGCGTGTATGGCCTACATGCCGTATTAACAATCTGATTTTCAATCTTGATATTGATTTGGTTACGTAGCAACATTCATTTATTAGTACATACAAATAGCCTCCCAAGACGGACCCCCAAACAGTAAAAAGCAAACCTTGGTATTTTCATTATTATTTTTTATCAAGTGACCGATCATTGCAAACCGAATTCCATTTTTATATGGTCTGTATATTTGAGAAAAGGTCATAGCAAGGAGTAGAAGGGAAAATAAAGTGTACATACTACAAACCTCTGTATAAGACTTTCCAAAATAAATTACTGGTTGTCAAATTACTCAATTGTAAATTTTCAAATTTTGACAATTTCTTGGGAAAATAAATGATCCAAAGGGTATACAACATACCCTTTGGAAAATAAGCTGTAAAAAATAAATCACACATGAGCAAATAATTCAATACCAATATACATACTCGCCAGAAGATTTACTTTCTATAATTATTTAGAATAATGCTAATGAGCCAGATAGACTCAACCAGACTCTCAACACACTAGTCCTTAATGTAAATTTAGAATTTCATTTTCACCCCGAAATTTAAGAGTCTGCTATTCGGCCATATATTTAATATTTTTAATTAATATTTAAGTTTAGGATAGTCTCAAATAGGGTTCTATAATATTATATTTGGGTTTTTATTTTGTTGAATCATCAAATAAAATATATTAAAATCATTAAAATTTTAAATATTTTTAATTAATATTTAAGTTTAGGTTAGTCTCAAATAGGGTTCTATAATATTATATTTGGGTTTTTATTTTGTTGAATCGTCAAATAAAGTATATTAAAATCTTAAATATTTTTAATTAATATTTAAGTTTAGGGTAGTCTCAACTAGGGTTCCATAAATATTATATTTGGGGTTTTATTTTTGTTTTGGTTGGGTGTCAAAAGAATTCTAAAAATTACATAAAGGACTGTCTGGTAATCAGTCTGGTTGAGTCAGTCTTGTTCTATAGCATTACTGAATTATTTAGGACAAAAAGTCCTATATAGTGTTTTTGAAACTATATAATACAGCATTGAGTTTACGCTGTTTGAAAACAACTTAGAATCTTTTGCTGAGAGGAAAGTGGAGTTTTTTCTTAAGCCTACAAAAAGAGAACGGCCCAAACTTTACCCCCCTAGTAAGCTACATGGAAGAATAATCTATAGTTTTCTTGTTCTTTTGACTATTCTTTTTATAACATCTGAGTGTAATGAATCTTGAGATTACATATCATTGATCTCCAATGAAGTACACGTGTTGAAGTAAAAGCATGTAAAAATATATTCAAATATGCTATTTATACTCTAGGTAGACTTTTTTCAGACATCAGTATCGACTTCATCTTACTACCCTCTACAGCACCATGTATACAAACGTTATAATTGTACTTTGACGTTGGAAGAATCATGATTTTATTTTTAGTTCTTCTTTTCACCAGAGTTATCATCATTTCCCTCTATGTTAGTGACTAGATGTTGTTCACCTATTAAGGCTGCCTATCTTCTAACCATTGGCTAGTTGTAGCAGGTTGGATCAGTGACTGCAATATGTTTTGCCTGCTTTCTCATAAGATGCTTTGTAGTAAGTTTCGACTTACATACTTCACCTCAACCTCAGTTTTAAGCTGCTTTTTATATTCATCTATATCTCTTTACACGCTCTCAATTGTTCTTTTTCAGGTTGTTTTATCTGCTTTCGATACAGATGCATCGCTTGACGTACTGGATCATCCAGTTCTGAACTTCATTTACTACCTGGTACTAGAAAGTAGAAAGTCATACTATATTAAGGGCTTGTTTTTGTTACATCTCTTAAGCAAGTAAGAGGGATTTTTTATAGTTGAGCCAAAGGCTGTGTTCATCCAGACTAAAGCGTATAGGTTTCAGAAAAAATAGAAAACACAACTTCTTTTAAGATGTTCGACCAAATGTCGTCATATTTTCAAGCAAAATACTAAGCTTCAAGCTATAACTAAATACGGCCCTCCAGTTTGAGCTTCATTTCTACTGGATACTAGAAAGAAATACCATATCGGAGCTTGTTTGGTTGAAACTTCTAAGCAATCAATATGGGTTTTGTACTTTCACGAGCTGATCAAGTAAAGCTTAAAGCTTAAAGCTTTCATAAAACTTTAGCTTAAAGCTTCTAGCTTTCATAAAACATAAAAAACATAGTTTTAAAGCTGATCAATTAAATGCAGTCCTAAACTTAAAAGTAAAAGATTCCGAGCTTAAAGCTGCAACCAAAGAAAGGCAGTAGTCTCATGATTTCTATTAAAATCTCAAATTCCTGTATCAAAATATTTACCCCGTTTCATTGTTTTCATGTAAAAAATGCAGCTGGTTGAGATCCTACCTTCAGCTCTTGTCCTCTACATTCTACGGAAGTTGCCGCCGAAGAGAATATCAGCACAATATCATCCCATCCGTTAGTGTCGTTTCTCACTCATTTCATCCATTATTCGTTACCTTGGAAGTTGTAAAGTTACTACATGCTAGTGAGTGAAGTTAATCATGTGATTGGTTATCTCGAATGGTTAATATTCAACCTTTGCTTCTCTTCCTGTATAATACAGAGAGGCTTTTGCAATTTAGTGATGCAAATATAGTGAATCCAATTCTACGTCAATTACACGTCTTTGGTATTTAATGGGATTTTAGGCATTTTTGTAGTCCGGATCGGTTGTAGTAGAGACTAAAATACATTCATAGTGAGGTGATTCCTTGTGTTTTATTTGTAGACCTTTTATATCACTACTGAGTTAATGCTGTTGATTTGCCACTGAATAACTTATATCCGAATGAAAACCTGTTGTATTTCGTTTGTGATAAATGCAAAGTTGATTTTGGATCTTCCTGTTTTTTTATTTTACTATTTGGAGAAGCATGCTAAATGTGCCTTCGGATGTTGCATTGGATTGGACACAACATTGGGGGAAATGAAAATCTAAGTGATGTAAAACTCTGCATGTTCGGCAACTTCTTTTTTTCTTAGCTTTTTGATTTAATAAAAGCATGGGTGTTGGGGTATGTAATCTTTTTTCGCTTTTAAAAAACTAGCTTTTAGGTCAAAAAACCTAAAAACGCTCAAAAGCAGAGAAGTAAGGAATCTGCTTTAGCCTTTTCAAATTAAATTAGTACTATAAATAAAATCATTATGATAGAATGTGTTTGCATATCTACAACTCACTTGTAAGTTAAAATAGTTGACCAATGACTTGCCAATAAAATTAAGTTATGAATCACTTATAAGTAAAAAAAACTGAACAGTTTTTAAGCAGAATTCTTTTAAAACCTTTCGACCAAAAATTTATGCCAAACGCACAGTCTATCTATTGAAGTGATTAAATAGAATGTGAAACTAAAACGAAACCAGACTTATCCCAGCTCTATAATTAATAAGAGTTCCTTGTTCTTCCACATAACTGATATCGAGTGAGCGTGTTTGTAAACAAAGAATGGGCTTCTGAATCTTCAAAAAAAAAAAGAATGGGCTTGTTCCTTACTCCCTCCTCCGTCCGACTTCATAATTTTTATACGAAACCACATACAACTCTGACCTGCAAATAACTCGTATCAAAATTATCAATTTTTTTTTTAAAATTCTATCATATAGTTTAACATTTGAACTATGTATAAAAAAAATTAAGTTTTTCGTTTCGGCAATTTAGTTACATGTTCAAAACCGGTCAAAGTTATACGTGGTTTCGCATAAAACTTATAAAATGGGACGGCAACAACGTGTTGATGTGAGGTTCTAGTTTTACTACCCACCTTTTCTACCACTTGATGTTGTATTTGAGAGCAAAAATTAAACAGAAGATACACCTTTTTTTTATTACAATATGTCGGCTCGAATTCCACACTAGATCAATTTACTAATGTGTGACAAAAAAAAAAAGGAAATTAGTCTTTTATTTGCTAAATAAAGCCCAAAGTCCAAACCCTAAGGAGGCAAGCATTGCAACATTAAAGAGTTAATTTTTACTAAAATAAAACAAAAAAATTATACAAGTCTTAAACATTAACAGAGAAGGAGTAATTACAAGGTCGAATCTTAAAATTATCACATCACACCATAAACTCCCCCAAAGATCACTGGTTTTGTTGTAGTGGTTCTTCTACTAGGGGTGCAGCAAATCTTATGTTTGCAGGTCTTGCCACAACTACAGGCTCATCAGCAAATAGAGCTCGAATAAGTGAAGGAGTTTTTAGGGGTCGACGCCCAGTCATCCGAGGATACACATCTTCTAAATAATAATACGCATGCCCAGCTATCATTCCCTGTATCAAAAATTTACACAGATGACCATATATTTACAAACAAACAAATGTGTCGGAAAAGAATTTAGAAAGAGTAAGCAAATAAGACATGGAAGTAACCTGGCTAAATAAAAGGGAAATGTTTTGCAGAAAGAAAAAAAAAAAACTACACTTTTGTAGTGCTTGTTTGGTTGAAACTGTTAAGCAACCTAATATTTTCGTTTTTCTAATAAAGGGCTTAAGTAGTGTATGTTTGAGTTATAATACTATAGATATTGGTGAAGTGGAACAATTCTTTAGCCTAAAGTGGTTACAACTTTTAAGGTTGAGGAAAAAATAATTGGATCATCCTCATTAAAGATTCTAACTTTTACAGGCCATAAAAATCAGAGAGCCCATTTTTTGTACTAATTAACCAGCTTAGAGACTCTGTTTCTTTTTAGTCCCAAATAATTGGTTTTACATATGTTTGTTTAAGTTGATCAATGACAAGGGTTTCAGTTAACCGTAAATGCATTTTTCCATGCCAACGCGAAATTTATTGCGAGATTACATGCCATTATATACGAACTATAGATAAGGATAAAGGGATGCTAAAGTAAATGAAAGGAATAATAAATGATACTAAGACGCACCAGTAAATCCACCCAAGGACTAGCACCAACAAGAACAGAGAATCCCAACAGAACCTACATAAAGAAGCAGCAGTTATTTCATGTGATCCAAACAAACCCAAAATACAAAGGATAACTACAAGGAAATGCTTTTTTTTATAAGTAACTATAAGGATATGTTATGGATGCTAACTGCATATATATCCATATCCAAAAGAAAATTCATATCGGAGGATCATTTAATGAGCAAAATTATCTAACTGAGCAATGAATGCTATCTAAATGAGCAAAATTGTCTCAATTTCTATTACTCGTCAAAACAACTTAACAGCTTCCGTAAAAAGTGTATCAGCAGATGGTATATGCACAGAGATAAATGTTAGCTTCCCAGTTGAAGGCATATCAATAATACCTCAGTTAACAACCGCATATCGTTTTTAATGGACATGCCTATAGTAGATTTTACAACTAAGACCACTCACCCATGGTAAGTAACCCGCTGTAAAGGTGAAGAGCCCTAAGAAACTCATGTGAATGTAAGGATTTTGCTTGCTCCACACATAGACCTGCGATGAGAAAAATAAGAAAAATTGGTGATTGTTAAAAATAATTTACTGCTAAGACTCATATACAAAGAGCTTAACACTATTAGATATCACATAACTTCCATAAAGGAAAAAACATGAGAGGGAAGGAAACCCTTTATAAACCACAAGCTCTGAGTAGGAGTATATAGAAACCAATATATAACACTAAAACAAACACTAACCATCATGAATGTGAGGGAATTGCTGAGAAATATTATCTTTGCAAATGACTCGGAAACATAAGGTATCATTCCACCAATAAGAACGATCCCAGTTAAGACTGCAGCACCGAAAAAGAGCATATAGAAGAAATCAGCAGTCCTTCCCCTAAAAGAATTTTCTTCGAGTAATTTGCAGTATCGAGACAAAAAGAACATGTGAAACAGGAAATCCAAATCTGGCACCATAAAGATAAAATATCGTTACAATAAGAGAATTAAATAAGGTGTGATGACATTTTCATAGAATAGCATAACATCAGATTTCTTGTATACGTCATTTAATCATTTTTTTTAAATGTTTGTACACTGTTCTACCAAAATTTTCCAATTTTAGTCCTAAATTTATGGTTTCTAGAAATGTTAGGTTGGAGTTCTTATTGCTAGTTTTGCAGGTTGATGTACAAATAGAGACCTATGATACGTTAGTGCACAAAACTGTCAGAAAAGACCCTCAAAAAATGGAGTAACAAGGATTTCTTAGCGGTACATAACCAAATAACGTGCTGCTTGGGCTTTAAGTGCAAAAAGAGCTTTTAAATGAAAAGAATTTACTCAAGACTCAACAATTGAAAATTAAGAAAATTACCCATCTTGCGGAAGTAAAGAAAATTGGTTATGAGTCGCCAAAACTGGTAATGCTTTATCACGAGCTTGGGGTTTAAATAAAGGTTATATGGGGAGAGAATCTGCACACAAATTCAACACGTTATTTTCCATAAGACTACGTAAGAAGCTAACTTTTCAGACCGAAATGGTGAATCTCAAATCTAGCAGCTGAAAACAAAATTAACACTTAGGAAAAACTAAAAAAGCTAATAAATTAACCAAAGTTCTTCAGACCCAACTGTCTATTAGCCAGACTCAGTGATACCCACAAGGTGAAAATTGTATTTAGCGGATGAGACTCATAAAAGATTACTCCTTTTTACCAAATTTGTTAATTATTTCATCAAAGTAATTCATACCCATTTGATCTTTTTCCCAGCTCCTTGATAAAAGTCTGTAATTGGAGGCAATTATATTGAAAAAAAAAAGTAAACTGATTATTTCATCAATTTTTTTATACCTAGATAATTATTAGCAAGACCAACACCCATATTATTTAAATTATCCATACCCAATCAATCTTTTGCCTAGCTTAATGATAAAGTCTATAACTACATGGCAATTAAACTAAAACCATTTAAAACAAAAAGATCCCCAGTAAAGTAAACAAGCAGTTCTTATTTTATCAAAATAGTTTACACCCAGCTGATTATTAGCAAGACCACACCTGTTTGATGAAATCTCAACTACGCAAGTCAATAGACAAACGGATAGATACAAAAGAGATTACTTCTTCTTTTTTCATAAAACTAAACAAGATAATTAGTTTAGCGAAATTATACCAACTCATCTTTTTTCCAGCTAAATGAAATAACCTGTAACCTGACTGTAATTATATCTAAAACCATAAAAAGGCAAAATTCCAGAAAATTTAGAAAAGTAGTGATTAATTCATCCATTTTTAACCTAATTGATTAACAGCAAAACCGACACTCAAATGATGATATCTCAGTTACTGACAAGTCATTAGACACAAAAGATTACACGTTTGTCATAGAACACTGACAAGTTAATTATAATATCGAAATTATCTTTACGCAAGTGATTTTTTGCCCAGCTCTATGATAAAAGTCTGTATTTGCACTGCAACTAAATTCAAAACCATTAAAAAAATTTGCCCAGCTCTGCAACTAAATTCAAAACCAATAAAAAAAAAATTAGAAAAGTAAACAAGCGGTGATTATTTCATTATTTTTTTATTATTACTAAAACTAATGCCCAAATGATGAATTTTTAATAGACACGTAGATACATAAAAGATTACTCCTTTTCTTTCTCAGAAAACTAAACAAGTTAATTATATTATAGACATTATTCACAGCCCAATGAGAGTATGCCTAGGTATATGATAAAAGTCTGTAAAATGGCCTGCAATAATATTGGAAACTATAAATAAATAAGACAGAGAAGTAATCAAGCAGTGGCTATAACATCAAAAAATTAAACACCAAAAAAAATAACAAGCAGTGATGGTATGTATTCCTAGCTCTATAATAAAAGTCTGTAATTTGGACTGCAATAATATTGGAAATCGTAAATAAAGTCATAGAAGTAAACAAGCAGTGACTATCTCATCCAAAATTTAAAACACCATAAAAAAAAATTAACAAGGAGTGCTGGTATGTATGCCTAGGTATAACAAGTCTTTAATATATATGGACTGCAATTATATTGGAAACTAGCAGTGACTATCTCATCAAAAATTTAAACACCATAAAAAAAATTTAAAAAATCAACAAGCACTCAAGCAGTGATAGTATGTATGCCTAACTCTATGATAAAAGTCTGTAAAATGGACTGCAATTATATTGGAAACCACAAATAAAGTCAGAGAAGGTAAACAAGCAGTGACTATCTCATCAAAAATTAGACACCAAACAAAAATAAAAAAAAAATTAACAAGCAGTGATAGTAATCATAGTATTAGTATGCCTCTATGATAAAAGTCTTTAATGTGGACTGCAATAATATTGTAAACCATAAAAATATAAAAATATAAAAAAATTAACAAGCAGTGATAATGCCTAGCTCTATAATAAAAGTCTGTGAAATGGACTGCAATAATATTGGAAACCGTAAATAAATAGAATAAAGGCAGAGAAGTAAACAAGCAGTGATAATTTCATCAAATTTTTTTAAACCCAGTTGATTATCAGCAAAACCGACGCTCAAATGATGAAATCTCAATTACTGACAACACATAAAAGATTATTTCTTTGTCTTAGACTACTAACAAGTTAATTATATCATCGAAATCATGCAATTGATCTTTTTCCCAACTCTATGATAAAAATCTGTAATTACACTGCAACAAAATTTGAAAACCAATGGGAAAAAAAACTAGAAAAGTTAATGAGCAGTGATTATTTCATTAAATTTTGACATCATACACCTACTTGACTTGATTATTAGCAAAACTGATTCCCATATGATGAATTTCCGATCACTAACAAGTCAATAGATAGATAGATACATAAAAGATTACTCCTTTTCTTTCTCATAAAACTAAACAATTTAATCATATTATGGATTTTATTAGCAGTGACTATTTCACCCAAAAAAATTAATACAATATGACAATAAATAAATAAATAAAAATTAACAAGCAGTGATAGTAATCATAGTATGCCCAGCTCTATGATAAAATTCTGTAATATGGACTGCAATTATATTGGAAACCATAAATAAAGGCAAAGTAAACAAGCAGTGAATATATAATCAATTTTTATAACACCCAGCTAATTACTAGCAAGATCTATACACAGACATATATATAAATAAAAGGGGATGATAATAAAAATATATACATCAAGGGCAGCAGCAGTGACTATTTCATCAAAAAAATTAACACCATAAATTAATAAATACGTATAAATTTTAACAAGCAATAATAATATGCCTAGCTCTACGATAAAAGTCTGTAATTTGGACTGCAATTATATTGGAAGCCACAAATAAATTTAAAGGCAGAGAAGTAAACAACTAGTGACTATCTCATCAAAAATTTAAACACCATAAAAAAATAAAAAATAAAAATTAAAAAAATTAACAAGCAGTGATAGTAATCATAGTATGCCTAGATCTATGATAAAATTCTGTAATTTGGACTGCAATTATATTGGAAACCATAAATAAAGGCAAAGTAAACAAGCAGTGAATATATAATCAATTTTTATAACACCCAGCTAATTACTAGCAAGATCTATACACAGACATATATATAAATAAAAGGGGATGATAATAAAAATATATACATCAAGGGCAGCAGCAGTGACTATTTCATCAAAAAAATTAACACCATAAATTAATAAATACGTATAAATTTTAACAAGCAATAATAATATGCCTAGCTCTACGATAAAAGTCTGTAATTTGGACTGCAATTATATTGGAAGCCACAAATAAATTTAAAGGCAGAGAAGTAAACAACTAGTGACTATCTCATCAAAAATTTAAACACCATAAAAAAATAAAAAATAAAAATTAAAAAAATTAACAAGCAGTGATAGTAATCATAGTATGCCTAGATCTATGATAAAATTCTGTAATTTGGACTGCAATTATATTGGAAACCATAAATAAAGGCAAAGAAGTAAACAAGCAGTGAATATATAATCAATTTTTATAACACCCAGCTAATTACTAGCAAGATCTATACACAGACATATATATAAATAAAAGGGGATGATAATAAAAATATATACATCAAGGGCAGCAGCAGTGACTATTTCATCAAAAAAATTAACACCATAAATTAATAAATACGTATAAATTTTAACAAGCAGTAATAGTATGCCTAGCTCTACGATAAAAGTCTGTAATTTGGACTGCAATTATATTGGAAACCATAAATAAATTTAAAGGCAGAGAAGTAAACAACTAGTGACTATCTCATCAAAAATTTAAACACCATAAAAAAATAAAAAAATAAAAATTAAAAAAATTAACAAGCAGTGATAGTAATCATAGTATGCCTAGATCTATGATAAAATTCTGTAATTTGGACTGCAACTATATTGGAAACCATAAATAAAGGCAGAGAAGTAAACAAGCAGTGACTATCTCATCAAAAAAAATTAACACCATAAAAAATAAAAATAAAAATTAACATGCAGTGATAGTATGTATGCCTAGGTGTATGATAAAAGTCTGTAATATGGACTGCAAATGTATTGGAAACCATAAATAAAGGCAGAGAAGTAAACAAGCAGTGACTATCTCATCAAAAACTTAAACACCATAAAAAATTAAAATTTTAAACAAGCAGTGACAGTATGTATGCCTAACTCTATAATAGAAGTCTGTAATATATATGGACTGCAATTATATTGGAAACCATAAATAAAGGCAGAGAAGTAAACAAACAGTGACTATCTCATCAAATTTTAAATACCATAAAAAATTAAAATTAAAATTTTTAACAATCAGTAATAGTATGAATTCCTAGCTCTATGATAAAAGTCTGTAAAATGGACTGCAATTATATTGGAAACCATAAATAAAGGCAGAGAAGTAAACAAGCAGTGACTATCTCATCAAAATTTTAAACACCATAGAAAACAAAATAAAATAGCAAGCAGTGATAGTAATCATAGTATCAGTATGCCTAGCTCTATGATAAAAGTCTGTAATTTAGACTGCAATTTATTGGAAACCTTAAATAAAGGCAGAGAAGTAAACAAGCGGGAGGAACTAGGTACAGACTAAAAGGGGAGGGGTTACAGCACCCCTCATATTATGAAAAACATGAAAATTTTCATTTATTTAACTGAAAAATTGACGATTCTAGTATTTCAGCACCCTCATAATTATAAAATAGTATATACATATAATTCAGCTACCCATATATAAATCCTAGTTCTGCCACTGCAAGCAGTGACTATCTCTTCAAAAAATTTAACACCATAAAAAATAAAAATAAAAAAAATAACAAGCAGTGATAGTAGTCATAGTATGCCTAGCTTTATGATAAAAGTCTGTAATTTGAACTGCAATTTTATTGGAAACCATAAATAAATAAATAAGACAGAAGTACACAAGCAGTGACTATTTCATTAGATTTTTTAGCACCCGGTTAATTAGTAGCAAGACCTACACACAGAAATATACATGTATACGTAGAAATGGAGGTATAATAAAAGGAAAATGCTATTGTGTGCCCCGGGGGCATAAGTTAAGCCTTCTATTTCCTATGCAATTCCATTACACATTTATGACATTAATTGCAAATGATTTTGAAAGTTCATCATATTAATATTGAGCTATTGGAAATAGAAACATTTCTTAAATAACAGTTGACCTTATTAATATTGAAGGGAATTAGTAGCATACTATGTAAGTCAAATTAACCACAACTATAATTTTACGAAAATACAAGAAAAGTGGAAAGAGAAGGAAAAAAAAAACACTATCAAAAGTTTAAACAAAAATTGATAAATTTTTAACAGGAATGGTCTCTTTTGTTTAACCTTCTTTATTTCTATATTTTAAAAAAATATTTAGTAATCAGCTAATTAGTAGTTCAATGTATAAAAATGACTTCGGTGCCTGTCATATTTAATGAAAACGAGAAATGCATTTGATTTGGTAATTCAAATATTATTTTTTACTTAGATGACCGAAATTAAGGGATTAGTTGGCATCAATTAGTTTATTGACCTGTATTTAATGTCATGTTAATTAAAAACTTTGCAGTCGTTTTCTCTTTCTTCTAATTATAAAGGGTGATGCTAGACACACACCTTGCACACAACTCCAAATATATATAAAATACAATCTATAATTTGATAAACCAAAATATAAATATTCAAAATAATAAAAATCCAACCTACTAAAAACCCAAATAAAAATATAGTAGAACCCTAGTTGAGCATAACCTAAATTTAAATATTAATTAAAAATAAGAAAAATTATTAAATCTAGTATTACTAATATAGATATATAATGCACACACTCCATACATGTATATTTGGAGGGATAAAAATGTATTTTTTAACAAAAATATATTATAACAGCAGCAGTGACTATTTCATCAAAAAAATTAACACCATAAATTAATAAATACGTATAAATTTTAACAAGCAGTGATAGTATGCCTAGCTCTATGATAATTGAATAATTAATAAAAGTCTGTAATTTGGACTGAAACTATATTGTAAAGCATAAATAAAGGCAGAGAAGAAGTAAACAAGCAGTGACTATCTCAATAAAAATTTAAACACCATAAAAAATAAAATTAAAACACCCTTGGTTTCTTTATTTATGGTTTCCAATATAATTGACTGCAATTATATTAGAAACCATAAATAAAGGCACCGAAGTAAACAAGCAGTGACTATTTCATCATATATTTTTTTTGTGAATCCAGTTAATTACTAGCAAGACCTACATATATAATTTAAATATATGTAATACATATAAAAGGGGGTATAACAAAAATTAACACAATATGACAATAAATAAATAAACAAGCAGTGATAGTAATCATAGTATGCCTAGGTTTATGATAAAAGCCTGTAATTTGGACTGCAATTATATTGTAAACCATAAATAAAGGCACCGAATTAAACAAGCAGTGAATAAGACACACACACACACACAGAGAGAGAGAGAGAGAGAGAGACATATATGTATATAAAAAGGGGGGTTTAATATAAAAATAAATAGAGAAAGAGTGATAGTATGTATGGTATTGCGTAAGGTAAATGATAAAAGTCTGAAATATGGAGTGCAACCAATATTTTATAAGAAACAGTAAATATATGATCAATTTTATTTATAACATCCAGTTGATTACTAGCAAGAGCTACATATATATAAGTTTATATAAGTATATAAACTAAAAGGGGGTGAAAATAGAAATATATACATCTAGGGAGCAACAAAGGGTGGTGATAACAGAGGCAGTGAGATAAGATCGAGTTATTATTGGCATCTGTTTATACCACTCCTCTACTGCTTGCGCCATCTCTCTCTCTCTCTCTCTCTCTATATATATATATATATATCGGAATGTTAGCTAAGGAATTCAATCTTTTGTGTCAGACTCTGTGTTATATGGTTAAATATAAGTTATTATTTGATCGTATAATAAAAAAATATAGCACACACCACAATTAGATTAATTGATATTTATCATAAATATATTTTATATATGTATCATACTTTTATTTATTTTATTTCAACAATAATTATTTTTTAGTTAAAATAAATAACATTGTTAAAGTTAAAACTAATGTAGATGTTTAACTTAATATACATATGTGTCATTTAATAACTTTTTAAATGATGATGTGTCACTAGTTAACAATAAAAAGTTAACAAAACTATTATGGATGCTCTAATACATTAGTAATTTACTAGTGTCCACGCATTGTGTGCGTGAGTAATCCAAATAAAAATATATAAACATATATATGTTTATGCTATAAATAAATATGTAACTAATATAAAAAAAAATATATAGTTTAAAATTTAAAAGAATATTTGGTCGGTAAAGAGTGATAAATAGTTTTATTAATTTTTACTTTTTATATTTTTATGTGAGCATGTTATTATTGTAATTAATATAAAGGTGTAGATATATTTTTATAAAAAAAATGACTAAATTGGACAGTCTCGTTTGATTTGGGTTGACTTGTTAAAATTTAAAAAAATGTTTGCTTGTTAAAGAATGATAAATAGTTTTATTAGTTTTTACTTTATATATTTTTATGTGAGTATGGTATTATTTTAATTAATATAAAAGTGTAGATTTTTTTTTTTTTAAAATAACTAAATGCGAGACTCATTTGGGTTGATTACGGAAGCAGCGTACATGACTCTGAGTCAGAGTGACTAAGAGTCCACAGCTATTAGATATTGCTACAGTACATTTCATATTTTAACTGTAGTAATATCCAATGACTGTGGACTCTAAATCACCTGACTCAGAACCAGGTACGTTGTATCCGTTGATTACTTGTTATTATAATACAATGATATCTCAATAGGAGATAGCCAATAGGTATGAGAATAAGACGACAAAACAAGTGATATTATAATAATAGTGCAATTTGTTGTTTCTTTTACAGTCATTGGATCTGTTTAAATCTATTACAGTTAAATTTTTTAAACAGATCCAATGGCTGTGGAAGCAGAGTAACCCTCACTCAGAGTCAGGTACTCTGCTTCCTGTGTGCACATATTTAATTATATGAATATGATATCGAATAAATAAAGTTAATATTTTAAAAAACTTTACAAAAATGATGGAATAAATATACTAAATTAACAATCGTATATAAGCAGTAGTATAATGTTTTATTTTTATAGGAGTATAAAAATATCTGGGAGATGAATTTATGTGTGAAAAATAACATATTTATTTAATTATTTATGTATTTGAATTGCATTAAGGTATTTGTGTAATTGCCTAATTAGAATAGTTGCATTTTTGTAAAAAAATTGGTAAAATTTGGCCGCCTCAATTTTCTTGGGTTTCCTTCTACTAATACTAGTAAGTGTACCCCACGCGTTGCATGTGTGATATGTAATGGCATAAATATGATCCGACACAAATAAATTTAATATTTTCAAGAAGTTTGCAAAAATAATGGAATGAATATCGTAAAAACATAATGTTGTATTGTTATAGTAATATAAAAATACATGTATGATGATTTGTTTGAGAGATAAATTGATATGTGTGGAAAAATACAATATTTATTTACTTATTTATTTAAATTGCAGGTATTTGAGTAATTAGTAAATTAAAACAGAGGCATTTTTTGAAAAAAATTGGTAAAATTTGACAGTCTCGAGGTTTATTGGGTTGGATTATATTAATACCATGATATATATATATATATATATATATATATATATATATATGATATAAGGTGGTATTATGTCAATTAGTCTATATGTTTATATCACCATCCATTTTACTTTTAGATATATTTGTTCCTACTGTATTCTTTTTTAATTAATAATAATTATTATTGTTGGCAAAGTTAGAGTATCATTATTAAGTTAAGAGTATATTTGAAAATTGAAACACATACGGATTATTGCAGCAATGAACTATGACCAACCTTTATTGATATTCGTGGAAAATTTGAGTGGATTGTTATGATGGGACCGAAATAACGTGAAAATTAAGATTTCATTGAAGAAAACTCGGTGGGAAAATATCTTCCGGAATTTTGGTACTAACATTAAGATTAAGATTAAGATTTCATTCGAGTGTATTTTACTAGTTTTATAATGTTAAATTTCTCTATTTATATTTCTAAAATTTGAGACGCTTTAGTTGATTTACTTAAAGTTGGGCTTTTTTGTTTCATAAACTTGAATAAGCTATAGGAGTGTAAGGTTGCATGAACCCCCGTAATTTTTTTTTTTCCAAACTAAAAAATGTGGCAACGAAATAAGTTACTACAGTATTTGTTACTTGTTAGTATGACCATTTTTCTTTCACATTGACAATATAGTTGTGACGAGGAAAGACTTCTTCGTGATTGGGAAGTTCTCTAAAGCTTTGCACTATGCCAATAAACACAAATTAGGTGTAAAGAGTAAGAATAGCATCTTGAGTTTTTTGGTTGATTAATCATACTAAATAATTGAAATTCTCCTGTAAAAGAATCGCTCTCTCTACATTCCAATGGAAGGTTTAAAATGACTGTTTCGTAACAGTCTCGATACTTCTAATTTTTGGGATAGTCATCTTAGTGTCGAGATACCATTTCTAGTCCCTGCATAAGCAGAAAATAGAAATAGCAAACTGCTAAACATGCAAGTATTTTATTTGAAAATAACACCAGGAGAACCTAAACTATATATGAATAAACAGTTATTATTCAAGTTGTGGAGGCAGAACAATCAGGTCTCAAGCTTATTGCTGGAAATTTCTGGTAAGATTTATGATTTGACATTTTTACGATGGGGTCTTAAGCTATTTGCCAGGAAATTCTGATCTGCTTTAAGATTTGGCATTTTTAAATGGAATTTGCTTAATTACATTCAGGAACCGGAATAAAGGAGATGGACGGAAAAATAACAAGCCATCAAAAGAGTAAAATCACAACATTAAAACACGGCTATTGTAACTGACATTACTCGGAATTTAAAGAGAAATTAAAGATCACTACAACAAAAGGGCTAGTTTCTTATCTTCCAATTTTTACAATAACACTAGGGATAATCTGTACTCTAGTCAACACCTGTTAACTAAGATGAGAAGCTCAGCAGCTTCTCCAAATCTTCGTTCCGCTTGTTCTTTTACTCGCAATCCTTTCATGTTTCTGTCGAAAATATATATACATGTGTAATTCAGTAACTACAAAAAGCCAATCATAAGGCTTATTTGGTTGCAGAGTAAAATTATCTGTGTTGCTTAGAAGTTTTATTACCAAGAATTTTTAAGCCAGCCACAGCTACAAATTTTGGCAAACTGAACTCATTTTTTTTCCAGACTCAAACAGTCTTATTTGTTTACAACTTGCATGCACACAAACCTAAAAACCTTATTCTTTTCACCATATTGAATTTAACTCTAATAAATCTATGATCAATCAATATATGTACGTACCTCTTTTCATTGGTTGCCTGCCTTTTGAGATCTTCAACATAATTGTGTAGTTTCTTCAAAAAAACGGGTGAGTTGGAAAAAAATTCAGCCCCTGTCGAGTTGGAGCATACCTTCTTCAAAAGTTCAGAGGCCACAAAAAAAGCCTCCTCTTTGTTCCTGAAAATATGAAAACGACAACACATCAAAATTCTTAAACTAGATTATTATGCCTTTTTACATTGCCTAAGCCAATAAGCTGGATTGCTTCAAGTTGAGGACATCCAGCTTAAAGCTTCTAGCTTTCCAGACCAGAAGAATCAGAAAATTTAAGCTTTGAAGCTCATCAGCCAGTTATGGTCCATCTTTTAAGCAAAAAAAAGGAAGAAAAAAAACTTAAAGTAAGCAATATTTCAATATAAGTATGTGACAAACCTTAGAAATTCCAGAAAGATAGTTCTGATGGATCCATTACAAGCTATCAACTCTTCAACCAAATGTGGATATTTAGCCAAGTTTCTGAGGGTAGATAGGGAATGTTTTAGAACCTGCTGATCAGGTACACTTCGACTAACTGATCGAATCAACTTTAAAAAGGTGTCGATTGCTCCAGCTTCAACAAGTTTCTCGCAACATTTCTGAGAGAGTTGCGTAGCCATATCTATATACCCATAATATCGTTTTACTCAGAAGATTTAACCATTGTATATTTCGATTAATACACTACACTCTAAAACTATGTTCATCTAGCTAAAACTATAAGTAGCTTATATTGCCCTGAAACCTAATTTTTTTAGCTCTAAAGCTAGGAAACCAACCGTAGTGTGGATCATAGTATAAAATGAAAATGAGCTATAGCTTAAAAGCTGCATCAACACTGAGCTTAAAAAGAAAGATTCTAAATTATTATTTTTAAATATTGAACTAACTATCATAAACTCAACATGGGATAAGAGTTAACACCCTCCCACACCAAAATACACTGTTCAACAATCCAAAATCCCAAACACACCAGGTACGAAGAATTCCGTAAAGAGATTTAAAATGCTTACCAAGAGTTTTGCAGGTATGAAGAATTCCAGTGACACTTTTCATATCAAGTAAATCAGAAAGTGCGGCTAATAATCTGTTTATAAGCCGCATACCATCATCTGCATTTGCAGCACTTTTCTGTACCCTTAAACGGAGATCGAGAAGATGACCTCTTAAATCTTTCCGAGCAAGATAACCTTTCCAGTATGCCTATAACAGCAGAAGAAAGACAACATCAGAAAGTAATAAAGAAAGTGGTAAAAACTACGCACATAAGCAAAACTTAATCAAAAGATAAAAAAGAATATACATCATAACTAAGAACAAAGTTGAATACACCAGTTCACATGAGATTGTTGCCTTAAAATATAAATACATCAACAGAAAAGGAAATGAGGCATTAGGCATACTCAAAAACATTTGGAAAACAGAAGTATATAAAATTTCTGCAGGTCCTACTTAAATGAAATCTATAGTTGCTTCAATAGGTTAAACATAGTAGAGCATTATGTGAAGCAAAAGATAAATACAAAGTTATGGCATACTTGGATAACTGTAATACTGTGGCGCTCTCTGTCAGCCTCTTTCCTAGCAAGCCACCGTCGAATGTAAGCTTGGATAATTATTGCACATTTCGTTTCTGTTTTTTGTATAAAAACATGCCTCTTTTCTGTAATCTCTCTCCTAGCTAGCCACCGGCGAGTGTAAGATTGGATAATAATCGTAGATCTCAACCTTCTGTGTTGCTTCAAAATGCGCCTCTCCTTCTTAATCTCTCTCCTAGCAAGCCAACGCCGAGTGTAGGACTGAATAATAATTGCATATCTCAGCCTTGTGTTTTGTATCAAAGCGTTCTTCTCTTTTGCAATCTCCCTCCTAGCAAACCACCGTCGCGTGTAAGATTGGATAACTAATGCAGATCTAATCCTTGTGTTTTGAATCCAAGCGATCTTCTCTTTTATAGTCTTTCCCCTAGCAAGCCACTGTCGAGTGTACGATTGAATGATAATTGCAGATCTCAACCTTTTGTCTCGCATCAAAACATGCTTCTTTTTTGTGGTTTCTTGTCTTGCAAGCCACCTTCGAGTATAAGATTGAATAATCGTTGCAGATCTCGTTCTTCTTTTTCGTGCCAAAGCAACCTTCCACCATCTCTGTAACATGATAAACAAAATGAGTTCATAATTGGCAAGTGATATACAAGAGCAGCGGAAGGAAAAGCAGCAATACCATGATCAAGTTGGTAAGACAAAAACTCACCCTTCATTCCCTTAATACTTCCATGCAACTACATAGTTTTTTTTTTTAAATCTTATTAAGGAGGATCAAAGGATTTCACACCTACCCCCACAACAAGATTTGAACCATGCACCTCCTATTTGATAATGCGGGCTCTAGCCCACTAGGCTATTCCTAGTGGGTTCATGCAAATAAATAGTTGATATAAAGATAATCATAATAAAATGGTGTTGAGAAAAAAAATTAAAGCACCCACATTAATAGCAGGTCTAATTCCAGCATTGAATAGATCCGCGGATAAAAATATTTGTCACATTAGTCCGATGGAAATAGATGAAAACCCTATTAATTAAAAAAAATTGAAGATCTTGCACTAATAAGCCTTTTCAGGACAGTCATCATCTAAAAACGCATACAGAGACAATATGCACCCATATACAGTAGAAACTCTATAAAATAATACACTTGGGACCACCAAAATTTATTAATTAAAAGAGTTATTAATTAATCGATAAATTAATAATTATTAATTTATATATTAATTAATATTTTATTAATTTATAGTAAAATACTTAGTTTACAAACACCTTTCAAGCTTCCACTTAATTATTGTATACAATGCATGTATATCAAATGAAGGGCCCAATTTGAAAGAAACCTTCAATCTCCCACCTTATTATGCTTCTTGTGTTCAATGCTTCTTGAGCTATGAGAAAACAACACCAGAAGTTATTACCATGCTAAGGAAAATTAGAGACGAGATTCAAGGGGAAATTGATTTAAAAAAAAAACAAAAGACAATTGAGTCATTTTTCAAGAAACCTTCGTAAATCATTCATGTAATATGTTATATATAAGGAATTATTAATTTATATTTTATATGGGGTCTAAAGAAATTATCAAAAATGTATTATCTTATAATTTTAGCGAATTATTAATTTAGCACCCTATCCCCGAGTCGGGACCGGCCAAAAATATTATCTTAGAGAGTTTATTAAATAATCGAGTATTAATTTATCGAGTTTCTACTGTACATATATATGTATGTTCATACATATGTATAAGTATGTATATAGTAGTATATGACGAGACGTCGAGACTTACTTGAATCTTCACGATGAAGAATTTTAGTCGACTCGTGCCTTTACGAGCAATCCAACCCCGTGTGTGACATTGAATTACTATGGCCGATCTAATAGCTAATTTATATTGCTGATAACTCCTCAAGCATTGAAACAGTTGAAAAGCACTCTGAACTTTAATGATCGCTCTTTTCTGTATCAAAAATCTCTTTCTAGCGAAGCAAACACGATACCAACACTGTATTTTAATTGCAGCTCGGTGCTGCTGGACAATAGATGGTGTTTCCACTCGACCAACATTTTTGTCAATAATTTTACATTCAACGGGAATTGGTAGAGCATTAACATCACCAGCATACATATCTTGAATTAAAATTCTTTTGTCGTGATTTTTCCGCCAAATCCATACCCTCACAGCATGTTGGATGAGGATTACAGACCTTTTCAACTTGACAAATTTACGCCTATCACCAATGAATAGTGTGCACCTGCTCTGTACTTCTAATTGGTTCTGCGATTCTGTAAACAATCACCAAATTTATCAGAGTACAGTTAGCAAGAGAAAATGAGTGTAAGAATACAAATAAAAGGCTTCCAAGCTTGTACCTGATTTGTGTGCTTCCGCTTTCTTTTTTTCAAGCCAAGCACGAATTAATGTTTGCAATATCACAGCTGCGTTCTTTTTTCGCAAGTAGTTCTTTCTTTCCATGAACTTTCTAAAGTTCGACTGGATAATAGTGGCTTCATTTCCTGACACCGTCGTACATATAAAAGGAATTAGAAGAGTTGTGAAACCAAATTTCTGATCAGTAAAAGATCAGATAAACAGTTCACTTGCATGAACAAAATTCAGAATTGATGAAACCGGAAATATACTCTAGACAATACAATGACAGTCAACTGAGCCTAAAAATGACCTTTTGCAATTAGAGATTTTTAAACCGATTGGTAAAACAAGATTAAGTGTCCAATAAGTTCTTTTGTTGGTACATCATAAATTCACTAAGTGTCAAATACTGCTTTCTCTGTCCTTCTTTTCATCCTAAATACAGAAAATATACTGCTCAGTTATAAAAATTAAAGCAGAAGCACCAGTCGAAAAGACGCTTGTGCTTTAATTCAAAATAAGTTGCACTGAATATAGTTATTGCCAAATAGTGCGGCACGCTTTCATAATCAAACCAGAATTTCCTTTCATTCAAATCGACCGAATAGAGTATAACTTCTTTTCCAATAGTCCACGCAGGGAATGAGAACTTTTCCGTTATTTACCAAAAAGAAAGAAATGAGACCTCAATCTGAAACCTGTTTAGAATTGAATTCATGTAAAAATTGACCCAAAAAAAAAGAGCCCTCAGTAGTAACTGGCATTTCATCAACTTGGAAGTAGAAGAAGGATTTTATTGAAGGAGCCTAAGTTCTAAGTTGTTACCTCTTTCTATTATATTGCTTTCTCTGCCACTGGACAAACACTTAGAAATGGGAATAGGATTAATAGGTTTCTGATGAGATCGTTTGTTCTGCAAAGCCATGTCTTGCCACCATGTCATTACAGCCCTAAAATCTCTCGTGCCAGCTATACGTAATAAGGCATAACAGAGGGAAAAAATATATAAAAATTCATGCCATTGGAGAAAAAATCGAGTGATAGATTTTTAAAAGTGCTGAATTATTCCTTTAAAATTATAAAGAGAAAACCTTTAGTCTCGCTCCCAAGTCTAGTTTCTTGTTTTAATACTGCTTCTGATTCCATGAAGCACTTTCTTCTAAGTGAAGCTTTCCTAGCTGGAGTTTGGCAACTAAATCCCAATAATTTGTGAAAATTCAGCTGGCCCTGATAAAAAAAGTCGTTTATTACATTTAGTTATTTATATATAAAGCATACAATAAATAATGTAGTGACTTAGCAATTCAAGATTACCGTATTTTTCCTCATGACTAGCTGGAATGAGAGGAAAACCAACAAAATAATTACACTCTTGCTGTTACACGCGCCATTATGTTCAAGTACATCGCTGACTTCCAGTACCTGTAGAAGGCAGTGTGAAAATTTTACTATGTGCATGAGCATAGAGATATAGTTTTTGGCATAAATTAGTCTTAAAGAGGAGCTATTGTTATTCTGTAATCTAGGTCATTTATAGCATGCAAAGGTTTACAGATCAAGTCGCATAATTATCTTACCAGTAAAATACTGCATTTTTATAGGTCACTCATAGAGTAAATTAAGGTAACACACAGAATTCGAAACATCTAAAAGAACACAGAATGACAATGATAATCTTCCATTATTTATTTAAAATAACTCAAGTGTTCGTAACGTACAAACAGCATGCTATGAAAATAATATTATTTTTGCATAAGAATAATACTACCCACATATAATCAAGAAAGACTATCTCAATGCTACCACTCCTATCATGATTTCTTTCCATTCAAAAAAAATGGAGCAACTATGCATATTCATACCTCTGGAAAGTTTCCCAACAATGTTGTCAGTTTCTGGGATAATAAAAAGTTGTGAACCGCATCTGTATAATCACTAACTGACATTATTGAAGTTTCCTTTAGATCCTGCTGGGCATAACAGTTGGAAAAAAAAACAGTGAACATGAAAGAAAAGAAAATGAGATGAGAATATGGTGGGGGAGAAAAAGATAACCACCTTAGAAGAACAAGAGCACTTAAGTTCCTTCCTGAAGTAATAATCAAGTAAGCACCACATGGCTTTTCCATCAACCAAAGAAGAAAATCCGTCAATCTGACAACCATAGGTTTCACATATAGCCTGCAAAAGAAAAGGTTACAATATCAGTTTAAATTAATAAACTTAATAAAACTGTTTATTTAGAACAACTAATGTTAACAGACTGATATCCAGAAATTTGGTTAACAAGTTTGAAGTGTTCCTTTGGGATCTCAATGTAAACAGATGTCTTCTATTTTTTAAGTGCAGAGAGTGGTCGAGGAAAAAAAACGAAAAACAATCAACTTTGTGAACACTGACATGTTAGAAACTTCGAATGAGCATTATTACCTGCATCCACTTCAGAAGCATATCCAAAAGAGCTAGACTGTCCATGTTATCCTGCAGGATAAGAATCATTGCAATTCAAAAGAGCTATTAAGATGATTATATAACAGTGAAAGCTAAGAATGAATCTAAAGAGCAGGGTGGTTAATCCCACACACTAAAGAGCTTATTAAGAACTTTTCCATAACAATATAATCATATGCTCCTCCGACAGAGGTGTATTCAATGCGAAATAAAAGTAATAATCGTGATACTGTAGCATACCTCATTAACTCCCCGGATTCTAGAAATCTCCTCTAACATAAGTGTTCTGTTGAACAAAAGTGGTAGCTGCATATGAAATAGCAAAGAATTACATGTCTTAATCACATAGTTAGATAAGCTTGTGGATGGCAAAGTGAACAAAATTATTGCAAGACTAAAAGAAAATAAACAAATTTGATTTTCAAATATTATTTCCTCTAGAGAAATGGTGATGCAATATTACTATTTTAAAGATAAATAACATTGCAAATGTACCTGTAAGTTAACAAATACATTCCAAAGCAAAGAAAGAGTGAGTTCCTTATCTCCGCTAATAATGTCTTCTTCCTCAATCATCATTCCATCTTCGTCACGTAAAGGCACACCGCTCTGCTTCAAAGCTTTCAAAGCAATGCCACAGTTAACCACATTCTTCTTATAAGTATCTGATGGGACCACCATTTTCTGCTCAACAAAAAACAGCAAAATAATAGAAAATATGTATCAGCCCAATGCGACGAAGGTTTTATTCGGTTCTAGATTTTAAGCGCTGGATGTTTGATATTGGAAAAAAGCTAGGTTCGTCCAGCTCATAGCTTCTAGCTTTCTCAGATCAAAGTCCAAAAGAACTTAGCTTTAAAGCTTGCCAGCCAAATAAAGTCCAGAATTAGAGCAAAAAATATAAGGAAATCTAAGCTAAAAATATGCAACCCAAACAAGTCCTAAATTCAGCGATAAAAGGCTAACCGTAAGAATTGAGGTATCGTGTTGCAATAACTGAACGACCCTACAAAGCCGTACTCCATCACAAAGGTCTTCGAACAACTCTGTTATCTTAAACTCATACTCCGCAAGGGGACTCTGGACATATGAAATTGTATTAGCAAATCATAGCTTCCTATATGAAAGTCTCACAAAACAATATAAAAAACAAATTTAACACTGCAATGCAGAGGGGAAGCTATGTAGTAAGTGGTAACTGTAGGGTGCCACCGCACCCCCTGCTTATGAAAATTTTATCTTTTGTTGTATATTTGGACTGTACCATGTCTAAAAAAAACTCGACATCCCATAATTTTTCACCTGGTGTTATTTTTTAATGTAAATTCCAGCACCCCTCATTTTACAATTTCAAGCTTTACTGCTGCTTCCATGCTTTTTTAAGTCAGGTAATGTTACTAAAAGTTGTTCCGCATAAAAAAAACTTTGAATAAGTACATTCTACGCAGTTTAATAAGTTCACCTGTTGATGTGATACTTTGTAGCCAACAATTAGTAGATGAGCAAGAACACTACCTTCCCCATGCATTATATCCGATGATAAGAAATCTGGTACAGCAAATGAAACTCAATACACAATCTAATAAGAAGAAAGGGGTGGATACACAAATAATTAAACATATTTAAATACCATGGATCACTTGGCTACTAGTTTTGATATTTGACTGCAGAGTGAACAGTAGAGGAGATCCTCCATCTAATCCATCAATTCCATACTTGATAGGTAAACAACCCTGAGTTTTAGCTCGATCAAGTATGAGAACAAGTAACAAAAACCTCTTCAAAATAATATTCCCCAATGTTTCATAATAACCTACCCTATACAAACCCTCAACCGACTTGTTATAGGCATATTTTTTAGCTAGATCAGCATGAGAGAAAAACTGCTTATCTATTACCATCTTCAAGAAAGCAATTTCCTCTTCAGAATTCACCTCCTCTTCGGGTAACAACAAATCACCGCCAGATATAATGTATAAACCAATACGAACCCAAGTTGGGTTATAGCACATGAGAATTCTTGAAGCTTTTTCCTTTAGTCCGACATCCGTGACAATTGGGCAATGTGCTTTCATTTGCAATCTTCCTTCATCTATAGTCTGAAGAGTAAAAACTAGATATTTTCAATTTTTAAATCATTTGTTCGAAACTTTGACCGCCAAAGATAAGGTACACATATAGTAACATTTCATAAGCTTTTTTTTTCTTACAGCAATCCATTAATTGGTCCAGTAGCTGACCCATCTACATAAATATAAACCGTAAAACCAAATAAACAAACTGCCTTTTTAAGAACGGTATAGCAGCACAAACTAATAGACTTTCCTTTTATCTAATTATCTAGCCAATATTTAAGTAGACTGGTAAATATTATACTTTATCAATACCAAGTGAGTCCACGTCTATTACTCACCTTCTGAGATGGTATTGCAACGAATTAGACACTCATTTCACCAATATAAACCATGAATACCAATATCAGCTTGAAAGTACTCCTACTCATTCATCAAAAGTATATATACACACACTTATTACTAGGACGTGACTCAATATTTCCCTAATAAGATTTAAAATACTAAAGCAAATTCAAGTCACCCACCACCATATAATTCTGGCCTATATTAGAACAAGCCTTATAGGATGAACATATTATCATTCATTTCCAAGCAACTATTGGTAATTAGAATTCCGTCCCATCAACTTGTCAGACTATGATTGAACTGATCCCAGTAACTCCTACATTTCCCTAATTAAAAAAAATCTAGTTCCACATAACTGGGCTAAAGACCATCTTAAATACATGTGCCTTGACGCAGATAAGTTGACTTCTAATGGAATGTAATCTTATAAAGAAAAAATTCAAAGACAAATTCTAACATTTTTAATTATGAAAATGGAAATATAACTAATGAATACTATGATTTCATCATAACAAGTCATCTTTTACAGCATATAAGCTTTCCTTTCCCTAAAACAATTTAAGTTTAGTTCAGATTCCGATCTGTGCCTATTTGCCTACAACTTTTAAGCAAAATATGTCATCTTGTTCAAGATTGAGACAAAAGTTGGGTACAATCAAAACACCGGGGGAAAAAGGAACTAGTATTTAACCAACAACAATTTTTACAACTTACACCCAAATAACAAAAAAAAAAGTGACCTAGAAGATCTGCAGCCAAACACACAAACAGTCACTAAATGCAAGTAGTATTCACTAAATTCCCTTGTACACAATTCTAGCTCCACATGCGAATAGCACCATTAAACTTTAAATAGCTGAATAAAACCGAAAAAAACTAGCTATTATGTCAACCAACAAAATCTTGTACAACTTACAAGCAAAAAAAGGAGCTTAAAGGGAAACAAATACTAACTGTCCCTAAATACAAAAACTATTTAGTAATTTCCTTATCGAGATTTCTATCTCCAAAACAAATAACACCATTGTATTAATAACTCGCTAAATAAATAACATTTACACTATCCATTCTACAAATAGTATTTACAAAATTTCCTTTCGAAAATTCTAGCTCCATATACAAATTCCACCATTAAATCTCCACCAACTTAAATTACCTTTGTTTACATGCACCATCACCGCGAAAATCTCCTCACAACAACCCAACCCGACATAAACTAACTATTATGTTAATCAACAAAATCTTGCACAACTTACAAGCAAAAAAGCAAACAAACGCTTTCACTAAATACAAGTATACAGACTAACTTCCTTTTCGAAAATTGAACCTCCAAATCCAAATTAACACCATTAAATTAGTTACTAGCTGAACAAATAACCTTTCTACTAACTATTCCACAAGTGGCCTTTGCTATATTCCCATTTCAAAAAAACTAGCACCAAATACAAATTCTCCCATCAAGCTCCAACTAGCTAAATAAACTACCTTTATCACATGCACCATTGAATTAGTAATTCGCTAGATAAGCTACCTTTACACTTATCTATTCTACAAATTGTATATAATAAACCCCTTTCGATAATTCTAGCTTCAAATTCAAATTACAACATTAAACTAGTTTACAAGCTAAATAGATTACCTTTGTTACATGCACCATTGAATTAGTAACTCGCTAAATAAGTTACCTTTACACTATGTATTCTACAAATAGTATATACTAAATCCCATTTCGTCGATTTTACATCCAAATACAAGTTCCACTATTAAATTAGTACTAGCTAAATAAACTACCTTCGTTACATGCACCATTGAATTAATAACTCGCTAAATAAGTTACCTTTACACTTATCTATTTGTATTATCTATTCTACTAATAGTATATACCACTACATTTCCTTTCGAAAAATTAATCTCCAAATACAAATTCCACTATTAAATTAGTATAAACTACTACAAGCACCATTAAATTAGTATATACTACTAAATGCACCATTAAATAAGTAACTCCATAAATAAAATACCTTTGTTACGTGCGCCATCACCGAGAAAACCTCCTCGCAACAACCCACCTCGACATAATTCATCCTCTTCTTCAAATCATCGACGCTACACACCTCTCGTAACGAAGCCTCCAAACCCGACACCAAATTTGCTTCTCTCTCCTCCCTCTTTCCCCCTCCTCGCCACGAAGCCCCCTTCAACCTCTTCTCCCTCCTCCACGAACTACAACCCTCCTCCCTCCTCCTTCCCCCTCTCTCCCTCTCCCTCTTCACATTCCCCCTCTCTAAACCCCCCTCCTCCCTCCCCCCTCCCGGACTCTCTCTCTTCCCCTTTCCTCCCTCTAAACCCTCCGCCCCGACTTCGCATCCGCACGACCCGGGGCTCTCGAACAGAAAATTGAGCCAAACCGAGAGCGACTTTGCTAACGACTTCATCGACTTGATCTTTTGAGTTAAGGTTTTTCGGGAGGACTTCGATTGCTCGGTCTCAAAGGCTTTGAGCCTCTGTTTGGCTTTCGATCGGGGTGCTGGCGTGGCAGTGGAGTATCGAGGTTTGTGGAAACTGGGTTTTGGGGTTTTGAAATTGGAGATGTCTCGGAGGAGAGAGGATGAGGAGAGAGAGTGGTGGGGTTTTGGTTCCATCGTGGTTCTTTCTCTCTCTACAATTTCTCTCCTGTAAATACAGACATATAGATATAGAGAGATGGGTTTTTTCCTTTTTTTCTTACAGGGAGGAGAGAGATTTGATTTGATTTTCGAAATTGATATTTGGCGCTGATTTTATTGATATACGAGTAATAAATATGTGCTCGGCACGTGACATCCAAGCGTGGTTAATTTCTTTTTTAGATTTGTTTTTTCTTTTTAATTAATGAGTTTAATAGTTTTACAAACAAACCCAAAAAAAGTTGAGTATGTCTAATTTTATCCAATTTTTTTAAAAATACACTCAATCTGTTTTAATAATTACCAATATACATAGTCTACTTAATTAACTATTTGTTTTCATTATATTATCATAATTACGGATGTAGCTTAAATTAATTAACAATTCATTTTAACCTCCATAACTATAATAAATTATACAAAATCTGAATATTATGTTAAAAATAAAATATATTACGATATTTATGTCATTACGCGTCTTACACGCAACGTGGGTAACTTTTGTAGTAATATGTAAATTCAAAAGTTAGCACGTGAAACTTGAAAGAATGGAAACCGATAAAACAAAAATGGTGAAATTGGAGTTTTTTAGAAAAGGAAACAGAGTTTTACCATAACTATGAGTTGGACTGTTTAAGAAACGAACTTAGGAAGCGAAACGAAAACTGAAATATGTGGCGTTAAAAAATAAATTGGTCAATTCTTTAATTTACACGAGAATCAGGAAGCGGGAATTGGAAAACGCGTTTTTAACAAGGGTCGTTTCCCGTTTTATGCTTATCGTTTCTTACTATTTCACATGTAAATTTTAAAATTTATTAATTTCTTTCACGTCACGCGCTTCAGTTTTCAATTTCGCTTCCCACTTACGTCCCCTTCCCGGTAACTATGGACTTTAACTTTAACCGCTCTTTTTATTTTGGCTTTTTGACTTGCAAAACAAGCACTTTGTAACAACAAGAGGTATAACTGGATGCAAACTAAGAGTACACTTTTTTATTTCAAGGTAAAATGTGCGTTTGTTGCGACAACTAAAATGAAAATATTTATGTTTTCGGGAGAAAAATAATTTTATTCTGTCTTAGATACAATTCGAATTGGTAGGCCTTGATTGAACACATGGAGTGAGTCCCTCCCGAAAGAGCTGTCATTAATCGAGAGCTTCCAAGTAAACCTCGTTAGCAAGTAGTGAATCAAAAGTAGAGTTTCGATTTTGGCAAACTCATAACGAGGGCATATTCTTGGCCCGACTCCAAATGCCACAAAGCTATAAGGAGGTGGTTGTTTCTCAAACCGTGTAATATCAAACTTTGTTGGGTTCTTGAATATCTTCTCAACCATGCGAGTCATACTTGCTGCCCATATCACCTATATATATCACAAACATACTTATTTAACATATTATCTAATGAGTTTAAGTTTGGCAGCACTAAAAAATGTTACGAATTACATAGGGAAACATATTAACTCTTTTCGTGTTACATCCTTAAGGTGCAAGTGACTTTAAGGTAATTTGGTTGGTTATCTTACATAAACTGAATTACTACTGACTTGTTATGTGGTATCTTTGGGGATATTTTGTGATTGGCTTGATTAGCAGGCGTCGTAATTGCAATAAAGGCATGCTATTGGAAGGGAAAGCCATCTGCTAAGAGTATTTTTTTCAGTAATTGGAGATTGTGACTCAAGATCAGCATGTATATACTTTACAATATAAGCTCTGGATCTATCAGCTAAGGGGATGAGTAACTCTGGAGATATAGGTGTATTGATGTTGAACTTTAAGAGGATGAGTAACTCTTTTTAAACTTGATTTAGAAAAGCAAGATAGTGATATTTCTTGCTGTCTTTAGTGATGGTTGATTCCATTTGAGGCTTTATTGAATATTATAAACTGTTTTTGTTATCATCTCCTTGTAAGACAAAAGAAAATTGATAAACAAAAATAAGCCTACCATCGTTGTCAATGAAATAATATTTTGCTTACAGGTTGTCAATTTGCTGCTTGAAAAGGAAGAGGTGTCCACAGTCAGGAAAACTGTGTTGAGATCTGGACCGTCTGATCAAATAATCAGACGGTCTAGACCTAAACACAGTTTTTCTGACTGTGTAAAACACAATCAGATGCCCCTCTCGGCTTGGAAAACACATAGCTATCTATTTCGTAAATTAAATCATTTCAGGAATTGATTAATATGTACCCTTGTCTCTCCACCAATAACTTTCTTATATTGTCTCTATTTGAAAACTTGACAGTCTATCAAATCTTCCCATGGCCTTTTAACGGTACAACTTTGCTTATTCAATTCATTTATTATTGCTCATTTTTAGCAAATTATTCAGTATTATGGAGTAGTTGATATTGTGAGTGGTGTCTGTCTAATTGTAAATAGTATGGACTATGTATAAATCACATTTATAAATGTATGAAATTGTTGTTGGGCGATCCGGTAGCAATTAAAGCACTCTTACGTACATTAACGGCCATCTGGTTTGATGAAGGTCGTACACATAACATTAGTTTGATACATATTTTGGTTATATTTGAACTACAAAAGGAGAGTTTGTCTAGCAGTCCCTAAGTGAGCATGTATATATCTAGTTGCTGCATAAGGATGGGTCTTATAAAAGATAAGGGTATATGATGAACTAGATACGAGCTAAAAATAGTTAAACCACCCCCACATAGAAAAAAATACTTAAAATTTTCCATATATTTTAGTGAAAGTTTTGAGAATTATACACTTTCAGCATCCCGTAATTAAAAAATAGTTATTTATGTAATTCAGCCCAACCCACACCAAGATATTAGTTCCGCCACTGGATAAGGGAGCACCGAGCACGTGTAGTCCTTCAAATGTTTTCATTGAAATAGTCGAAGTAGGCGTGATTTATTCTGGAAATTGTTATAAAAATGTTGTATTTGCTTCTAGCATAAAACGTGTTCACATGGTTCTTTCAAGTTAGATTGCATTCTTTTCTTCCGCAAAATTATCCTTTTCATTAGATGGCACGGTTTAACAATAATTCCATTCCCAGGATGAGATGATATGATTCGTATGAAAGAACAATAGGGACAAACTTATTTGGTTAGTTTTTATTTTTGTTTGTCCTTTTCATGTTTCAAGCTAATGTTTTCTTTTTTAGCTGACTTTAACCTTTAATGTGATAATCTTTAACTTAGGTACTGCTAGAGCATTTGCATCGGCTAGCTACTCAATTATTCTTCTTAAATTTAGAGTAGAACACTTTTTTAACCACATATCTACGTGTTTCATGACACTACAACTTATGTATAATCTCTACAACATATATACAGAGTAAAACACTTATTTAACAACATAAAATATTTAAGAGTTTACAATATAGTATGTATTTTCTCTATATTTTAAATGGTTTTTTATGTACTCATATAATATACTTTCCAGTAGGAGAAGGTGTAAACATATAGGATAGATATTACTATTTTTCATTTTAAGGGAATAAATTTGACAAACATTTGTATGAATTTGTTCTACACTTTTTAAAGGTGTGTCAATTAATAAAATAATTTAATTTCAATTTTAAATTAAATTTATGATAGTTATTTTTTGGGTTATCATATATATGTTGGATTTTTAGTGGTTGTTACACCCACGTTTTTAGTAGACCCGGTCTACAATACTATTACTCAATAAATTTGGGTAAATATCCAAAGTATATTTGAACATAAGTAAAGGTTTCCTTATAAACATTGTTTTTGGATTTATAGTCACGCACCGGAGTTAATTATAATACATAACAAACGGGACCAATGATCTCTGTAGTCACATAATACAGGCCACATGCCAGTGGTGAGAGACGCTATGCTCGTAGTCGCATCGACCCGTAATCAACTCGTCTTCTTCCACGTTCACAATCAAGCTAACATGGCCGGGGACCCATCTTGTATTTTTCATAACAATTCAAGTTTAGTAGATAATTACAAATTCCCCCAAAAACTTTATACTGTACTATCAACTATTCTTGCTCCCTCCGTTCCCAATTAATTATCCATTACGAAACTACGTGTAATTTTAACCGGCCAATAACTTGTATCAAAATTATCGGAATGAAAATTTTCAAAAGTTAATCATATAGTTCAAACATTAAATTATATGATTTAGTTTTGAAAATTTTCATTTCGATAATTTTAATACATGTTATAAGCCGGTCAAAATTGCACGTAATTTCGTAGAATACAATTAATTGAGAACGGAGGTAGTACATTACATTCAATTAACATTAATTGATGGTCCCATAGCTGATAAGTGAAGATGATGGATTAGAATATGAAGTCGGATCGGAGATGAAAACACAAACACACAGTAACCGACAAAGACTACGATGACAGTAGAGAGACGCAACAACAATTAAGAAATAAAGTGTTTGCATTTAGAAAAGATAAAAAAAAAACTGCTTTAAAAGCTTCATAATCTTATTATCTAAATACCGCTACGACCCTGTTTGTTTACGGTATCAAATAAGTATATTTTGGGTGAGTTGTATGCTTTTGTAATAATTTGTTTGACTTGTATGTTTTAGTAATATTTTATAACACATTGTATGTTTTGGGCATTGACTCATAAATATTAAATAGTATTTTAGACCCATTTTAACCTTACCTAATGTTTATTTACACAATTTTAAATATTTATACGTTATAACTGGTAATTAACATATGATAAGTATACATGGTAATAGTATGTACTACCTCCATCCAAAATTAAACGATAGTTATTCAATTTTAGAACGTCACAAATTAAAACAAAGTTTTTCAAAATAAATATATAATAATACACGAGTACACATTTACTCTATTAACCCACATTAAAGCCCGTAAAACATACAAAAATTAACATATTGAAAATATTTTTGACAAATACATATGAAATATCAACTTTTCATAAAAATAAAAAACTTGGATTTCCGATTATTTTTTAACCCAAAAGAGTGTTGAGTGCACACAATAGTAACAATGTTTTAAAAGTCGGATTAGTCGGTGACTAGTCGTTAGTCGTTCCCCATCCGACTTGACTAATGCTAGTCGGACTAGATTAGCCGGTGGAGAAGTCAATGACAGTCAACACAACGATTAGTCGAATTAGTCTGCGATTAATCGGATTAGTCGGTGATTAGATGGATTAAACCAATTAGTCGGAAACATATTAGTCGCCGATTAATAAGATTAGTCGAGTCAAATTTAAAAGCTACTTAAATAATTTAAACACTAAAAAAAACAGCCACCGATTGATCATCAATTAGTCAACGGCTAGTCGGTTCCTCGGAAGTAAAATGTCCGCGAACCGACTTCTAAAACCTGAACAGTAACAGTAGATTTAGTGATGAGTTAAAAAGAGGAAAAAGGAGTCCTCGTAATCACCTTAACCCTAGCCCACACACACATATATATATAAATCCCCCCCCTCCCCTCACCCACAAACCCACTTTCTCTCTCCAATCTCTGTATCTATCCACCACACGATGATGCAACAGCCACCTCCAACAAGCCAATACACACAGCAACAGCCACCACCTCAGCAGCAACAGTGGCCACCTCAGCAGCAACCGTACCAGTACCATCCCTCTGTGGCGGCTCAGCAGCAGATGTACTATCAACAACCCGCTGCACAGACACAGCCGACTCAGTCCCCGGCACCCTATTCCGGAGGGGCCGATGAGGCGAGGACTCTCTGGATCGGGAATTTAGGCCCCTATATGGACGAGGGTTATATTATTAACTGCTTTAATCATAACGGAGAGGTCCTTGTTCTTTCTCTTCTTTTTTTTTTTTTTTTTTTGCTTTTTACTACTACTTTTATTTTATTTCTTTCACTTTTGCTTCCGTTCTGTTGTTTATTGTATCTGTTGGGTTATTGTTGTTGTTGTTGTTGTTGTGCCTTGAATTGTGTGTTTGATGAGCTTTTTGTGTTGTGGGTTTATATTGTTTTGGGGATTATTTGAGAAAATAGATACATGTCCTACTGAGAGATTATATTAACTGCTGAGGTGGTTAATTCATTTAAATTTGCTTTTTTAGTTTTTGGGTTTTTTGTTATGCCTTGGTTTGTGTGTTTAATGAGCTTTTGTGTTGTAGGTTTATGTGAATCCCAGATTTTCACTTGGAGTTTATATCATTTTCAATCAGAATGGATTAATGGTTTTTATTATTGATTTAATTGATTACTTCTTTTTATGCATTGTGTTTTTGTTATTGCTATTAGCTTGTCTTGATTTGTGTGTTTCATGAGCTTTTGAGTTGTAGGTTTATGCAATTTTGGGGATTGTTTGAGACTTCTTATATATATACACTAAATATTTGTTGGGTTATTGTTGTTATGTCTCGATTTGTATGTTTAATGAGCTATTGTGTTGTGGGTTTATGTAATTTTGGGATTATTTGAGACTTCTTTCAATTTATTTCATTGAGTATTGTTTTTTTAGTATCTGTTGGGTTTTTGTCGTTGTTGTTAAGTTTTGATTTGTTTGTGTAATGGTAGTTTTGTGTTGTGGGTTTGTGTAATTTGGGGATTATTTGAGAAATAGATGTATCCACTTGATCCCCAATCTCTCTCCCAATCTCTCTATATCTCCCCACCACATCATGATGCAACAGCCACCTCCGACGAGCCAATACGCACAGCAACAGCCTCCACTTCAGCAGAAGCAGTGGCCGCCTCAGCAGCAGCAACCGTATCAGTACCATCCAGCGGCGGCGGCTCAGCAGCAGATGTACTATCAGCAGGCGGCAGCTCAGGCGGTGATGGCTCAGGCGACTGGGGCGAGTTATGGTGTGGGGGGGAGGGGCGGAGGAGGCGAGGACACTGTGGATCGGAAATCTAGGGCTGTATATGGACGAGGGTTATATTATTAACTGCTTTAATCATTATGGAGAGGTGGTTATTTTTCTTTCTTTTATTGGGCTATTTTTATCGTTTTGCCTTGATTTGTGTGTTTAATGCCTTTTGTGTTGTGGGTTTTTGAGATTTGGGGATAGTTTGGCATCATGGCTTATTTGAGATTTTAGACTAAGATGAAAGCTATGGGTGTTACTTTTTTGAACAAAGCTTACTTCTTTTTGCTGGGTTTTTAATGTACACCTTTTTACTGGATGGACAAGAATAATATCGTGAATTGCTTCAATCAGTACAGGGTGATGTTCTTTTTTTTTTGTTTAATTAATTTAATTACTTATTTCTTATCTGTTGGGTTATTGTTATTCTTATTGTTTATAGTATCTGTTGATTTGTCTTTTCGATGGTAGTTTTTGTGTTGTGTGTTGATGTGAATTTGGGCTTGTTTTTAGCTTTATGGCTTACAGTACCACCTCTATAAATCAGTATCCGGCTATTATTGATAACCTTTCTAAAAAGACTAAAATAATACTTTTTCCCTGTCCCGTTTTGGGCTAGTATGTCAAATTACTATCTCAGTTATTGATCAACTCTCTAAATAAATGGAATTTCTCGGTTCTGAGGCTATTAATTTATTAAGGTATTACTGTATATTGTTACTTGCTTGAAGCAGCATGAAGAGATGGTATTTTTAATTTTTAATATATATATATATATATATATATTTTATATCTATTGGGTTATTGAGATTGTTATGTGTTTGTCTTGATTAGAATATTTGACGGGGTTTGTATTGTGGGTTTATGAGTTTTGTGGATTGTAAGTGGAGATGTGGTTTTTCATTTTTATTTATTTAATTTAATTGCTTCTTTATTAGCTGTAGTGTTATTGTCACTGTTATTAGTGTGCTGAGTTTTGTGGGGATTATTTAGCTTCATGTCTTATCTGATAATTAAGAGTGATCAATAAGCTATTGTTTAGCTTTGTAAGGATATAGTCTTGTTTGGTTACTTCTTTTGCTGGGTTTTTATTGTTATGCCATTACTTGTGTGTTTGATTGGTTTTTGTGTTGTGGGTTTATGGACGAGACTTGTATCGTTACCTGCTTCAATCAGAACGGATAGGTGCTCCTTTATTTATTTAGTTTAATTGATGCTTCTGTTTTATCTGTTGGGTTATTGTTACTGTTATTAGTTCGTATTTTGTTGTGTATTTGATGGGTTTATGAGATTTAGGGATAGTTTAGCTTTATGTCTGAATTGAGCCTGAAAAAAACTATGTACATTTAGGAGCTTCTTGTTTTTAAGGATACGATATTGTATTGCTAATCGCTTCAAACAGAATGGAGAGGTGGTCCTTTTTAATTGTATTTTATTACTCCTTTTGTTGTGTATTGGGTTTTATTTGTCTTGAATTGATTTGTGTGTTTGATGGGTTTTTGTGTTGTGGGTTTATTTGATTTTTATTTCTCTTTGGAATTTATTGTTATGCCTTAATTTGTGTGTTTAACTAGCTTTTGTGTTCTGGGTTTACGTGTTTTGGATCGTTCATTTACCTGAATCAGAATGAAGAGGTATTTCAATATAATGACAGGTTTTTTGCTGGGTTCTATTTCTTGAGCTTTGATTTTTATGTCTAATGGGTTGTTGTGTGATGGGTTTATTTGATTTGGGAATTGTTTAAGCTCCATGGCTTACTTGAGGATTGGGACTGAGAATATATAACGTCCAACTTAAAGATTGTAGTTTTTACGAGATATAGTTTATTTCTTTTTAGGGGGGTTTTTTCATTGTTACGAGATTATTTCTGTTTAATAGCTTTTCTGTTGTCATTTATTAGCTTCATGCCTTACATTAGAAAAAGATATGTCCAACTTTAAGCTTCAGGTTTTCAAATTTAAGGGCTTGTTTGGTAACTACGTGCAAGATGGTACTTTCTTTTAGAAAAGGATACATCTGTTTGTTGGGATACTATTGTTGATGCCATTATATCTGTGTTTGGGTTTTATGTGATATGGGAATTGTTTAGCTTCATGATTTAGTTGGGCTTGTCTGCATTCATAAGAACGGAGAGATGGTAATTTATTTATAAATTTGCTTTTTTCTTTTTGAATTTTGTTTGTTTAATGGGTTAGAGTAAAAGTGGGTTTACGTGATTTGAGGATTATTTAACTGCTTCAATCAGAACGGAGAGGCTGTCTTTTATTTTAATATTGCTTTCTTGTTGGATATGGCCACACATCTTCATCAGCAATTGATACTTGTATCTATGGTTTTGTTGTGCTTTAGTTTATGATTCAAATGTGTTTTTATCTTCTTAGTTTGTGCATGATGTAGATAGACCGAGAACGTTATTTGATGCTTCAATATATAAATGACAGACTAAGGTATAATTTTGGGCTCTATCAGATATTTTTGTGTGGCTCTTCATCACTTCATGTTAAGCAAGTGGTACTTTTATATTGACATTTGCTTTTAGCATACCGGAGAACTATACTAAAACGATCTAGCGTTTCGTTAAGTTTTATTTATATAGTTTAATGCATTTTTGTTACACAGTTGTGCTGAGTGGAATTATATCTTCAACAAAAGAGTTTCTATTCTATTGTAGTACCTATTTTGCTCTTATACATTAATAGCTTTTCAGTTTACATGTTTCATTTGTGTTTTTCAGTGTTATGTAGACTTCTCCTTTTAACTGTTAATATGCTCTGATATATGTCTAATGGGTTCTATGTTGAACAATTATTGTTACTTCATACTTCATGCTTGTACATTAGTGAACTAGTAATAAGCTGCAGCCAAAAATCCTGCTTATTTGCTTCACATTCACTTAAAGCTTATTTACGTAAAGAGTCCAGCTTATATGCTACTTAAAAGCTGTAACCAATTAAACTTCCAGTTTGAAAGTATTGCACTTAGTTTCTCGGCTTAAAAGCTAGGATTTGCTGATTTTTTGGCCTGAGTGATTGTTTGGTTGAAAAAGCTGAGTTGGTTTAACCGAAGGAGGACAAATTGTCCATGTATTCATTCTAAGCTTACCTTTCTCTTTCTATGCTCACTGTATCTCTATATTTTCAGGTGGTGAACGTCAAGCTTATTCGTAACAAACAAACTCAACAGCCAGAGGGTTACGGATTCATTGAATTCATCAGCAACGCTGCTGCCGAGAGAGCTTTACAATCAAAAAATGGCACCCCAATGCCAAATACTGAACAACCCTACAGACTAAACTGGGCTTCGCCAGGTGGTGGTGAAAAGCGTAATGATGGTACACCGGAATATACCATATTTGTTGGGGATTTAGCACCAGATGTGACAGATTTGGTGTTACAAGAGACGTTTAAGCCGCATTATACCTCGGTGAAGAGTGCTAAGGTTGTTACCGATAGGATGACTGGTAGGCCAAAAGGGTATGGTTTTGTTAGTTTCGGAGATGAAGGTGAACAGTTGAGGGCTATGAGTGAGATGAATGGACAATTCTGCTCTAGTAGGCCTATGCGTACTGGACCTGCTGCTAACAAGAAGAGTACTGGTATGTCAGCTAATTTGAAACATAATTCATTTATTACATGTATTTGGTTGTTTCCTCTTCACATTAGCTTTTCTTTCCCATGTTGTAGCCTTTTGTTTTACATACATTTTTTGGTGGCCATTTGGTCGTGCGGGCAATTACACAAGTGATTTTATGTGTCCCTTTAGGGTCATGCAACTTACTCTAATTTAAAGCATCAAGTTTTGAAGGCATTCATTCAACATATGAGTTTAATCTAAAGCCAACCTGTTCCTTTTCTTTCCTTTTGGAATTCTGCGTTGAAATTGGATTTTGAAACGGAAACTTCTAGCTACATAAGAAGCTATTTTTGTGGGGGTTGAGAACAGATTTCGGCTGACATGGTTACCTATGTGAACGTGGGCTGAGTTAAGTTAGTTTTTTGTGTCATTTTGTATTTTGCAGACGTTATTTCTGGCATTTATATGCTCTACAGCTTCCAAATTCTTCTTCCAGTTCTACCACCAAGTGTTTGTTATTTATTTTCCAATTCCTGTTTTTTTAAAAATTATTGGTTTTTAGGTTTTGCATCTTTTGTTTAAGCGAGTTCTATTATCCACTTTTTCTCTCTTTTGTTTCTTTTCAATTTGTTTTTCTCAAAAAAAAAAATTACAATGCAAGGGATCTGTTTGCTGTCTTGGTAGTTGGTGACTTCGTGAGATGTTGCATGCTTTGCTTCATTTAGTTGCTGCTTTATGCATATGGTGTAGGAGGCATACATCATCCATAATTAGGCTGTTTTATGTCGTATGTGTGTTGTTTGTTACTAGTGATAAAATTATGGTGTAAACAATGTGACCTCATTTCAGATTCGCGCTATCTGCTTCGTGATACTGATACCTATATAATACTTCTAAAATGATAGTTTTAGAAACCTAATTTAGCTGTTGCTCTGAGCTGTCACAGCCTTTAATACATTTCATGATTCAGTGTCCTCTGGGAAAAGCAAGGATAATAGTTTGTTTTCCAGCTAGGATACACTAACCTAGACTACAGTGCTGTTAGTTTAAATTGTTAAACATAATTAGCTATATAGCATACTTTGTAGTTACCATGGTGACAGCATGAGAATACCAATTTCTTTCGGATTCTACGGATTTAAGGTTGTGTGCTAAATCTCTGAGTTTTGCTTAGGATTGCTGATTGTAAATTTGTGTTGTTTGTATGCTTCTCCAGTTTATGTTCAAGAATGATTAGGAAAAATATTGGTATACATGGAGATACTTGATTTTTGTGGTTATCCCGCCATTTCTATGAAATCACTTTTTGTGGTAAACATTTGCTCACGTTAAGATTTAAAAACCAGAGTTCTCTCACAAATCATACTGATGTACATTGATTGTTGAATGAAAAGATGTTATTACAGCCATAGTATTTCATTATTTCTTTCTTTCTTTGCAGTTTCAATTCAGAATACTCAAGGAACTCAGTCTGAGGATGATCCAAATAATACAACTGTTCGTTCTTTTTTTTAATCTTCATGTTTTGGAAAAGATAATCTATTTTTTTTACTACTAATAAGCTTGTGGCTGGGTTTATGTTGCAGATATTTGTTGGTGGATTGAATGAAAGCACTTCAGATGATCAACTGAGGCAGGCTTTCAGCCCCTATGGACAATTAATTCATGTGAAAATACCAGCTGGCAAGCGATGTGGGTTTGTGCAGTTTGCTGACAGGTAACTTTGCTTGTCCTCCTCTTCTTTTGTGGCCTTTACTTGCCGTAGATAAAACTAGTCAATCCCAAATTCTTGGGATAAAGGCATAATTTGATGATGATGACTTGCCGTAGAAAAACAAATGTTTTCTTTAGATTTTTTTTTTTGTTGCAAAAATAACATGATCCATCTACGTGTAAATACAGGCATTCTGCTGAAGAAGCTATAAGGTGTTTGAGTGGGACCCAGTTGTGTGGGCAAACTATTCGACTTTCATGGGGTCGTAGTCCTTCTAACAAGCAGGTCTGTATCAGCTACATTTGGTTCTGTTAGACTCTATTTAGGGTGAATTACATCTAGAGTTCTCATAGAGTGACTGGTGCTCTCTCCCCTTGGGAACCAATAATGTTATTCGTGTGGCTCACCAGTGAAATTTAATTGAATTGGGGTAACTAAAGGTGTAATTTGAAATTCAATAGGTTTTCAATTAAAACATTGGTACCAAATAAAAATATCACCTAAGGGGGGGATCATTAGTTTTGCAATTGAAAGTTGGAGACCAATTAGAAATGTGGTCCAAGGTTGGGGCTGTTGCTGTAATTCACCCTTTTATTAGGTTGAATAATTTCTTTGACCTACTTTGAAGTGGTATGGAACAAAGTATACTTACTTTCTGTGTATGTACAGCCACAGGCTGATGCGAGCCAATGGAATAATAATGCATATTCGTATGGAGGATATCCACCACAAGCAGCGTATGGCCAATACGCATATGGTGCAGCTGCCGCACAGGATCCCAACATGTACTACGGTGGCTATCCTGGGTATGCAAATTACCAACAAGCCCCTCAGCAGTAGGCAGGTAAAGGATTTCAGTTTTTAAAATTTGTTTCTTTTTGTATTTTTATTTAATCAGTACCAACAAGCCCCTCAACAACTCCTTCATTATTAGTGAGTTTACTTCATCTCTTTCGTTTCGGGAGTGGTTAAAAAGTTTAAATATTTTAAAAGCGGTCAACTAGTATTGGTCTTCTAATTACTAAACAGAAAAACGCTGATCCACTATCCACTTTGACAGTGTCACTCCTATATGGATACTGATACCCTGGTTTAGTAAAGATACACCTTTGTTACAATTGAATTGACAATGTTGACTTCAAAGCATTTTTTCTGTTTTCCTCGGAGCTCATAACAATGTTTTAAGAATCGATTTCGTAAGTACTTTTTTCCTGTAAGCTATGCTGAAAGTGCGAATAAGTGTGTGAGATGCCCGTACAAGGGAATATATGGAGTTAATGGTGTCCAGTCATTTGTATTCCCTCAATTTTCCCTACCATTTCTAATATTATTCCCCCCCCCCCCCAATAATGGATGTTTTTATTTGGAAATGATGCTATGTTGTGCAGAGTATTTCTGCAAAGAGAGTTGCTTGTTGCTAATGTTGCGATGTGCTGGTCAGTGAGGGAGTTCGTCCTTGTGGAGAGAGAGCACTGAAAAACCTGCTACGTATCTATAGTTTTGAGCACTTCACTTTGACTTTGAAGACGAATGTGTTTTTAATTTTGATTGAGTTCTGTAGGAATGTTACAGCTGAGATAAGTTCAGACTGTCTTATAATTTCCTGTTTTCGGGTCCCTATTGTTGACCTTTGGATTTTCTGTGTGATCTTTTTAGTCGACTGTTATTCACTTGAGTTGTCCTGCTATGGCTATGAATTGGATTTGATCAATTTACTGTCCTCATGTTAGCATGCCTTCCGGTACATCCGTGTAGTGTGGGGCATGTTTTCGCCATTTGTTTATTTTGTCTGATTATGGTTTGAGCTTTCAAGTAAACTGGCTAATTGTAACAAGGTCCCCCTAAAGAGACTCATTTAAGTTGCAGTTTCTCCATTCAACTTATTTAATAAGTTGTTGCCATGAGAGAAAAACATAGAAAGTGTTCAAAAACTAAAAAGGGAATGATTTTTGTTACAGCTACACAGTTTAAAATGTGCAAAAGCATGTTCATTTGTACAAGAAGCTCATCTTTAGAAGGTAATCATTTTTTATGGCTGTACTATTTCAACAAATTTGATTATAATAAAAGATCACCAATAAATAACAAAATTTGCACGTACATGAGTAATTACGGACCTTACTGTTTCGTTTTAGTGTCGTATACCTTAAATAGATGGAGTTCTTTCATTTTGTTTGTGCCTATTCCATAGATATGATGGCCTTGTTTGGTTGGTTGGCTTTTTCCTTACTTTTACTTTTACTTATTGTATGTTTGTTTGGTGGCAAAAAAAAAATTTACTTTTATAAAAGTAAACCATTAAGTATACTTTTGGCTTTACTTTTACTTTTACTTATATTAGTTTGTTTGGATGTAATCTCATAAGTATACTTTTGGTGAAAAGTAAATGTCTATAAGTAGACTTTTTAAAAGTAAGTTTGATGATACTTTTTAAAAGTAAGTTTGATGATACTTTTACTTTTGATAATACTTTTAAGTAGGTTTTAATCTGAATGTGCTTTAAAAGTAAAGTTCAAAACCTAGTTCCTATCATCATTATATTTTCACAAAAAATTTAAAAAATTACAAAAAATCACAAAAAATGAAAAAAATCACAAACTTTTAAAAATTTTTTTAAAAAATATATATTTGAATAAACAATTCATTTTCACTAAAAAAAATATATAACACTTTTTATACCGAAAAATCAAAAAAAATATAAAAAATGATAAAAACTTATAAAAAATCACAAAAAATTAAAAAAAATTTAAAAAAAATTGTAATTTTTTTATTTTTTTGTAATTTTTTTAAAATCTTGTGATTTTTTGTGATTTTTTCATTTTTTATAATTTTTTTGTGATTATTTTTATTTCTTTTTCATTTTTTTTTCATTTTTATAATTTTGTGATTTTTTTTGTGATTTTGTGATTTTTTATAATTTTTTTGTTATTTTTTTATTTTCTTTGTGATTTTTTTTTTATTTTTTTTTCATTTTTTGTGATTTTTTGTCATTTATTTTGAGATTTTTTTTATTTTATATAATTTTATGTGTTTTTTTTCCATTTTTTATGAAATATGTATATGGCGTTTTGGTAAATAAAGTAAATAATTAAAAAGTGTTACCTATAGAGAATATGAACTTATGGAAGTACCTATAAGTAATATAAGTTAAAAAGTGGTACCTATTGTGCATTATTTGAATAAACAATTCATTTTCACTCAAAAAGTAAAAGTAAACATATTTTACCAAACAACATTTTTAATGAAAAGTATACTTTTACGGTGTTCACCAAACAGCATTTACTTACTAAAAAGTAAAATAAAAAGTATACTTTTCAACCCACTTACAAAAAGTATACTTTTGAAAATAAAAGACGCGACCAAACGAGGCGGATAATTCTTTTTTTGAAAAGATCCAATTGATAAAATTTAAGTAGTAATTAATTATATGTATTACCCTTATTTTTAAATACCTATTGAGTCTGAGTATCGTCCCTGGTGGTTCCCATAGTAAGGAGGATAAGGAACAACAGTTAAGACAGAATTTTTTTCATCCAAGAAAGTCCTCAATACTTCAGATAGCAGAGAAGTCTTACAAACTTTTGTAATCCATTACTTACAAAGTTAATAATTCAGAACATACTGTAGCTACAAATAACTAATTGTTAGATTTAATGTACATCATACATTTATAAAAATAATGTGATTTTATTTTAAAAATGCCAAAGTTTCTTTTTTCATGAAATATTGGTTGAAAGAATGCACAAATTTAAGAATAATTTCAGACTTGTTTACTCTTGTTCTTTTCTTTGATAAAATATTATTGGGGTTAGCAAGCGAGCATAAAAGCACTCGGACCCATATCTGCGATCTCAACCGCCAGCAGTTGGGGCATGTATAGGCTGAATTTAAACAGTCGTTAGTTCACCACTACGTAACCATTGTCCATAAATGTATGAGATCTACGGCTGTGAGTGCAGTGTGTGGCCATGTTAGACTGTTACTATTGTCCATAAACACAACCAATTGACAACATTTGGGTGAGACTGGTGGCTACAGAATAGAATATCATGATAGACTATGGTTGTGGGCCTGTGGCCGAGAGCAAGTTTGACAGGAATGGAAATTCACATGCACCAAATCCCAAGCCTTTCATTTTGTTTGCCAGTAAAAGGCGACTCAGAGCAACTACAGTTTCAAATAAACCAAATGCATTGATCACATGCAATAGCAATAAATAGTATAGAAATTAATCAGCAAAACACACACGGGACAGTCAATAAGCCAAGATTCCTGTTATGACCGGCATTTCGTTATCGTCTTGAGAGTATTCAAGACAACATTTATATAGTAGTTAAACATCAATGGCTCACACATCCGCTTCCATTTGTCTCTTTACCTTCTCAGCAGATAATCAGGCGTACAACATAAATCAATCTCGGGTCTTTAGTCTGGCTTCTTCAGGTTTAAACAATTATCTGTAGCTTGGCTGAACAATTCTTGAACTTGCTTCAGTTCCTTCTCTAGAATCACATAACCACATTAAAAAAATGTTTAACGGCACAATTTGGTTACAATTTAGTATGAATCTATCAGCTGAAAAAAAAACGATGGCTGGGACACAAAACTGCCACAGTCTCAAAGAATAATATAAACAGATAAGTCTTACAGACTGAGATGTGAACTTGAATTATAAGCTAATAAAACGCCAACCAATTCAAAGGCGGTGGTGAGGTGAAGATGTTCAAACTCAACCAATACACAGATAACCAATATGACTCGCGATAGCAGCACTTGAGCAAATCGAAATCCAATTGGAAAATAGATTTGTATGACCAGTACCAAAGAGAAAGTAGATATAACTAGATTCTAATAATCTGGCTTTATATCAGTTTAGCCGCTCTATCTTTTATCACTGCGGTTATTAGTCTGTAGTAGAAAATAAGCTTATAGTGAAAACTGGTGCTTGATCAGAAACACCTGTACCAAGAGATTGTACCGCAGAAAATAAAATCCTCTCTGACTAATACTAAAGCATCTTTATCTTGGCAAGAATGCAAAATTATACTCAACAACTACAAAAGAGATAAGATACAACATTTCGACATGCACCCTATTTAGTCACAGTAATATATATTTTTTCGCATTTATTGGTATTTGTTGGGGTATATTTAATTTAATAAAGTAATTTTTGATTGACATAATGTTATAATAGATCTCCAACTTTCGTGAGCATATCAATCATCAATAAACTTATCTTTCACTGGCATATTCACTGAACTAATTTCACGTCAATAAGCTGATTTTGGATGCAGTTTGAATATCTTTACAATGGAAATAGAAGTTCCTACTAGCACATTATGAAATTAGTCCAATTTGTCCCTTAATGAATTGCACCTGTATACAAACAAGCTATTATATGGAAAATATAATTGAAAACCTCACCAGCGACTTCCAATTGTCTTTGAAGTTCTTGACCTATAACATCATTTTCAGCCTGTAAGAAAACATTTTTATTTCAGTAATTTGAGAAATTGCAACCAATAAAGCCTTGTTGGGTGTTGGTTCATCCACTAAAAGCTTCTAATTTTTCCAGGTGAAAAAAGAAGAAAGACTCAGATTTCAAACAATCAACTAAAGGCAGTCTTTCTAAGAAAAAAGAATGGAAAGGCTGGGCCTAATAGCTCCAACCAAACAAGGCCTAAATCGAAATTGGACTAAGATAGCAGCTAAACCAGTAAACCTAGTACCTGGAGCTCAGCAATTCTTTTTAGTTGGGCCTCTTCACCTCCCTCGGACAAAGGAAGAGCTGCAACCAATGCATCAAACTGCAGAGAAATAACTACAATGATATACAGTATGTGACATGTGTAACTTCACATGAAAATGGGAAAACTAAGTCTCAAGCAAAGGAAGAAATAAACAAGGATGAAAGCCGAGACATGTTGATTAAGTGAGTTGTTAGTCAAGAACATCATCATGTAGGTGCAACTTGGGCTCTATTGAGATCTCATGGTCAAAGTACATTTAAAATTGCTATTTCCAGAAAGCTTATCATGAAAAGTGAAAGTGTGTTAAAGATTTGCTTACTTATGTGGAAAAGTAAAAGTGTCAAATCTGGAAAAAGCAATTCCTAAAATGTGTAATGAACCGAGATACGGGAGAAAAGATAGAAAGGAGAGCGACGAATGGCTCGGCAAATAAACAAGAGAAGGATTCAAATTTGATAAATTTAGAAATCATAGGAGTTCAATGCTAGTTTTTGAAGTTTGAGGGTCCATTCTGCAATTCTTTAGAAAACGCTCCTTAGTATAAGTATTACTGCAATGAGCTCATTAGAGGGGAATGAAGGAAATGAAGTTTACTTTTATCATTTTAATTACTGTGTTTTTCTTATTAGCACTTTAAATTCTGCAACTTTTATCTTGTACTTTCTCTTTTCTTTAAATCTTTTAGTTCAATCATAAACCCAGAAAAATCCTGCCAAACAAGCTCTGTTTCTCTGCGTTTTTACACTAAAATCCCAGATTTGACCTTGAATTAGCTGAGATAGTGATTGGGTTCGTCACAAAATGGTTCATAAATCTGGGAGTAGACAAATTTTAGAGAGAAAGAAATCCTCTTGTAGGAAGCTGATTCTTTCCATCCACGTGAACATAACTATAACCCACCCAGATTACTTAGGGGACTCTCTGGCACCTTGGTAGGTCGTACTAACTCCATGAGATAATTCTTCTATCTTTCATTAAATACGTAGAGGAATTTGCTAATGTTTAACCGCTAAGAAACTTGAGCAAGAGAAATAAGGTAAAGAAAGGTATATCGTCTGTTTGGGAAGTAGAAAAGTCAACTATAGATCTTTGAACTTTGTATTAACTTACAAAAATGCTAAAATATTACTGAACTCCGCTTCTGGAGGCCTTTTTCACTGGTGTTTATTCGCATTTTGGTATAGGATAAAAAAAGGGCAGAACTATACATCCTCTCTTTCTTATAATATCCAATGTTGTAATTAGATAAGCTCTTCGTTTTCTTTTCTTTGTATTTAAGAAGGTTAAACCAGGATACAGCAGTTTGCTTACGGCCTATCAACTTATAAATCAAGACTGAAAACTATAACATTACGACCAAAAAATGTTTACGCTGTATCCACCTTTATGCATATACAATTTCAAACCTATTGAAAGAACAATTATACGTTTCTCCAACTAACTATTAGTATTAGTGAAAGAATTCTTCAGAAAACATCAGTATAACAATTTGTAACTTTTCTTTTGACACGAGCCAAAATAAATTCTTTCTCACATTGTTTCAAACCCCCAAAAGGATAAGAAATAAGTTCGATACTCTCTCAACCAAAAAAATCCCTTTCTTATGGGTAAAAATAAACTTTTTTTTGAAAAAAATACTAATTTTTTTTTTTGCTTACCCTTTGGACTAATAACCAGCAGAAATCAATTAGCATGACTCATGAATATTGTTATCACAATAAGATCTCTTATCCAACCATTAAAAATTATTAACTCAAGTGCAACCTTTAGTCCAAAACAAGCCCCAAAAAATAAACCTTAAAAAGCCAGAATCTTTGCTTACCTTTTGGAGTAATAGCTAGCATAAACAGATCCAATCATCATAAAAATCAAGTTAGAATAAATACGAAACATATATCTTAAAAATCAAATGTACCCTAAAATCTAAAACAAGCCCAAATAAGTATACCATAAAAAAAGCAACCCCTTTTGCTTCTTTTCAGCAGACACAAAAAAGCTGAAACCGATTAAACCACTTTTTTTTTTTTTACATAAAAGCGAGTCTTTGCTTACCCTTTGGACTAATAACCAGAACACTCAATTGGCATAACTCATCAAATTTATTCAAACCAGAAGACCGTTTATCCAACCCTGGATGAAATTTCATTCAAATGTAACCTAAAGTCTAAAACAAGCCCAGATAAAAACATATTTAATTTCCAAAAACCCATATTCTCAACTCTTATATAAGATTAGGTACAAATAATGTAGCATGAAAGTTAAAAAGAAAGAGTAAAAAGAAGTAGCATCATGTAACATATGTAGTAACATAGATATTAATCTTTAAAACTGTTTTACAGTGTGGGTTTTATTTAATTAAAGTAGCAATAGTATGTATATTTTTATAATTATCCCAATAAGTAAACCATAAAAAGCTCGAGTATTTGCTTACCCTTTGGAGTAATAACTAGCATCCAATCACCATAATAAATCTAAGTCAAAATATATAATAATAAATAAAAAAAAGGTACCTGCTTAGCAGACTTAACAAGAGAAACAGCCATGAGCTTAGTTTCTTCAGTCAAATTAGCAGTATCTTCAACACCAACAGTCCCATTAATATTATTATTCACATCTCCACTAATATTATTATTATTATTATTAATAGGAGGGTAATTAGGAGAGAGACGAACAGGGGGAGCGTCTCTTTGAAGATTACCAAAAGTGTTGAATGAGAGTGAAGCGATTGTGTTCACTTGCTCTTGTAGCTGTGTTATTATGTCCATGGCTTCAACAAACAATACCCAATCTCACTCACATTTATTTATTTATATGAGATAAGAAATAAGCTCAGATGATGACTCCAATCTTTTTATTTTATAATCTAAACCTTCAAATAACTGAGCTTCTTTGACTTAGACATGCACTTCATATTAAAAATTTTTTAAAAAAACATACAAATATGCGCGTCGGACACACGAAAAGCACATATGCCGTTCGACATTGCATTTTACGTATCGGATTCTTCAACTTTTGTGTCCTTAACTTATTGACATGTTGACCATGTTAGGAAATCAAGTCGAGCTTAAAGAAAGACAGAAACTCAAACCGAGCACACGCACAATTTGTTAACGGAGTTCATCCGAATTGGCTACGTCTCCGGACCGCTACACGTGACACTTAATATTATTAAGAGGATTACAATCGTAATCTAACTCAATTACAAGCTATGGTTCTCTCACAAATAGAACTCTCTCTTTACAATATAAATGTGTATAAAAAAATACAGGATATTTGGGCATATAAATAGAACCCATAGTGGCTCTTATTACAATTCAAGGCGATGTGGGATAATTAGAAAACATGGTCAAATCTCATTTGGCTCCACAACTCAACAATCTCCCACTTGGAGTCAAATGTCGAGTGCTTCAAAAAAGAATTATGATTATCCCCAACCACCGAACTCACTGTGCTCCACCGAGCAGAATGCTCCCATCGGTATCCTTGTATAATAATATTACTCTTCAGAGTTGCTCATCTTCCATGTAGCGGCGACCCTGAGTCTCAAGCTCGGAGTCCTACTGAGGTTGCACACAGCCTCAGTTTGTCAATTGTAACAGTCTTCGTTAGCATATCGGCGGGTTCTTAGCGCCCTCAATCTTTTCTAGCGCGAAGATTCCATCTTCTAGAACAGCCCGGATAAAGTGGTAACGAATCTGTATGTGCTTTGTGCGTGAATGGAATACAAGATTCTTAGCTAGCTGAACTGCACTTTGACTATCACAGTGCAGAATTCCCTTGTCGGTTTTCTGACCGAGCTCCTCTAAGAAACCTTGCAACCAAATCATCTCTTTGCTTGCTTCCGTCATCGCGACATACTCAGCCTCTGTGGTCGACAGTGCAACGATATTTTACAGCTTAGATGTCCAACTTACAGCAGTACCACCATAGGTGCAAACACATCTCGTTCTGCTCTTTTGGCTGTCCAGATCACTGGCCATGTCAGCATCCACATAGCCGTGCAGGCCTACCGAGGTCTTTCGAAAACATAATGCCGAACTCACAGTACCCGAGAGATATTTCAATATCAACTTCACAACTTCACAATGGTGCTTGCCCGGGTTACTCATGTAACGACTGACAACTCCCACTGCATGGGCAATGTCCGGTCTTGTACACACCATAGCGTACATCAGGCTACCAATTGCTGAAGCGTAGGGTATGTTCGACATACGATTCTTTCCTTCCTCGTCTGAGGGTGATTGTTTCTTTGACAAGCTAAAGTGTGTGGCTAGCGGTGAGCCTACAGTTTTGGCATCACTCATGCTAAACCGTGCCAACACTTTCTTCACATACTCGGCTTGCGACAGAAACAAAGACCCATTCCTTCCTCGGGAAATTCTCATACCGAGGATCTGATTTGCGGCACCCAAATCTTTCATCTCGAACTGTTTCGCCAACTGTGGCTTGACCTTGTTAATCTCCACAAGGCTCGACCTGGCGAACAACATGTCATCTACATACAAAAGTAGTATGACGTACGAAGAGTTCGCAAATCTCTTCACGAAACAGCAGTGATCGCTATCACTTTTTTCGAACCCGGTATCCATCATGAAACTGTCAAACTTCTTATACCATTGTCGTGGTGCTTGTTTTAGCCCGTACAAGCTCTTCCTCAGTTTGTAGACCAGTTTCTCTTTTTCCTTTTCGGCAAATCCTTCAGGTTGGAGCATGTAAATTTCTTCTTCAAGATCTCCATGGAGAAATGCAGTTTTCACATCTAACTGCTCAAGATGAAGATTCGCATTTACAACGATGCTCAACAATAGCCGAATAGTCGTCATCTTTACGACTGGTGAAAAGATCTCGGTGTAGTCAATTCCTGCCTTTTGCTGGAACCCTTTGACTACTAATCGTGCCTTATACCGTTTCAATCCATCTTGTTCCTCCTTTAGTCGAAACACCCATTTATTGCTCAGTGCCCTTTTCCCCTTAGGCAGTTTGGCTAACTGCCAAGTCACATTCTTCTCAAGTGACTTCATTTCATCCTTCATCGCGAGCTCCCACTTGCTCGAGTCTTTCAGCTCCAGAGCTTCTTCTCTACTTTCGGGCTCGCCTGCATCATTTAGCAATATGTAATGTAGGGAAGGAGAGTATCGGGCAGGAGGTCTCCTCTCGCGATGACCTTCAGGTTGAGGAGTTTGGGGCAACTCCTCATCCTCTTCAGCATGTGCTGGAGGGTTGTCGAGCACCACTGGCTCATCTTCAGTGTCATTTTCCAACTCACTTGGAAACACATTCATGTCGACTATACCACTTTCCTCAGACGGGAGCACGTGTTCTTCCACCACCACATTTTGTCGATCTTTGAACAAAATGCTTTCGTTGAAGATGACATCCTTACTGCGAATGATCCTCTTTGTCTGACCATCCCAAAAGCGATATCCAAACTCAGCTCCACCGTACCCCACAAAATAACACACTTTGGATTTCGAGTCAAGCTTGGTACTATCATTTATATCGACATGGATATATGACAGACAACCGAACACTCACAAGTGTTTATAAGAGATAGGCTTTCCTATCCACTCTTCTTGGGGAATTCTCCTTTCCAATGGCACTGAGAGTCCGCGGTTAATAAGATAAACCGCCGTGCTTACTGCATGTGCCCACAAGGCTTTGGGCAACCCACTTTGCAGTCTCATACTCCTAGCACGCTCATTGATTGTTCGGTTTATTCTTTCGGCCATGCCATTCTGCTGTGGCGTTCTTCGGATGGTCTTCTCCATTCGAATGCCTCTCTGTGCACAGAACCCTACGAACTTCGCATCAATGTACTCTCCGCCGTTATCGGACCTCAAACATTTGAGTTTATTCCCGGTCTCTAGTTCGACCATGGCCTTCCATTCTTGAAATTTCTTAAACACCTCAGACTTGTGTTTCAAGAAATAGACCCATGTTTTCCTCATCTAATCATCGATGAAGGTCACATAGTACTGAGATCCTCCCAGTGAGGTTACTGGAGATGGTCCCCATATGTCTGAGTGGACCAGTGCTAGCTTCTCTTCCTTGGGAGCTTTTCCACCTTTCCGGAAGCTCACTTTCTTCTGTTTCCCGAAGATGTAACCTTCGCATATGTTGAGGTTAACAGGCTTCAAGCCTGGAAGTTTACTGTCCTTCGCTAACACCTTCATCCCCTTCTCACTTATGTTACCCAACCGTCGATGCCACAGTTCCGAGCAGTTTTGCGACACAGCTGCCGCAACTGTACACTCCTCATCGGTCGTCATATACAGTGTACCGACCTTGCTCTCTCGGGCTATCACCATAGCTCCTCGTGAAACTTTCCAAGCTCCACTGCTGAACGAAATGGAATGTTTTTCTGCATCGAGTTGACCTACCGAGATCAGATTCTTGGTCAACCTCGGAACATGCCTCACTTTCGTCAGCTTCCATACCGACCCGTTTGGAATGCGAATTTTCACATCGCCCATTCCAACAACATCTAACGCTTCTCCGTCGGCTAGATACACTTTACCGAAATTACCCGCAGTGTAATTTTCGAATAAATCCTTCTGAGGGGTTGTGTAAAATGATGCCCCAGAGTCTAGAATCCACGAATCTATATCTCTCTGTACGACAAACATTAAACAGTCACCCGAATCCTCGTCGCTCGCAACATTAGCCACGTGATCACGGCCGGTACCCTTTTTCGGCTGTTTGCACTCATGACTGAAGTGCCCCATACCCTGACAGTTATAGCATCGAAGATTCTTCTTGCTTCGATCACTATCTTTGCCGCCTCGGCGTTGCCCTCTTCTACATCGGGATTGTGAACGTCCTCTAACGTCCCATACCCTGGCCTTACCCCGGTCTCTTGAACCCACGTTCATCGTTTGAGCATTCACCCATGTCTAATCTCCTGAGTTCCTCAGCGAGTATTTGATCTCGGATGTCGTTGTAAGTCAGTTTCTCCTTTCCAATTGAGTTGCTAACAGCAGCTCGCATGAATTCTCAACTGTTCGGTAAAGATGCTAGCAGTATAAGGGCTCTCACTTCGTCTTCAAAAGTTATCTTCACCGCATCCAACTGATTTACAGTGTCAATGAACTTGTTCACGTGACTTTAGAAAGGTATGTTGATACACATGTTATCTTTAGAAATGTATGTTGATAAAATGTACCAAGAGTGAATCACATTCTCATGGAGAGTAATTTCATTATATTAGTTCAAACATAGAAGTCACTTTACTTTTAAAAAAAGATGTTAATACAATGTAACAAAGTTGCCATACTAATTTTTAAGAGTTTATGATAACACTAGTTAGTTTCTTTATATATTGTTGTAAAATTATAAATGTTTGTTTGCAGTATAAGATAAAGGGGTACAATTCGTAACTAGTTACTATGATACCATGTTTGTTGGCGGTATAAGAGGTGGTATATGATTATTAGTATCGTGAGACCCATGTTATAACTTGTTTGTTTACACAAATTGCATTTGATATTATATAAGTGATAATACTAATTATACTACAATTAATGCCACCATTTCCCACTAATAGTAACTAGTTATAAACTACTACGCTTTTATACTATACTCCAAACAAACATAACACCATATATGTGTTATTAGTTTATACCCCTGTTATCCGAAAATGTAGTATAATTAGTACTATACATTGTATAATAGTATCAATGACAAATTATGTAAACAAGCATGATATAAGGTGAGTCCCACAATATTATTAATATTATATCTCGGCTTATCTGGCAAACAAACAAAATATAAATTTAAAATAAAATAGTTATAATGGTTTCTTTTTACTATACATACACAAATTTGATAGTTTAAATTATAAGTTGTAACGAACAATAAATACTTTCAGTTAGTTAAAGTTATTTTCATAAACAATAAATTTACACCTTATAATACTAAATTGTCGATTATGTCCCGCTCGAATTCATGGCACATCCCAGAACCTGTTGGGTGTTATACGACTGAATAACACATGTGATGATATATGTTAGACGAAACCTTACTTAATGACACATTTTTATAGGATATACTCAATTGAATATACTAAATATATTTGTGGGCAACATATGCTTGACAACATAGAACATTTCGTATTAGACAACATCAGGAATCACGTCAACGTCATCAATCAGACCCTCAATGTCAGCTTTACCAATCACGGTAACGTCACCAATCAGACCCTTACCGTCAGCATTACCAATCACGCCAACACACCAGTCAGACCCTCACCATGAGAGTTACCAATCAGTAGTCACTCACCAATAAGTATAGTTGTACCACCATTGATCCCACATACGGTCCCAACAAGTAATTTGAATGAAAATTTAAAATTAGTCTACTTCTCCATTTTAATAATATTATTTTATATTAAATCCATATGCCAACATGAAAAATCTATTGTGAAATGATTAAAAATTAATACAAAATTTTTACATCAATACTAAAACATACTATATACCAAATAACCCAAATCTTTTTACTATTTTTGTTTTGTCCGGTCACATTGTTGAACTGCAAAAAGTTCAGTCAACTTAAAATATATAAAAATCTATCATTTTTTTTATTGTTTTAATTAATATTTAAATTTAGGATAAGCTCAACTAGAATTCTGTATTTTAATTTGAATTTTTACTTTTTATTGTGTTGTAAAATTAGTTTTTATAGTGGTTCCGGCAAATAGTATTTTAATTGAATATTTATTTTTAATTTAGGATAAACTGTACAAGGGTTTCTCAATATTTTACTTAAATTTAATAGTGGTTCCGACCAATAGTATTTTAGTTGAATATTTATTTTTAATTTACTTTAGGCTTCACACGAAAAAAGAGATGAAAAACTAATAATAGGAGTGATTAAAATAATTGATTTAATATGGAGGGATAAATTATAGTCTTTTAATTAATATAAAAAACTAGTGAGACTGGGTTGGGTGGCACATGTAAGTCTCACTGGTCACTCACCGTCATCTTATCAAATAGTACAAATATTTACAAGGTTATAAGGTGACTGTCGTTATTTTAGCAAGTGGTTGGTAGGTATGTGCTTATTATCCGAGTATATCAAGTTTATAGTCAGAATTCGAACTATGTCACATGCGAAATGTTTTACCTCGAAAGTAGGGATAAAAAAAAAAGTGACCCATCACTTTCATCGTCATATCGGGAAGATCGATTTTGCAAGTGAAAGACTAGTTGGTTTTGTAGTAAATCATCCCAATCGGTCAATTGAACATCCAATTCCATATCGACTTTCCCACGTTTCTCTCCCTTTCCCACTATCTTCTTTCACGTGAATTATACTCTATTTATTTAAAATAATAAATGATGTATACTAAGCTTGGCGTAATTTACATCATAATTAGATTAGAAATTCAACAATTTTTTTTTACTTTACTCGCATATATTTTAAATTTATTCTTTCTTATAAACTTGAATATTAATTTAGTGATGAGTAATTTTTCGGAAGACCGGGCCTTGTAAAATTTAGAGAGTCAACCCAATTAAAAACCCAAAAGGAAATTAGAGAACCCTTGTGAATCCACCCTTAAATTAAAAAAGTTTAAACATTTAATTCTTATTAGTTATGTCAAATATGTTTTAAGGATAGACCCCCGACTACAAGTTCATCTTAATATATGTAAGGTAAGTCTATTACATATTAAGATTATGAAACATATAAGCATTAGCTTCAAAATCTAAAATAATTAAAAACAATAAAATTTGAATGAGAAAATATAGAAATTGATTTAATAATTATTTCTAGGAAAAAACTGTAGATAGAAGCAAAAACGAGTTGGTGGATTGCCAAATAACTTGCTCTTTTTTTATTGTATAGTATAGAAAAAAACTTCCAGAACATAATTTAATTATTTAGGGACAAATCGTAGATGGAAGCAAAATTTGTGTTAGTGGGGTGGGGTTACACATAACTTGTTTTTAATGGTTTTTTATTGTGTACTATGGAACTATGGAAAAAAACTTAACTTGTTTTTAATGGTTTTTTATTGTGTACTATGGAAAAAAACTAACTCCATAAACTTTATCCCCGTGTCATTTAATGGGGTTACACTTAACTTGTTTTTAATGGTTTTTTATTGTTGTGTACTATGGAAAAAAACTAACTCCATAAACTTTATCCCGTGTCATTTAATTAGTGGTTTGGCGCACCAAGTAGAAAAGCTTAGTTGGTACACCGTGTTTATCTAAGTGTTTCTCCTCACGTCATGTTTGTTTGTGGTATAAAAACGGTTACATGATTAATCAATGTACTTGAGACCCATCTTATATCATATTTGTTGATACAGTTTGTAATTGTTACTAAATGATGTACTATTTATTGGAATAAAATACTAATTATACAACATTTTGTAAATTATGTTATTATTGGCATCCATAACAACTACAGACGAAATAGTTTTGTTTGTTTTTCATGAAGTCCAGTTTTGTTAGTATAAAATATTATTGACACAAGCAGGGAAGGAATCTAGTGAGGGCTCATCTTTCAGATATCATGCTTACTATCAGGATTGGAATCCTAACAAAGTTAACGGCTATAATATGAACTAACTTCAAAGCGAGGGTTTTTGATAGTTCAAAAAAATTGTGACGATGTTGATGGCTTCCTAAATCGTTCAAGTGGCTAGTTCAAGTGATCTATCAGCTAATATATCACGTTCACTGCCAGGGTCTAAATCATGACAAGCTAACACATGTTGTAAAAATGGATTACCTACAAAGCGAGGTGTTTAATTATTAAACAAAACTGTGAGAGGCTAATGGTTTCGTAAACCGTTAGTTACAAATAAATACAGTATATAGGACCCATTTGGAGAATCCACCGTTTTCTACGGCGGCTTGGATTCAAACTTTTGAAATAATGTGTGGAAGTTTCATATCACAGTAAAGTTTTTTTCTTTTCTTATGGAGAGTGTGTAATTTTTTTTATCAAGAGTATGTGATAATTACATTCCCATGTTATTGGCTCTTCGGGCTGGTCACATAGAAGAAGAGTGCCCAATGTATCATGTTTTTTCGGAAGACGCCTTGTTATTGGTAACTTGTTCTTTTAAGGAGGTATGGCGTCAACGCCTTTCAGTGATAGTATTGGAACAATTGGGATGTACATATGGACAGAGTTCAATATTAGGATGAAAGTTGCAACTCACGATGAATTTAAGGAAGCATTGAAGAAGTGTAAGAATGTGGGTTTGGTCAAAAATTGCAAAGAGAAGATGATAGCGAGGTATCTGTATGCATCCAGACGGGGGTTGATGAGACGTACAGATTTTCATAAGCAAATGTCATATATTTTCACTTCGGATTTGTATTCCATGTCAAAAGATAAAAGGGCTAATAAGATGCAGTTATTTTTGTCCAAGAATTGGTTTTCTCAACAAGGTTAACTTTCATAGGCAAAACAAATATAAAAGACAAGGCAACAATTACGGGATCTACTACATGCGCTCGACATGCTAGTTATTTATCTATATAATGAAAATGCTCCTAGTAAAAACTAAAATTAAAGAGAAAGCTTCAATTCAATAGCAACGTTACAGGATCTACTACCTGCTCAAGATGCTTGATATTTAACTTTATCAAATAGTATGCAATGAAGTACATTGCCTGTGGGGAGAGTCGATACCCTTATACCAAACCCACCAAATGCCTTAAACTAAGCCAACTTGGACGCTTCAAGATTTCTGCAGCTGACCCTTTTCTTCGAACAACTTCTACGTCGTTTTCTCTAGCTAAATTCTTGAGGGAAATAAAACTTGGGGCATGAACGACTGCCTGGTATGTATCTTCAACCATTAGTTCTCTAAATATTCCTTTCCGAGCACTGTAGTACACTGGACGATAGTTATGTTAGAAATTTAGGGTATGATAATCCTGGATAACTTCGAAAAATCGTGTTCGTACACTTTCCGAACAAAGTATTTCGACCCTATTATTGCCTGGGTTCACGAAATCTTTGTGGGGATAATTCTTGAAAAACAATCTGTTTCTGGCAAGGAGAATAGATTAGGAAATATAGAGAGAATTTTCTTATATGTTTCTGTATCCAAAACCGAGGCCAAATGACTTCTTATATAGGAGATCAATAACCGAAACTGAAAGCAAGCAACTGTTCGGAAAAACCGGTTATGTCGGTTGGGAAAGGGTCCAACTATTCAAAATTTTCCGGAAAGGAAGCAACTGTTCGGAAAAATTTTCGCTCGGGGCGCTGCCCCGCACCCCGCCCGCTGTCCTGGCAGCGGGACCCCAGCCAGGGGCTCTCGCCCCTTGGACCCCGTCAGGGGCTCTGCCCCTTGGAACCCCGTTTCAATTATTCATATTCAATTATACGTTGGCTCGACGAGCGTGCACTCCGCACTTCCCTAACTCGTTTCCGAGTTTAACGCATTATTGCATCGCCCTATAATAAATCACATTACTACTAAAATACATTGATGATACTAAAATCACCAACAAGTTATACAAGACCACCAAATCCCCATTGTTCAATGAATCAATATCCTCCTCAGAGTTATATGTACTGGTTTCTTAACAAAATCAAATCCAAGGTTAAATCTGAACTTTCTTGTCCAAGATGCCGCCACGCCATATACCTTCATAACACAAATTTCCAGCTGAGCCCAATTCAGTATATAGAAAAGACAGAACAGTCCGTTTAGCACCCCAACTCTCTTAGATTTATAACGTATTCTCCTTATAATACCTCTGTTGAAATGGGAAGGTGGAGATAAATAACAAAAATTCTCGGTTTCTAAACTCAACGAACATATCATAGTCGAAGTACTAGAAGTTGTCGTAATCCAATGAATATTTCCATTCAGAGAAGAGTCAATCGATAAATAATGATCAGGATTTGGGGCATTCTCAATTCTTCTCCAACAGTTTGTGCCAAGTGTATGAATCTCACAGTATACAGGAGTAACAAATCGAATGACCTTGTATTTCTTAGTCTTCGGACAAAAACCAAAGCTACCATGTTGAATTTTATCAGTTCTATTCTGGGGGAGATGCATAAATTCACCAAGAAATGGGTTGCAAACGTAGAAAAAAGTACCATCTTTTGTCGAATAAAATAGACAAAGCAATCCATGACAGGAACCACCAAGATAAGCTAAAAGAGGTTGCTTCCTTGATGATACTAAAGAGGGCAGGGTTAAGTATCTCCATGGATAAGATCTTCTGTCGTCATCAGAATTCACAGGTTTTTTAATATCAGAAATGTAGGCTAACGAGAACTTACATGCGCCACTCGTGGTTTGCAAAATTAAACTATGATCGAGGTTCTGTGGTTTCATAACATGGAGCTCAGCAAAATAAGGGTCAGCAGGAATCTCTTGGAAAATCTTGCATACACATCTACAACTCATTAAGATCTCCATAGGGAGCAAAGACAGTATGTCATATAAGATATGTCTAGGAAACTCAAGTATCCAATCAGCTCTTTCTGTATCATAGTTGTGATATTGTCGATCAACACCTTTTGCGGATTCTCTGTCTTTCTTAGTTGTAATGTATCTTTCTTGGGTCCTGCATCTTTTCAAATCCATTCTTTTCCTGCATATAGAAGTATCCAATCAGCTCTTTATGTATCATATTTAGCCAAAGAGCTTTATTTTATTTCTTCCTTTATCTTTAATTTTAAAAACTCTCAACAACTCGGAAGCCAGTTTATATAAATGCATATTGAATATTTGGTATCCCGGCTTCTAAATATATATGATGTGAAGACGTTTTAAAAAAACTTACATAGTCATGTTTTCATAATCAAAAATATATTCAATAGTTAAATAGGCGAAGACTGTTTCTAAAGCATTCCCCATCCGTTTCCACTTCGGACTTGTACTCCAGGTGAAAATATAAGAAGGCTGGGAAAAAAATGTTATATAGAAGATCATATGCCAAATTAATAATTTAAGCAGCATGCAAAAATGGTTCCGTACATGAATCTCATTATCAGAAGCAACCTATGAGCCATAGACAATCCGATTATAATGAAACTGAGTTACGTTCTTGTAATCGTAAAGATGCCTGGCTGGTCACATCATCTAACCAGAAAAGTATACTTTTCATATTGTAGTAGTGAAATATTATGTGTAATATAGTGTAAAATAGTATTAAGTACACTTTTCTGTACAAAGAAAAAAGGGGGGAAACCCTGTGCACAAAGCTCCCGAGAGCTTTTTCTGTAAAATGTATTAAAATTAAATACCTTTTCTACTGTTTTTCTAAAAAGTATACTTCAAACCTAACAAGCAAACGAATATAGTTTACTTAATTAGAAGCAAAATGCGTAAGAGTAATCTTACGTGGACTTACCAAACAAGCCCAAAGAAAATCAAGAAAAAGTTGTGGAGAGCTTGTGACAATTAAGAGATTGGAAATATAAACAACCAAAGCAACAATTATTTTTTGAGCAATTGTTTAGTAATTAATGATTACACAGCTCATATTTAGGAGGACAACCATAGTGGTGGGGGTGTTTATATTAGTTTCCGAAATAGAATCAAACAAATTGACATAGATATTTAATCCATAAATGAAAGCGTCTACCTTACGTCAACTCAAAGGCATAAACAAAACAAACAATCAATACATTTTTGACGGAATAGTAAACATCTCAAAAGTGAAAAAGAAAACGTACTTTGATTCACGGCAAAATTTTCTGCAGCTTTTGAACTCAATTAATATGCCAAGTGCAAAAAACAAAAAAAGACAGCGGAAAAGTAAAAAAGGAAAAAAGAAAACCTAAGTCAGATGTGCTAAAGTAGAGCCAATGAAATTTGCAAAATTCGTACTAGTTTCTGGATAAACTTGAGATAACTAGTTTCTGGAGTTTTTTGTGCTTCTCAAGTTTCACTAGTGCTCTGTAATTATTGACATTTTCTCAAGTTTCCCATATTATATATTTTTTTATATATAATTAGTTGTAATATAGTTTTTCATAACTAGTTTGTGAAACAAATTTTGATTAAATTGATCATACTTATTAATTATAAAATATTCATATTATTATATTAATAATTTTAATTAGTTTTTATGAAGAAAAAAAAAATTCTCAATTGTATTGAAAAAGTAACCGTGTCATATCCAAGGCGTACCGAAATGGTTAAAGAAGAAAAAAGACAACGGTACTTCACTTATCGTACCGACTACTAAAAAAGATGTACCGTACCCGTAGGGAATGCTCTCGAAAAATATGGAGTAACTCAACAATATGCTAGATGAATCCAATTAAGGTTAAATTACCAAAATACAGTAATTAGTAATTCAATTCAAATTACTAAGGACTCGTTTGGTTACAGGACTTGTAGTCCCGGGATTACAAGTCTCATCCGCCATAGAAATGATGCTAGTATTTGCTGTCCCATGACTAATGCCAATGCAGTGATTGTTTGCATTGTTGTTGCAAGCGGAGTATTTTTACCATTTACAACTTTACCCATCCTAAAAATAAACACATATTAAGACAAAAATATTTTTATAAAAACCCATCCTACAAATATTTTTTAGATTACAAAAAAATATTAAGACAAAAAAAAAAGAACTTCTTATAAAAACCCTGTCTTTTTTAATTATTAAAGGAGGAATCTTGTAATAATAAAAGTAATAACCAAAATTGGTATTATATAAAAATAACAAAAAATTAGGAAGAAAACTATTTTTTGAAAAAAGAAGAAGAAAGTCTCAATTATATGAAAATAATCAAAAATCTACCCGAACCTCATTTTTTTTTTTTTTGTGAATTGAAGAAGGAAACTAATAAAAAGACAAATGAAGTGAGCAATTTCAGATCAAACCCGTATCCTCAAAATAAATGAAGATTAATCAGAAATTTAAGAGTCGTGTGTCAGATGAGGTTATGTATGTATCTATTTTGTGTAGAATAAAAAGTAATTTTCAGAGTGAATAGTATCATTACATCGTTTTCTAGCTTACATATGAAACCCAAAAAAAGGAATAAAAATAGAAAGTAATAAGTATAACAATAATATAAAATTTCTAGGTTTGTAAATTAAAGTTACCTAGTCCAATATAGAATAAAAACTAATAACATAAGTAAATATTAACTTGTGATTATGTAAGGTAAAATCAATTTAATTGATTATGTGTCAACTGATCAAGCTAACCAAATTTAAAAACCATGCAACTTCATACTCTAAGCAGGAAAAGCGAGAAGAGATACACCAGTCTTAGTCGCCAACTTTCTTACTCCCCATAATACATTTACATTCCTTCCCCCCCCCCCCCCCCCCTCTCTCTATATATATATGTTTATATATTTACATGCATACAACATACATATTTATAACCTGTATACTCTCTCGTATTAGAGTTTTTGTCACCAACTTTTTAACTCCCCCATATGGATGCAGATGGCTCCAATAAAAATTATTATTGCACTAAAATGAAAAATTCTGGTCCTTTGGATTTGATCCAAATAGTTAAATCCAATGTCCCACATCTTCTCTTCTCTCTCCTATCAACCTTTGCTATCTTTTCCCCATTAAAAACATCTAAATTAGAATTTCACCAACATAAACAATAAAATCCTACGTGCTTCATCTCCCCTAATAATCTACCATCCCTATCAAATTTAAATAGTTTACTTTTTCAATATTTGCGCATAGTGGATGATACTTATTATTACTTTTTCAATAATTTAATTAGTTTACTTTTATATTTTGCTCCAATCAGTAATGGGTGATAATTATTATTCCTATTTTGATTTTATAAAATTGTCAAAATGGATTACGAAGTTCTTTTTATAAATAGGTTTATATTTTGGTTGATACAACATTTCTTTTATATGGATTTTTGTGAAGCGTGGAGTTAGTATTTTGGTTTGTGTCATAACTTAAGGAGAGATGATGATGTTGATGTCTAGGGGAAAGAGAGAAGAGGATTTTATACAGTGAGATTGAGTTATTTGTATTTTTTTTTTTAACTTTTAATCACAGCCATTTGATCAAATCTAGTGGACCAGAATTTTTCGTTTTAGGCTGCAATACCAATTTTTATTGGACCCCACCGTATCCGCCCCATATATAATTACGTAACCTCACATTCCTCTTTCTATATACAGGGGCGGCCCATGAGTCAGCCAAAACAGACTGGGCTCTTAGGCGCAAGCCCATATGAGGCGTCCAATTTTTTTATTTTTTTTGAAATAACGAAAAAAGCGCTGAAAATAAAATTAAGAGTGCAAAAGTAAATACAGAGTATTAAGAGCATTGTCTATTTAATTTGATTCTTTATCTCTACATGTAGATAAATAGAGACTTTTGATTACTTATAAAAAGAAAAAATGTAGATATATATATATAAATTTACTATTCACATATGTGGAGAGTCAATTTAGAGATATGTACAATTTTTTTAATCAGTCAACTGAAGGAATGCACGTTCTTTTCTCTCTCACTTTTTTATTTTTCTTTCTCTCTCTAGACATATACTCTATTTTTCTTATGTGAACTTGTCCACTTTTTCTTTCATGTGATCTCTTCTCTCCTCTAAAAAGAATCAAAAATCTCGTCGACGCCTACATCTCATTGCTCTAAATAGTCATACCACGTACTGATGATTCATTTGATTAATTCGAAATTAATACAAAGTATGAAAATAAAATAAAGTTTTTTTTTGTGTGTGAATTGTTTTCCTTTACCTTTGCTGGTGATTCGTTTCTCATTAATTTTTTTTTAATATTTATTTATTAATGATCAACTTGTTACACAATACTAATCTGTGTGGTTTTTTCAATGAGATCAAATTTGTTTTAATAAACATTTCGATTTTCTTGTATTCAGATTAATGGGGATGGATTATGAATTATTTTACTTAAAAAAAACTTGTTATTTGAATGTTTGGGTAGTAGAAAAAAAGTTAAGAAAAGAAAAAGGCCGAAAAAAGTTTTATTCTTTTATATATATATATTTCAAATTTATATAGCTTTTGTGCACTATTTTAAAATATAGGCTATACAGAGTTTAAATTTCTATATATAGTTATATGTAGAGAGAAAAATTATATAAACTGTTGAGAATGTTCTAATAGTACTGATAACAGAGAGTTATATAGAGATTACTAAAAAAAAAATCCACCTTTATAAAGGTATAAGGATGGATCAAAATCACTCATTTCCCCATAGACGCTCAAACAAGGTATTGTGGCTTCTCATTTTTTATCTCAATTAGGATAAATAGGATATTGATATTTCAATTATATTTGGTATTCTCCACATCGATTGTTAATTAGGTTTTTTTCAATTTATTTATGTTTTTTATTAGGGTTCAATTTGTTCTACGTAATAAATATATTCAATTGGGGATTATTACTTGTTAGTATTTAAGTTTGATTAAAAAATTAGATATAAAATGTAAATTTAATTGATACTTATTTTTTGTATGTGTTATGAATAAAAAGAAAAAATTGTCCGAACATCAATTTAAACTTATTACAGAAGATAAAAAAAAAAGAAGATAAGAAATATGAAGGATCAATATCTAATCTATTTAAGAAAAAAGCTCAAAGTAACGCATAATCAAGTCGAAATAGAGAAAATAATGATGAAATAATTATGATTGCAATTGAGAAGCATTTATTAAATAAGTTTAAATTCGATAATATAATTGAAGAATTTGCTTCAAATAATGCAAGTAGAAAGCGTTTCCGTTGTTGATTGTTCGTGTTGTAATATGTTACCAAATAATATTTTGTTATGTTATCGGTTCATTTTTGTTATCTTTTAATTTATTTTTTTGCTATACGGGAAAAAAAATTGGGGAGCATTTTTTTTTTCCAAAACTTAGTTGGTCACATCCTAGGTCCGCCACTGTATCTTATTAATATAAACCAACCCAAGAAAAAATGAGGCTGTCAAATTTTGGCCATTTTTTTCAAAAATGCCCCCACTCTTTTTTACTAATTACCAATATACATAATATAATTAATTAACTATTTGTCATCAATATATTTTACTAATTACGGATGTACCCTAAATTAATTAACAATTCGTTTTAACCTCCGTAACTATTATTTACATACATATTATTGCTCTCGACAACTGCGAACCAATCTATGTCCCTCTCGTATTAAAGTTTCTACTCCCACTGTACGTATATACTCTTATTCTTATTGCAAATTGCACATTTTTATGTTTTAATTTACTGAATCTGTGTGCGGTTTCTTGAATTAGATATTTGAGTTTTTTTGTGTGTGTTTAATTTAGTACTTTGCTTGATTGCAACTTTTAAGTTCAGTTTATACTCTATTGCCTTTCTTTTTTATATATATTATTTGTGTTGTTTTACTGATTTGTGCGTTTCTTGAGTTTATTGAATGAGATATTTGAGTTATTTTTTTATTGTGTTTTAGGACTTTGCTTGATTGCAGCATTTAACTTCGGTTTATACTTATTGCCTTTTTTATATATATATATATATATTATTTGTACTTGTTGAACGTAGAGTTCAATAATGATTTTGATTATAACGTTGATTATGCGTTTAATGATTTTACGATTTCGATGATATAATGCTTGTCTTGTCCAAAAATAGAAAACGTATATTTCAGATCTTTAAATGATAGAGCATTCGTTAACGAAGCCATAGGTTCAAGCGGAACCAAAATCGGAGCTAAAACGAAGGAGTTATGGGCTTTCGAAAAAGACCGAAAAACTGTCAGAAGAACAGTCGACCGATCGACCGAACAAAAACGACCGATCGTATTTGGTCCAATTTCTTCCAGTGAGTCCAGTGTAAAAACGACCGATCGTTTTCAGAAAACGACCGATCGTTTTCTGGAAAACGACCGATCGACTGTAGAAAACGACCGATCGTTTTCTGCAGTTTTCGAAAACAGCTTTTCAGCTTATTCTGAAAAATTGCTGTTAACAACTCCCAACGGTCATATCCAGCAAAAACAGAATTTGCTGTTATATAAACCACACCAATCTCTCTCCTAAATCACCAATTACAACATCTATTAACATCCTTCAACCTCTCTCATAAAAACCCTAAAATCACCATTTTGGTGAATATATTCGAGAAAGAGGGAAATCAAAGAAAAGGAGATTCAAGCTCGATCATCTTCAACAACTCACCAATTAGCTTTTTAAGAAGCAATTAGAATAGTGAGTGTAGTTACATTTTTGTAACAAAATTTGTATCGAGTGTTTTATAAACTCAATTGTGAGCGAGTGAACGGGTAGATGCTTTGTAAGTAAGTGAAGCTTAAAAGCTCTAGGTTTTTCATTCGGGTACTCATAAATTGAGGGGGAGTCGTAGACTCATAGTCATGTTCTCTTGCACTTGTATCAAGAGTAGGTACCTCGGGTAGAGGGTGAGCCAATCGGTCGATTGAGCTCAATAGGGTTTGTAAAATCCGGAAGAATTATTTTAGTGAAATACTCGGTAGTACCGAGGAGAGGACGTAGGCGCGTTTGCCGAACCTCTATAAATCACGGTGTCATTTTCTTCCATTGCTTTTACTTTCCGCAACTTATATTCTTGCTTATTTATTGCTTGCGTTTAGTAATTTTAGTATTATATTAACTTTATTAAAACGCTTAAGCTTAGAATTACATAAGTTGGGTGTTAGTTGCACTTAGATTTTAATTAGGCGAAAATCGCCATAAATTTTATTCACCCTCCCTCTAAGGTTAGCCGCACACGGGCCAACAGTACTTTTTTGCGTAACCCGTATTTTTTCATTATTATCAAAATAAGATCCCAATTTTGCTCCCTAAAAATAGGTTTTGATTTACTGATTTGTATGTTTCTTGGGTTTATTGAATTGGAAATTGAGTTTTTTCTTGTTTGTGTTTTAAGGCTTTGCTTGATTGCATATTTTAAGTTCGGTTTATATATTTTTGCCTTGCGTTTTCATATATTATTTGTGCTATTTTGTGTAACCCAACCTTTTTCACTATTATCAAAACAAGATCCCAATTTTACACTTTTTTTATCCTTTGATTTACTTGCGTTTCTTGGGTTTATTGAATTGGAGATTGGGTTTTTAGGTTGGGTCTCTCTGATGCACTTGACATTCAGTCTATGGCATGGAGGAGCATCTGGCTCGTCCTCAAGAAGGACTAAATAATTTGTCACAAGAAAAACCTTGATGAGGTTAAGCATAGAAAAGCACAGTTTTTAATCCAAAAGTTAAAAAAGCCATTTGTTTTAGAGTGAAAATACGTAATTTCAAAATAAAGGTTAGGAAGAAAATGAGAAACACTAAGGGTGTGTTTGCAAGCCGAAAACGTGGCGGGAAAATAAAAGGAAAGGAAAATAAATGAAAATTAATATGAAATCATTTTTCACTCACGTGTTTGAAATATGGAAGAAAAAGAAAAAAAAAGGGAGAGAGAGATAATGTCACTTTTCTCATTTATTTTTACTTTTCTTCCACTTTTGTAAGTAAAATGATTTCTCTCACTGTACACACAATTTTTTTCTATAGTTTCTTTTATTTTCTCTACCATCTGTTTTCTTATGCAATCAAAAAAAAAATTATTTTCTTAGAAAATTATTTTCCTTTTCCCATCCATTTTACATGTTTCAAACACACCCTAAGGCCTCATTTGTTTGCGGGATTGTTAATCCCGGGACTATAAGTCCTATGAGATTACAATGGTATTAGAAATGATGATAGTATTTCTAATCACCGAAATTAATCTCATTGGTTGTTTGTTTGAATAAAGGTGTAATCGGACTATTTTTTAAATTTTACAATTTTACCATTTCTCTCAACAAATTTAAACAAAAATAGTCTTGTATGTATCACATATAAAATAAAAATCACTATTTATATATAAATATTATATATATATATATAATTAATATATTGAAATAATAAAAATCATATAAGTATTACATATTTATATTTTTGTATTAAATAATATAAATATTTATATTTATATTTATATTTATATTCATATTCATATATATTATATCTTATTAATATAAGCCAACCCAAGAAAAAATGAGGCTGCCAAATTTTGGCCATTTTTTTCAAAAATACCCCCACTCTTTTTTACTAATTACCAATATACATAATATAATTAATTAACTATTTGTCCTCAATATATTTTACTAATTACGGATGTACCCTAAATTAATTAACAATTCGTTTTAACCTCCGCAACTATAATAAATTATACCAAATCTGAATATTAACTATTTTACGAGATTTATGTCATTACGCGTATCACACGCAACGCATGAGTAACTTTTACTAGTTATAATATAAATATTCATATATATTATATTATAATATAAATATTTATATATATTATATTATATTATAATATATATATATATAAATAAATAATATATTATTTATATATATATATGTAAATAAAAAAGATGTATACATAATACATAGATATTTAATATTTATACATAAATAATTTAATATATATTATTTATAATAAATATTATTTATTTATTTATATATATATAATAATATATCTATACTATTACTTTATGTCAAAAGCCCTTATGAGGCATTGAAACAAATAATTAATTAAAACTCTTCTAATTAACATAAATTACAAATACATAAAATACAAAAGACCAAAATAACTGATGAACATTAAAAAAGAAACAACCCCTGTCAAATAAATATCTGCCTCTTTCCAAAGTAACTGCCTTTTCGGTTTTCAGAATAACTCATTCCTATCTTCATCTCTCTCTCTATATTTTTGATAGAAACTTCACAATCTGAATCTCACTAGTAAGATACTTTAATTTATTTTTAATTAAATTCAATTAATTCCGTTTTTATCAGTAGTATATTTGTACTTTTTTAATCAAAAATTTACTGTAATTTGAGTTTTTCCAGTAGAACAAACATTTATTGTGCGAAAATGTTATCAATAATCCACGCGTTACACCACGCATGGCGGGGGCGAGGTGCGCTAGTATTATTTATATATTTAATATTATTCATATAGTTAATATTTATATTTAATATTTTTGTATATTTAATATTTATATATATATATAATATACAGATGTATATAATTAAATATTTATATATATGTATATATAAAATATATTTAATATTTATATATTCATATATATATATATTATAAATAATATATATATATATATATTTAATATTATTCATATACATATATTCAATATTATTTATAGGGGTAATTCTCTATAAATAACTCATAGCAACTTATATTCCTCATATATATCTTGATAAGTTCACATTCCTCATAGGTAGCATTTTTTAATTATTTAGTTTATTTACTAAATTGTCATACAAACCAAAATATAATATACATATTTTATCTCTTTACAAACCCAAAAAATTAAATTACAACAAAATAAAAAAAAACACAAAAAAATTATAAAAATGAAAAAAAATCACAAAAAATCACAAAAAAAACAAAAAATTATAAAAAAATCACAAAAAATCACAAAAAATTATAAAAAAATCAAAAAATCACAAAAAATTATAAATATTATAAAAAATTATAAAAAATCACAAAAAATGAAAAAAATCACAAACTTTTTAAAAAATTACAAAAAAAATATATAAATTTTTTTTGTCAATATAACACTTTTTATACCGAAAAATCAAAAAAAATCACAAAAACTTATAAAAAATCACAAAAAATTATAAAAAATTATAAAAAAAATCAAAAAATAAAAAAAAATCACAAAAAAAAGAAATATAAAAAAATGAAAAATTATAAATTTTTTAAAAAATTACAAAAAATATATAATTTTTTTTTGTCAATATAACACTTTTTATACCGAAAAGTGATTTTTTTTATACAAAAAAATGGTTTTTCCATGATAAACATGCATTTTTTTAATCTAAATGAGCTGAAAGTGCATCTAGTTCAGTCAAAAATACATATAATTCAGTCAAAAGCGTATATAGTTCAATAAAAGTGCATATAGTTCAGTCGAAAGTGTATATAGTTAGTCAAAAACGCATAAAATTGAGTCGAAATTGCATTCAATTCAGCTGAAAGTACATTTAGTTCCGTTGAAACTGCATACAATTCAGTCGAAAGTAAATATAGTTCAATAAAAGTGAGTATGCATATAGTTCAGCTAAAAGTGCATCTGGTTGAGCTGAAAGTACTTATGGTTCAGTTTAAAGTGCATCTAATTTAGTGAAAAGTACATATAGTTAAGTCAAAAGTGCATATAGTGTAGTCGAAAATGAATATAGTACAGTCGAAAGTGCATATAGTTCTGTTAAAAATGCATCTGATTCAACTAAAAGTGCATCTGGTACAACTGAAAGTGCATATGGTTCAGTTGAAAGTGCATATAGTTCAGACAAAAGTGCATATGGTTCAGACAAAAGTGCATCTAGTTCAATAAAAGTGCATATCGTTCTGTAAGACCTGCATCTGGTTCAACTAAAAGTGCATATGGTTCAGCTGAAAATGCATATGGTTCAGCTAAAAGTGTATCTGGTTCAGCTGAAAGTGCATATGGTTCAGACAAAAGTGTATCTAGTTCAATAAAAGTGCATATCGTTCTGTAAAACCTGCATCTGGTTCAACTAAAAATGTATTTGGTTCAGCTGAAAGTGCATATAGTTCAGCTAAAAATGCATATAGTTCACCTAAAAGTGCATCTGTTTCAGTCGAAAGTGCATCTAGTACAGTCGAAAGTGCATAAAGTTCAATAAAAGTGATTTTTTTGTGATTTTTTTCATTTTTTTAATATAATTTTGTGATTTTTTTTTCATTTTTTATTATTTTTTTATAATATTTTGTGATTTTTTTTTCATTTTTTATAATTTTATGTGATTTTTTTCCTTTTTTATAATTTTTATAATTTTTTTTGTAATTTTTTTAAAATTTTGTGATTTTTTGTTATTTTTTTTTTCATTTTTTGTGATTTTTTATAATTTTTTTTGTAATTTTTTTAAAATTTTGTGATTTTTTTTTTATTTTTTGTGATTTTTTTTATAAAAATACATTTTTTTTTAAATTTTTACAATTTTTTGTGATTTTTTTCAATTATTTTGAGATTTTTTGTATTTTATATAATTTTATGTGTTTTTTTTCTATTTTTTATGAAATATGTGTATGACGTTTTGGTAAATAAATTAAATAATTAAAAAGTGGTATCTATAGTGAATATGAACTTATGGAGGTAGGTAAGAGTAATATAAGTTCAAAAATGATAACTATTGGGCATTATTTGTTATTTATATACATATGTAAATAATAAATATGTATACATAATTTATACATATTTGATATATATATATATATTTAATATATGTATATATATAATGTACTTAATTTGATCATTTTAAACAATTGGATTGGACTAAATTCTAATACCATCCCAACATATTATTCTAAATACCCGTTCTCCCCATCATTTATAATCTCACCTTCATTTCTAATACATCATTAATAGTTAAACAAACATATGACTTATAAGTCCACATCATTAATAATATTATCCCACATCTCAAATACTCCTAACAAGACATAAGTTATTCACAATCTCTACATCTAAATACAGGCAAGTTATTGCGAAAATGAAGAAATGAAAGGGCATATTTTGCAGGATTTGGATCCTCTGTAGTCCTTTGAGGATGGCAGAGGTGTCAGTGTATAAAGAGATGACGTTTTTATTATTAGTGGAATTGCTATGCTAGTCCTTTTTGTTTGTTTTTAAATTTCTCTTTAAATTCTCAATTTTCTTTTTCTACTAGTTACTTTTAATTAACTAGCTAATCTTATTTCATTTTTGTTCAATGTATAGGATATAATAATTAGTTAAAATTTCCTTGGTACATACAATTACGAATTACATACAATTTACTAATCATTTATTTTTGTAACTTGACAAAATTAATTCAATTTGTTTTAAAATACTCTAAAATATCAATAATTTAATTCTCCGCATAGCTTTAACTTAGGTTCCCATTTTATGGAATTAGATAAACAAAACATTAGTTTTCTCGATTTGTTGTACTTAGTGTCTTTATATAGAGAATATATCTTCTAAAAAAGTTTAGACGAGAGAATAAAGGACCATGTGTATGATTGAATAAAAACAAAGTACCGTAGGAGAAATAGAATAATAACATTAATATAAGCTTCATTGTAATATAAAAAAGGACTATTATATTAGTTCAACCAGTAACTAAACGTCATCGTCTTTTATACACTGACGCCTCTGTCATCCTCAAAAGATTGCAGAGGATCCAAATCCTGTTTTGCAATGGGTAAGTTGTGTGTCAACTTAGAATCAAATGATCTTTTGTTTTACTTCTCTAGTTTATTTTTTTGTTCGAGGGGTTATTTTAAATAGGTTTTATGAAATAATTCTATTTGGGCAATACTAATTTAGTCCCCAAGTTTTTTAAAGTTTAAGAGGAGTGCGCTTGTTGTCTTATTATAAAATTTACACATGTACTTATCCGGTTAAAATGCTGTACTTGATTCAACTATGTAGTATTTTAAATGACGTTTTCTGTTATAGTGTTTATACAAAGTATACGGTGGATTGATGAAGCTGATTGCGATGGTAGAGAACAAAAATCAGACCCTCCATCTTTTTCAGAAATGATATGTACCATTGGTCCATTATATATACATTATCATGTTTTATTTAGCTTTATTCGTTTAATTAGATATTTTCATCAATAAAACAGAATAAAATCTTATAGTTGTGATGAGAAAATGTAAGATAACAAGAACTAAACATATGGTATAAAAAAATTCGCCTCTCCTTTTCGCAAGCCATATCTTTTCTTTTTGTTTTATGATACACCTATGTGAAAAGTGAAAACTCAATTATTACTGGAAATTTCCTGAGAATGAAAGATAAAATGCTGTTATCGAATAGATCACGATTCATTTACTTGCTATTGAATTGTTTCACTGAAATAGAAATAAACTTAGTCAGCAGCAAAGGATTCATTTAGAAGCGGTTGTTTTGTACCCTCCCATTTGTCTAAACGCTTGCTAGCTTTCTCCACCTGATAAATAATTCAAAAGTTTTAACCTTTATCTATATGCATAGCAAACGAAATAGATTTTCTACGAGCAATTGATTGGTTGTGAACTAGAAAAGTAACCTCTCTAATTTGAAAATTTAAAAGTCCCAGATTTTTGTTAACTAGTATGTCCCAAATGTTTATCTTGAATGTAGTTTTCTAGAAAATACTTCTACAACGGGTGTCTATGTGAATGATTTTTGTGATGAAGTTTTTAAAGTAGATGCAAATATTCAATTTTTAGCAGTTGTCACCATTGGAAATATCTCCTGATCAAATCATCACCCTTCGGACCCTTCCGAATCCTCAATCAACTTTAGTCACACCTCAAATAAACGAATAAGTTGAAGAAGAAAAATCCTATTTCTTTTATGGGGTAAATATTTTTTTTTTTTAAAACGAAACAGTGCAAATAGGATTATAAAAATGTAAATATATCGGACCGAAGATTACCTCCTTCTCCCAGTCTGTTCTATAAGTCGTCCAGATCAAGATCAAAGTTTGCATAACTGTTCCTCCTATCATTCCGGACCAAATTCCCTACAAATGATATCAAGGCTTAAGGTGAAATATTCAATATAAATGAGAAATTCATTGCTTATTGAAATCAACAATCTTATAAGAGTAGATGAGAAGTATTATGAAGCATATTAGTTAAGCATATATATACCTTGGCACCGAAGTTGTATCTAAATCCAAGTACACAACCTATTGGAATTCCGACTATGTAGTAACATCCAACGTTCACATAGGCTACAAATGCTTGCCATCCACAACCAACAGCCACACCTACAAAATTTGCCATCAAAATAAGCAACGTAATCATTCTTTAACCTTTACACTTGGGAGGTAAATTAGTTACAAGTAAAAGTTTTCATTTTTCAAACATCTATTTGTAGCTTCTATAATAGGTTGTAGTTTTTCCGCTTAACCTTTTGTGTTTTGTTTGTAAATTGTGTATCATGCACCTTTACTTGATCAGCTTGAATTTTGCTTCTTTATAATTCTTTTAGCCTGAAAATTGTGGAATTTTGAACCGGGTTAACCAATCTTTTACTCAGACTAAAACTTGAAGTCTAGAATGGTGCAGCAAACAAGGCCGTATTATTTTGTACTATTTTTTTTTTAATAATAATTTTGGGGTAAATAATTTTGGTAGGCGCACAAAGTTTTGAAGGGCATCTTTGGTCTTTTCGTTAAGTCATCGATTTGTTAAGGTTAATGTATATAATTCATTCTTATGCTGAGGATTATTTAGCCTGAAATTCCTATCCGCTGTTCTAGATGCAGTTTTGCAGTAAGGTTCCAAGTGGGGTTGGAACTGCAGTTGGAACCAAGTGTATAAGGTTCCAAGTGAGGTTGGAACTGCAGTTGGAACCAAGTGTATTAATGGACAGAACTGTTTTAAAATTAAATGTACTTGAAAATAATTCACACGCACATTTAACAACGGAGTTCACCTAACTAGGCTACGTCTCCGGGGCACTTACCCAGATTATGATATTATAAAATGCTTACAATATATGACTCAAGTCTTAATGAAAAACTTAGACTCCCTCTACGTTTTTCTGCCTATCACTATATTGCTCCTACTCTATAACTATCACTTATAAATCAATGGCATCCCACCATTGTTTTCTTTTTAAAGCTCACGTGTATTCTCTCTAGAAAATAAGTTCTTTATAATTTAGAACACACACTTTTTACAAGCTAGGTTATCAACTATTTATAAGTAAAAACAATCTTCTTGCTTCAAGATCTTTTATGATTGCTTTTGACTTCTTTTGATTGGCTTCAATCTCTCCATATTGCACGTCTGCCTTTTGTAGGATTGACATCAATCTTCATAAGTTAATACCTGTTTAATAATAAGCTTGAAAGTAGGAGTTAGTCTTTTCCTATAACTAGGAAACATATAAAGATAATATCTTTTAGAGATAATATCTTTCCATATATATATGAAACACCTAACTCCATATTACATTCAATCTTTAAACGAATTATACTGAATATAGATAAGGAACAAAAGATTGAAACAAGTGATAAAGATTTGCATAAGAATAGAGATATAGATTTAAAAGGAAACATATCTTTATAAACTAATCTCCTTATATCTTTTAGGAAACATCTTTCCTTACCACTTTGATATTCTCAATTTACGCATATTAAACCTTTAAGATCATATGAGAATATATCCTGCATACTGTAGAACAAATAATAATCAATAAAGAACAGTTATGCAGATTTACAGAACAAGACAGAATTCTGCTGAACAGCAGGTTGCAACTGAGGTTGCAACTGGTACTTGAAACCACCAACGCTGTCTAAGCAAGTTGTAACTGTGGTTGTAACTGAGCTTACAACATTACTAGAAACCTATCAACATAGGTTGTAACTGAGGTTGCAACATTGCTTGAAACCTAACAACACCTGTCTTAGTTCATAATAAACAGATAGGATTATTTAGTGAAAACCATTAGACAACAAATAGAATTTAGGCCAGAAATCTGGTCCTAACAATCTCCCCCTTTGTCATTGGTTTTGACAAATCATCTAAGTTTATATAAACACTAATCCACCTGCAATTAGTTAGCAGTACAGTCTTTTACTGTATTTCATTTATCAGTGCTTTTGTAACATCTATTTAGCTCCCCCTGCAAGTTAGAATAGCAGGTATCATATAAGCACAGAATATATCCATTCACAGAGTTTCAGAACAGATTCAATTTCAAAAACAATGCTGGCACAGAGTAGTCTTAATACAGCAATTGTAACTGAACTTTAAAACAGCAACATAAAGTTTGACATTGAAATTAAAGCTTGAAACTGTAAATATTAAAGTGAATCATAAACTCATCTCCCCCTATTTGTCATAAGCCAGACAAACTAGTAACCAAACTAAGCTTCCTTTCACAGTGAATTTTCCTACCAGCAAAGGCCCTAAACCTCCTATACGTTTTCCTACTCCAGAACCTAGGATCAACCTCATTAAACTAGGATTTTTGGTTAATAGAAAGAGAGAGAGAGTAATACTGAATTGTGATTGTTTTGGGATATTAAAAAGAGTTTAGTATAAATAGCAATAAAGTCCATATCCTTTTGTAATTGGAAAGAGATACATGCAAATCAATTATGAAACAGATTTTGGCGAAAAATAAAATAGAAAATATCTTATCAACAGTTTAAGGAAATCACAGCAAGATCACGAAAAGAAGATAAATCCAACCAATTATACAGATAAACATTCCTTTTTGCACAAACAGATTTATCCAGAATTTGAAAATTCAAAAATTGAAGCTTAGGAAAGAATTTTGAACATATTAAAACAAAAAAAACATTTAAAAGATATCTAATTTTTCAGAAAAACAAAAATCTAGCAATTTACCCAAGAAAATATGTTTATCATTGAATAACTCTAATAAAGATTAGATTTCAGGAGCTTATATTGAGCAAATCCGTTTTTATCTCTACACAAAAACTAGTCTGATGACCTCATCAAGGAAAGAGTATAAGTGATGTCAAAATTTTACAAGACTTTGTCTTGACATTTATAATATAGACTGAGGTTTCAACTGATGTTGCAACTGAGCTTACAACCAGTATTTTTAACACGAGGTTTCAACCGGAGTTGTAACTGTACTTCCAACCAGCTATTGAAAGCATGAGGTTTCAACCGATGTTGCAACTTAACTTGCAACCAACCAAAAAAATGCACTTTGTGCTAGCAACTCTATTAGAAGAGAGGTTTTCAAGGACAAGTTACCTCGCATCTGTTTTTGAGACACCAAAAAGCGGCTTTTTCAAAACAAAAACATCATAGCTCAAGTAAGACTTAGCCTTAGAAGTAAAAATTATTGAAGGTACTCAATACAGACATATTTAGCAAGAATATTCAATTAGATTGATAATGACATACCCCTATGTCACTTCTTAATGATTCAAACTTGTTTGTATCAAGGGGCTTAGTGAAAATATCTGCTAGTTGTCTTTCAGTTGAAACATGTTCTAAAATTAAGCTCTTTTCTTCAACTAGTTCTCTAATAAAATGATGCCTTAGATCAATATGTTTGGTTCTGGAATGTTGAACTGGATTTTTAGCTAAATCTATAGCACTTTTGTTATCACAAAACAGAGTTAATATCTCTTGTTTAACATTATAATCAGTTAACATCTGTTTCATCCAAATTAGTTGAGTGCATCCACTTCCAGCTGCAACATATTCTGCCTCAGCAGTAGATAAAGATATGCAATTTTGCTTTTTACTGAACCAAGAAACAAGATTGTTTCCAAAATAAAAACAACCACCAGAAGTACTCTTTCTATCATCTATGTTTCCTGCCCAATCTGCATCACAGTAGCCACTAAGAAAATGGTTTGTATCTTTAGAATACCATAGGCCTAGATGAGGTGTTTCTTTTACATACCTTAGAATTCTTTTGACAGCTAGAAGATGAGGTTCTAAAGGATTTGCTTGATATCTGGCACAAACTCCTACACTTAAGCAAAGGTCTGGTCTACTAGCAGTTAAATACAGCAAACTTCCAATCATGGATCTATAAAGACTGGGACAAACACTTTTTCCTTTATCATTTTTAGACAGTTTAAGGGTAGTACTCATAGGAGTTCTCTTTTCTTTACTCTCACTTAGACCAAACTTCTTAACAAGATTGTCTGCATACTTACTTTGACATAGAAAAATCCCTTTCTCATTCTGTTTAACTTGCAATCCTAGAAAGTAAGTCAATTCACCTCAATTTGTGTATAACCCTGAGCTACCAACCTAGCTTTATTTCTGATAATAACTCCATCTTCATTACTTTTATTTCTAAAGATCCATTTAGTCCCTATAATATTTTTATTAGAAGGTCTGGGTACTAAAGTCCATACATCATTCCTTTCAAATTGGGACAGTTCATCTTGCATAGCTAAGATCCATTCACTATCTTCCAAAGCCTCTTTTATGTTCTTAGGTTCTAACTGAGATAGGTAACAAGCAAAATGAACAACATTATTTCTCTTACCTCTGGTTTTCATACCTGAAGTGACTTCTCCTATGACATTGTCAAGAGAGTGGTTTTTCTGAGTCCTTACATAACGTGGCTTGCTTGTAGTTGGGATACCAGATCCTCCTCCTTCTTCTTCTTCTTCTTCTTCTTCTTCTTCAGGTTCTGCTGAATTATGGGTTTCAACTGTGGTTCAAACCTCAGTTCCAACCTCAGTTGTAACTCCAGTTGCAACTGGACTTCCAACCACTATGGGAATTCCTGTTTGTTGAGTTTCTTCTTTCCCTTTTTCTGCAGTCTCAGGCTGTTCATCATCACCTGTATCTCCACCTCCAAACACAACAATGTTTCCTGTAAGAGTGGTGACATTTTTAAGAAGACTTGCAGTACCTGTCATGTGCTTAGAGCAACCACTGTCAAAATACCAATAATTAGAAGTAACAGCATTCAAAGAGTTAATGACAGCTTTGTTGTTAGCAATTAAGATAGCTTTTTCTTTAACTTTCCAGACCCAGTTCAAATTTTTATTAATAGAAGCTAACCAGGTTTTCTGAGAAATATACCTTCTGTTTCTTTTCAAATAACACTGGATTTCAGAATGACCAGGTTTCTTGCAGAAATTACACAGCTTCAACCTAAAGTTACTTTTATTCTTAAAGCTATTCAGTTTATTCATGGTTGCAACTGAGGTTATAACTGAGCTTCCAACCTTCTTTACAAAAACCTGAGTTTTATTCCTGGTTGCAACTCTGGTTGCAACTGAGCTTCTAACCTTGTTTTCAAAATTATGAGTTTTAGCTTTAGCAACAGCTTCAATAAAGGTGGTTTTTCCTGTACTTTTACCACCATAGTACCCTAGACCACTGATATCTTTAGAGCCTCTAGAATATGACAACATGTCATCTAATTTTTCTGAGGCAGAAACATTCATCAGTTTTATTATCTTTTTAGTTTCAGTAAGTTCAGCCAGTTGTAGTTTAAGCTTCTCAATAAGACTTTTAACCTCATCCTTTAGATTAACATTAAGTTTGCTTATGATCAAGGATTGTTTACTCAGACATTTATACTTTTCATAAAGAACAAGATATTGCTGAGAAATGTCTTCATCAGAAGGTTCTTCCTCATCACTGCTATAGATTTTAGGAGCAGTTGTAACTATGGTTGAAACATGTTCACAGTCACTTTCATAAGTAGGTTCTTTTTCAGTGATTATTCCCATAAAATTAACAAAATTAGAATCATCCTCTTCATCACTGTTGCTCTCAGAATCACTATCACTATTAGTGGTTATATAAGCATTTTTGTTCCTTTTTAAGGTATTTGCACACTCAGCCTGAATATGACCAAACCCTCTACATTCTCTACACTGAATCTCTTTAGGCTTATAGTCTTTATTATCCTTTTCTTTAGAATTCCACTTTCCTGTAGAGTTATTATTGAACCTGGATTCTGTTTTAAGTTGGTTATCCCTTTTCTGAAATTTTTTAGAAGAACCAATATCATCCTCTTTTCTCTTATAGAACTTTTTAAAAACCTTTTTAGCAAAGAAAGCCAGCTATTCTTCATCACTCATTTTATCACAGACATTAGGTTCAGATTTCTTAGCCTGAAATGCTATTCCCTTTTCTGGTCTTTTATGTTTAAAGAATTTCAGCTCATGAGTGCTTAGATTTCCTATAAGTTCTTCAAGTTTAAGATTATCTAAGTCTGTAGATTCTTCAATAGCTGTAACTTTGATTTCAAACCTTTCTGGGAGTGACCTAAGAGTTTTCTTAACAAGTTTAGCATCACTGTATTTTTCACCTAAGGTTCCAGCTTGATGAGCAATGTGACAGATTCTACCATTAAATTGTTCAATATTTTCATCTTCCTCCATTCTTAGGTTTTCAAATTGAGTAGTTAACTGTTGAAGTTTGAAAGCTTTTACTTTAGTAGTTCCTTCAAAAGTAACTTGCAAAATATCCCATGCCTCTTTAGCAGTTTCACAGTGAGAAATATACCTGAATACACTGAGAGTTACACCAGCAAAAATCAAGTTTATGGCTGTTGAGTTGGCACTTGATTTCCTGTCTTCATCAGCAGACCATCTGTCTTCAGGTATAAAAACCAGTTCTCCTTCACTATCAATGGCAGTTGGAGCCTCCCATCCATACATCACAGTTTTCCATGCATGTTCATTCTGCTGTTTGATGAAGGACATCATTCTGATCTTCCATACTCCATAGTTTACTCCTCCTTCAAGCAATGGAGGTTTGTTGAAGGCGTTTCCTTCCCTCATTAAGTCCATTTTTACTAGAACACAGGATCAACACTAAGTAAAGTCTAGTGTAAAGCTCTGATACCAATTGAAATTCCTATCCGCTGTTCTAGATGCAGTTTTGCAGTAAGGTTCCAAGTGGGGTTGGAACTGCAGTTGGAACCAAGTGTATAAGGTTCCAAGTGAGGTTGGAACTGCAGTTGGAACCAAGTGTATTAATGGACAGAACTGTTTTAAAATTAAATGTACTTGAAAATAATTCACACGCACATTTAACAACGGAGTTCACCTAACTAGGCTACGTCTCCGGGGCACTTACCCAGATTATGATATTATAAAAAGCTTACAATATATGACTCAAGTCTTAATGAAAAACTTAGACTCCCTCTACGTTTTTCTGCCTATCACTATATTGCTCCTACTCTATAACTATCACTTATAAATCAATGGCATCCCACCATTGTTTTCTTTTTAAAGCTCACGTGTATTCTCTCTAGAAAATAAGTTCTTTATAATTTAGAACACACACTTTTTACAAGCTAGGTTATCAACTATTTATAAGTAAAAACAATCTTCTTTCTTCAAGATCTTTTATGATTGCTTTTGACTTCTTTTGATTGGCTTCAATCTCTCCATATTGCACGCCTGCCTTTTGTAGGATTGACATCAATCTTCATAAGTTAATACCTGTTTAATAACAAGCTTGAAAGTAGGAGTTAGTCTTTTCCTATAACTAGAAAACATATAAAGATAATATCTTTTAGAGATAATATCTTTCCATATATATATGAAACACCTAACTCCATATTACATTCAATCTTTAAACGAATTATACTGAATATAGATAAGGAACAAAAGATTGAAACAAGTGATAAAGATTTGCATAAGAATAGAGATATAGATTTAAAAGGAAACATATCTTTATAAACTAATCTCCTTATATCTTTTAGTAAACATCTTTCCTTACCACTTTGATATTCTCAATTTACGCATATTAAACCTTTAAGATCATATGAGAATATATCCTGTATACTGTAGAACAAATAATAATCAATAAAGAACAGTTATGCAGATTTACAGAACAAGACAGAATTCTGCTGAACAGCAGGTTGCAACTGAGGTTGCAACTGGTACTTGAAACCACCAACGCTGTCTAAGCAGGTTGTAACTGTGGTTGTAACTGAGCTTACAACATTACTAGAAACCTATCAACATAGGTTGTAACTGAGGTTGCAACATTGTTTGAAACCTAACAACACCTGTCTTAGTTCATAATAAACAGATAGGATTATTTAGTAAAAACCATTATAAAACAAATAGAATTTAGACCAGAAATCTGGTCCTAACATAGCCACAGGCCCACAATCTACTATCTGTTTCAAGTACTTGAATATAGTAATTGAGACTTATCAAACTTTATTATAAAGGGAAGGTGTTAAATGACAAAAAAACAAAACTGTACGCCTACTTCCACTAGTTACTGCCCACACCACATGCATTTGATCGGCAATCTTATTCAAGAAACAGTGACATACTACAATTTGTATGCAAGACGTGTAACAAAATTAACAAAAACTAACAAAATTTATGAGCTCATACGGTCATACCAAAAACTAACAAAATTTATTAACGTGACACGACATTTATGTAAAATTAGTAATCAAATTTGTTGAAAAAAATGACAAAAAAGTGTATTTACCTGATAAAACTGGTTGGACCCCATTGAGAACGATAGTTATTGCGAGATAAGGACACAGCTCAGAGACAGCGTTAGCCACGATCTCACCACCCGTGAAAATATAGCTGATGTTGTGGCGAAACGAGAGCACTATGGTGGCCTCAACTACGGCTATGACAAATGAAACCAAATTTACCGTCAAGACAGAAAATGCTGCCGATTTAGGATTTCCTGCCCCGAGCTCGTTGCTAACTCTGACACTGTTTTCATTTTATTCATGTCATAAGTCTTTATATTAAGCCCACTCGCAATCATTATAATTAAGTACAGCATTGAGATTATAGAAAAAATTCTATTCAGTGTGCAACCTCTTAAAATGAAATAGAGTTAATTTATGAACCGTCTAACTCTTTAGAAACATTATAGAAAGGCGCATTTCACATTTTCACTATGTCAGTATTTAGACTTGCAAATATATGTTGTTATAGACACAAAAAAAGACTTCCTTTTTTGCACTTTTAAGTACAAGTGATTTCTTTTCTACAATCAAGTGCAACATATTTGGTTGATCGATTAGTTTTGCAACCAATTGTCTTCTCGCATAGCAAACCTAAAAGTTTGGGCCGGGTTGTTTTGAAGTTCGAACACATACTTGTTCTCCAATATCAATAAGTCTGCGTATATCGTAAAAATAGAATTAGGTTGGGGCTAACCTCGCAGCTGCATTGAAACCAACCGAAACCATAAACATTAATCCATTCACCGCCATGCTGCACAACAAAACAGGTTACTTATTTTTCACGAAATCAACTTTTCACTAAGAGAGGATCCAACAAAATCATAAACACATATAGGGCACTCGCCAAATCATAGTTTAGTCACTAGGGTCTAGGTAACTTATAATATCATTTGCTTACCAAACAGACAGGGCAGCAAGTGTGACCTCAGGGTCTTTCAATTTCCCCGCAACCAATATTAGTATCTGTAAGTACCATGTCTCAAGACACAACATAACTGCCGAAGCGGAGGATAATTTTACAAAATCCCAAATCCCGCTAAAAGCCTCCCACTTAAATCCTGTCCACGTGGACTTACAACGTTGGCTCGTAACGATGTATCCGAACTGGGCCCCCACAATGATCCACCATGACAAACTCAGCACCAAGGATGCCCCTAGTAGACCTAGCCCTATCCTGCACATAAGGGTGTTCATAACCCCAACAAAAAGAATGCTTTAACTACTGATTTCATTTAGTTTGAACTGCAACTTGGTTAACTTTTTTTTTTTTTTTGATTTTAATTGTTTTGAAACCCAAATATAGTATTCACAATTTTGTACTTATATATTAAAACCGTGTCTTCGTTACAAATTACCCACCTGTACGAAATATAGCCGATTCCCATTTAACCCATGGGTTGAAGTGACCTACTGGCTATTACAATCTAAAACTTGCCGAGTGTTAAAACAGAAATGTTAAATGCTAAAACATGTTTCTATCTTGTTAATGGATACAAACTTGAATTAATGTAGTGGTAAAATTGTGTTTGATAGGTTAAAGCATTAGCTTGTTAAGTCTTGACTTGTTTCGATAAGATGTTTAATTTTGGTGTACGTTGGAATTCAGATGATAAAACAGAATTACCGATAATGAATGGTTATTGTTGGTTTTGATTATCAATAAGCCCCAAACTGAATCAAATAATTTGATTAGTTTGGATTTATTTTTGGAAAAATTATAATCGAACCGTGAACACTCCTACCTATACACCAGGAGGTAGCTCAAGACCAGGTGTACCACCAGTGTGGCAGCAGATATGTACGCACTTGGAGCCACAATACTTTGGGACTGGAGGAACTTTTGGATCGGAAAATTTAAGGCATACGCAAATATTTGTGGTATGAGTCCGTAGACAAATGTTGCTGCTGAAGTGGCCAACTCTGTCGGCTCGTCAAGGGAAAATAGTATTTTTTTCGATAAGAGGTAAATTATTGTTAGTGGGAGGGCTGTCACGGTCAGGACAATTGTTGATCTCTGGAGGTAGACGCCGAGCATTTCGTATCTGTGGGCACCGTAGGCTTGGCCACATAGAGTTTCAACTGCGCTTCCCATACCAAGCTTTATAAATAACACAGTGAAAATGTCGTGTTCAGTAGTAGTATACGAATATGTAATCAAGTATACGAATACGAATATTATTGTGTATATATAATGAGAGAAAAGATACCATGAGTCCATATGCAAACAACTGGATGCCATTGTTTCCCAGTGTGGCGGCAGCCAACTCGAGGTTCCCTAGTTGGCCAGCGAATATACGTGTTGACATCGACATTGCGTTGTTTACAAGATACACCATCACCGTTGGCGCTGCCAGCCAGAACAAGAGCCTCAACTCGATCTGGCTGGCAGCTCTTAGTCGCTTGAACAAAGGTGTTTCGACGTTTGATAGAACTCTTTCAAGATCAGAGCTTGCCATGTGGGCGGCGACAGATCGCCGTGGTAAGATTTGTTCGTGGAGTTCGTTAGATTGTTGTGAGTTCAATATTGCTATACTTGCTAGCTTGTGGAGTGAGTGAGTGAGAGTGTGGATATTTATTTCATTTTATAGAGGTAGAGAAAATGACTAGTAGTACAATTATACAAGGTTTATTTTTTTAGTCTTGGCTTATTTATTTTTTCGGATTTTTTTGGCCATATAGCATTTATTAGTTGGATAAACTTGGCTGTATGGTTTTCAAAAGGTAAGCTGATATGCAACTGAAGAAAATTAGTTTTTTTTTTATAAGAATAAAAATAGAATCTATTACATCATAAATTTCATAGAATTTCAGGGTACTATACAAAAGCATAAGCATAGTTTAACCGGTGAATTGAAAACAGGATAACATAGCAGAAGCCTCTAGCTTATAATAAACCAGACGTTATAAGTTAGTTAAATCTGGTTTTTCTTGGTTTGAATAAACAGAAGTTTTGCTTATAAAGTTTAGCGTACATGAAGAATTTCAAAGGTCGTAACACGTGATACAAGTGGATTCAAGTTTGCTCAAATCAGATACATTAAGTTTTAGTTTTTATAATGCTATCGCTTTTTGTCATATGTATTCGTAAAATAGATTTGTTTTTTTTTCTTCTTAAATCAATATTTTATTTTTATATAATTTGACTTTTTATATTTGTTTTGTTATTTATTAATATTACTAACTTATAAATTGCCAACTAAACAATTAAACATAAAAAAATATCAAATATCAAATTTTACATATTTTTTTGAACAAACACATTATGAATAAAATAAAACGTTGATTTAAGAAAAAAAAATCAAAAAAATAAATTACGAATACATATTAAAAAAAGATAACATGACCAAAACTTGGCCTATCTAATATGATCAAATTTGAACCCTATACAAGTAAATTATAAGTGGAATAAACAACTTATAATAGGATTGACCCAATTTAGCTTTATTTCCCCAACATAACTTATTAATCTTCTGTAGTAGGTGAAGTATTTTAACTTTTTAAGTATTCTAGCCTGATAAAAAATAATTTCCATTAAATAAACATCACCTTAGCATGAGATTGGAAAATTAATTCTGCTGGTTAGAGGCCTGTTATCAAACATACTACTATTTTTTTAACGTGTAGGATTCTGACCATTAAATTTTGAGGTTAAATTTAGTGGTTTGGCTCCCTTTAGAGTGAGTTTTCAATTCATGATCCCAACTTGAAAGTAAATCGTTTCTGTTGTAACTGATATTGTGTGGATGTTTATGAGAATTTATGAATGTAATTAGTGGCTTAACGGTTACAGTTTTTTTTTTCATAATGTAGTAATTGTAACGGTTGCAAGCTATCACTATATAAAAATTGAGCCTCCTCTTTAGATGATGGACACACAAATTACATGAATACAATGAGCTCTCTTCTCACTCTATACTTTTCTATACCTTTTCCATTGATTATCGCATTTATCGTTGAGTTAATTCGTTTACAACAGTTGGAGATATGATCCTGGTATTTTTGTCTTTGGGTACTCTCAGAGTCTCTGGTCATCTATGATAGAAGAGAATAAAAGAGAGTGAGATTCTAAACAAGTAGTTTATGCCAAATAGTGTAACTTTTAGCTTGTTTGTATATATTGTGAATTGTGATAGCTAGATGGGATCTTTTGTCTGCCCATGAGAGAGGCCTAACTTGGAATGTGAAAAAAAGGGGAATGAGTAGAAAGCAAAAATACATACGGACTAGAAAAAGGCAAAACAACTTTAACAAGTCAATAAGTTAAGGAAACTTAAATTAATGACACAATGACCTTGAGATCTACTATGGTGACAATAATCAAAATCATGAGTTGTGTTTTTTTCTCTTTTGGAACTGAGTAAAATATATTAGTATAAATCAACTGTAATGGTTGGGTAAGTAAGATAACTACGTGCAGGCCACTTTCAAAAGATGATGATATAGATCGAAATACTTTGTTGTTCTATACAAAGTACCTTAACACTAACTTGCATGTATATTACTATAAATCAACTGAAATGGTTGGAAAAATACTCGTCAACTATCAATTCTCACTGTCTGGATCACTATTCAGTTCGGTGATACATTAATTGTATAATCTTTTTCCCTATGATCAATGCATATTGCAATATCTACATTTTACATTATACATTAGAGTTGCGACAATCTAACTGCATCCCTATCAATAAATACAGATCATGTTTGCATCAGTGTAACGAAAAGAGTCTTCCAATATTTAATTAATTTCTTAATATATATTTTTGTATCAACAGCAGAGCTACAATTCGCCTTTCTTGTATCCGTATTTTGAAAATTCTTCATAATAGTCTCACTTGACACAGTGTTAGACACATTTTTTTTTATTAAATATAGAGTTATCATCCATTCATTTGTAAAGTTGGTTTTAACAATCTTCAGTTCATAAGAAGCTCACTGTGCTGTAATTGTTGTAACTGGTAAAATGAAACCGAAGTTTTTTTTAAGATTAATGAAAACCGAAGTTAAAAGAGGTTTGATATGACCCATGTTCATGATAAATGAGACCTTTTATGCTTTTATCTCCTGTTCTTGCATTCCATTTTACTTTAGTCCCCCTCCTACAATCCTCATCGATCTTTTGTCTCTTGTACTATACTCTGTCTCACGGTTTAGTCGTTTGTCATTAAATATTGGATGAAATTATGACGTGCCAGTGACGTCGTCACTGCCATGTGACCTATTTCCGTTAGACAGATGGTTATTTGGTCATTTTCGCAAGTCATCATTTCATTTAATACTTAACTAAATAGTGATACGGAGTATAACACAAAGGTAAATGTGTGTGGTGGGGGGATGAATATAAATACAGACCACAAAAGCACAAAAAATCCGCATGTGAACAAAATTAAAATACTCAAGTCTTGTACACCATAAAAGTGGGGTGCCCAAAGATGTATTTTAATTAACAATATTTGCTACTGCAAACGAAACAAGCCCAAAGTGTTGTAAAGAAGTTTTACATTTCTTTAAAGCACAAACTAGCAAAACTACATTTACCTGTTTATTTACAACATTTTACCTAAAGGAGTCCAAACTCCAAACCTTTTATCTTCTTAGTTTATACTTTATAGCTTATTTGATCGTGGTTCCTATTTTTTTTTATGTTAATAGTCTTGTGTTCTTTAGTACACAGAATGTATAGATCAAGGTGGCGTATTTATACATTCAAAGAAAATGAATATAAATACAGACCACAAAAGCACAAAAAATCCGCATGTGAACAAAATTAAAATACTCAAGTCTTGTACACCATAAAAGTGGGGTGCCCAAAGATGTATTTTAATTAGCAATATTTGTTACTGCAAACGAAACAAGCCCAAAGTGTTGTAAAGAAGTTTTACATTTCTTTAAAGCACAAACTAGCAAAACTACATTTACCTGTTTATTTACAACATTTTACCTAAATGAGTCCAAACTCCAAACCTTTTATCTTCTTAGTTTATACTTTATAGCTTATTTGATCGTGGTTCCTATTTTTTTTTATGTTAATAGTTTTGTGTTCTTTAGTACATAGAATGTATAGATGAAGGTGGCGTCTTTATACATTCAAAGAAATCTGAATCCAATCTGAAACTCGTAGTTTCAAAGTCATAGTCGTACTTCTGAAATCAATCTCGTATAAGTCTTGACTTATTTTAAACGTTTGACTTTTCTGAATTAAAGTCGTAGTTCAGAAGCACGAGTCGTAGTTCAGAAGTACGAGTCGTATTTCTGAACTACGACTCGTACTTCTGAAGTACGAGACTTGACTTTAAAAAAAAATTGACTTGTGATTTGACCCCACGTTAACAGCTATGTACTGCCTACTACTCTTTACTGTGTAAGACTTGAAGTTTATTTCAGAATCGTATCAGCCACCTCCGCCACTGACATATTACACGGAATATTTTCGAACAGATAATGTAATTTATTTTTTCTCTTATATTTATACTTAATATTCTATTTTATAAAAAAAATTCGAAATTTGTGTTGATTCAATATTATGTTGTTTTGTAGTGTTGGGAAACAGCAGAAAAGATGGTCACGTATTTGAACAATGTCGCATTTTAATTGGGTTTTATTTTATCGATAACAAGCTCTTCTCAAAACGACGGTGTTCAACACCTAGGGTCATAGTAGTGTGTGAGTGCTCTGGACCATATAGAACGAAAAAAGTCTCGTCTCAGAATAAAGGTTCTAAAAAATGTAATTGCCCGTTTAAGATTAAAGGCTACGTGGAGGATAGTTTTTGGAAATGTTATGTTCAAAACGGTACGCATAACCATCCACCATCTACTTATACCCAAGGGCACGCGCGTGCTGCACGATTAACCGAGCCGAAAGTTGATATTGTTAAATCTTTGTATAAAAGCAGTTGTGGAGCCCGAGAAATTTTAGAAGTCATTCAAGCCAAATATCCCGGTAATTGCTCAAATACCAAAACCATCCATAATTGCTCAGCAAAATATAAATTAAAAGAAACTGAGGGTTGAAACCAAATGCAACAACTCCTTCCCCTTCTAGATACAAATAATTACGTTTACCGATACAAGAAACACGATGAGACTAATTCATTAACCGATTTATTCTTTTCCCACCATAGATCCATAAGTTTATTTCGTGCTTTGCCATTTGTACTATTGATGGATTGTACATATAAGACGCAAAGATTCAATATTGCTTTCTTCGAAGTTGTAGGTGTCACTTCTACGCAACAAATCTTTTGTGTAGGCTTTGTGTTTATGCACCCCGAAACGAAAAAAAAATTATGTATGGGCATTACAAAGTTTACGGTCAGTTCTTGATGGGTGTTTAATGCCAAGAGTTGTGATGACTGATAGGGATATGGCCTTGATGAACGCGTTAGATAGTGTTTTTCCCGATTCAAATGCATTACTGTACACCTTCCATATTAGTTGCAACGTGTATAAAAACTGTCAACCCAAAATCCATAAAGATGCTTGGGATAAATTCAGTGATATGTGGTGTAATGTGGTAGACTCTAAAACTTTTGACGACTATGTAGCTAACGTCGAACTGATGGCAGCAACTTTCGGAATGTATCCTGATGCGTTAAAATACATAGACGAGTTTCTTTCGAAATATAGAAACAAGTTTGTTGCTTGCTGGACTAATGGAACAATGCACTTAGGAAACAGGACGACAAATCGTGTGGAAGGCCACCATTCGAAGCTCAAAAAGTACCTTAAAAATTCAAAAGGTAGTCTTGAAATAATATGGAGTAAGGTTGATAAGATTTTAAATTCGCAAGCGAGTTCAATAAAAAAGGAGTTGGAAAGATCAAAATCTTATTTTCCACATACTTTCAAGATCAACCAGTTTGCACTAATTAGATCTTTTGTCTCTGCCTCTGCATTGCAAAAGATATTAGGTGAGATGAGAGTTGTACCGAAAGGTATGTAGAGTCGTGCAGTTGTAAAACTAGATTAGCCGAAGGCTTACATTGTCATCATGAGTTGTCTCAATATTCACAGTATGGTGCTCCAATCCCATTGGAGTGCATTGATGTATTTTGGAAAAAACTTGATGTTTTCGATGAAACTAGGTTAAACAACGATGAAGGTGTTGATTTGGCAATTGATGAGTTCCGCATAATTTATAGCCAAAAAAAATCCCAGTGAGCAGCTCTGCATGAAGAAGCAACTTTTAGAGATTTCTGTACCATCTAGAACTACAATGAATGAGCCGGAGGTCAGAAAATCACATGGTAGGCCGGGAAAAAGTACGAAAAAAAACTGACACATCAACGAAAAGAGACAAGTATGGCTTCGAATATGTTGAAGAATGGGCTTCACAACAAGAATCAGTCAATAACTTTCCGGGTCCGTCTAAGCAAAAAGAAAATTCCACAAGTGTCGAAAAACCCCCACATGTACAAACTTTTATGTATAAGAAGCAAACACCTTATATTTTTCATGACCACATTTTTTGTGTGAATGATGTAGCCTCGGATGGTAATTACGGATTTCGAGCAGTTGCCAAGGCTATATGGAAGGAATTAGGACCTGACGATTGGACGGAGGTGCGTACAGAGTTGCTTAGAGAATTGGATGACTATGCTGGTCTTTATTTTAATTTGTTTGGATCTCTTAAGGGACTCACATTCATTCATGAATCATTGATGTTGGCCCGTGTGCTAACCTTAGAGGGGGGGTGAATAAGGTTTATGGCGATTTTCGCCTAATTAAAATTCTATGCAACTAACCATCCAACTTATGCAATTCTAAGCTTAAGCGTTTTAACAAGAGTTAATAAATTGCTAAAATAACTAAACGCAAGCAATAAATACGCAAGAATATAAGTTGCGGAAAGTAAAAGCAAGGGAAGAAAATGACACCGTGATTTATAGAGGTTCGGCAAACGCGCCTACATCCTCTCCTCGGTACTACCGAGTATTTCACTAAAATGTTTCTTCCGGATTTTACAAACCCTATCGAGCTCAATCGACCGATTGGCTCACCCTCTACCCGAGGTTCCTACTCTTGATACAAGTGCAAGAGAACACGACTACGAGTCTACGACTCCCCCTCAATTTATGAGTACCCGAATGAAAAGACCTAGAGCTTTTAAGCTTCACTTGCTTACAAAGCCTCTACCCGATCACTCGCTCACAATTGAGTTTATAAAACACTCGATACAATTTTTGTTACAAAACGTAACTACACTCACTATTCTAATTGCTTCTTAAAAAGCTAATTGGTGAGTTGTTGATGATGATCGAGCTTGAATCTCTTTCTCTTTGATTTTCCTCTTTCTCGAATATATATACACCAAAATGGTGATATTTGGGTTTTTAATGAGAGGTTGAAGGAAGTTGATTGGTATTGTAATTTGTTAGTATAGAAAGAGAGATTGGGTGGTATTTATATGCCAAAAGGTCTGTTTTTCTGTGTTATGACCGTTGGCAGTGGTTGAGGCTATATCCCAGGGTTTTAAGCTATTTTCCAGAAAAAGCTGAATAGCTGTTTTCGAATTCTGTAGAAAACGATCGGTCGTTTTCTACAGTCGATCGATCGTTTTCAGAAAACGATCGGTCGTTTTCAGAGAAACGATCGGTCGTATTTTCGACCTGCTCACTGGAAGAATTCTGTACAAAAACGATCGGTCGTTTTTGTACAGTCGATCGGTCGACTGTTCTTCTGCCAGTTTTTCAAACTTCTTCGAAAGCTTGTAGCTTCTTCGTTTTAGCTCCGATTGTGGTTCCGCTTGAACCGTTGGCTTCGTAAACGAATGCTCTTTCTCTCTGAAAACCTGAAATATACAATTTTCTTTTCTTGGACAAGACAAGCGTTATATCCTTGAAATCGTAAAATCATTAAAACATAATCAAAGTTATAATCAAAATCATTATTGAACTCTATGTTCAACAATCTCCCCCATTTTGATTATGACAAACTAATGATGATTTTACAAGAAAAATATCTCCTCCATTTTAACAAAACGCATTTACACCAAATATATCATTTTTCTCCCCCTTTGGCATTATCAAAATGCAATCAATAATAAAAGATGGGGTTATATGAAGGGTTTTTAAAGAAAAACCAAAACATGAAGAATGTAAATATGATGCATATACCCGACCCAACTAATCACATATAAGTAAATACTAAGGATTATAGTATACCGCATATGTGATGTGAGGTCGAGTCCGCTTGCTAATGGCATTTGCATTGAGCGTTGCCGATTCCAAATAGGTGGTACCACTTGTTGGTATGCCTTCCACCTTTGTTGATCAACGGCACTTCATCCTTGATGGTGGAGTCGATCTTCTTGACTTCCACGGATTTTGTCGGCGTTGCCAACCATTTGTTGATTTTCTCCTTTTGGATGGAGATACCTACAACACAAATTTTGTCCTTTGGTACCCAATTTCTTTTGGGTCCGACATTGTTAGTGGTTCGGGTCTTAACTACCCATTTCAAATCGCTTCTACTAACATGAAAGCGATTTGGGCATTTAGAAGAATTATGCTCACTTCTACTACAATGTATGCAATGCATAGACTTTTTCGAATAACGAGAACTATGCGACTTTTTGTAGGAAGTTTTAGAAGTATGATGAGCGGTTTTGGTTTGAAAACCTAAACCTCTTCTATTATTACAAGAGTTTGGCAAAACTCTTGAAGTGCTCCCTTGTGTAAAAACAACCTTTTGTATAGGCGGAATAGGAGTTGTAGACACGCTAGAAGATTTGACATAGCGGATTGTGCTTGAGCCAATAGAGTTGGAAACGAAACCCAAACCGCTTTTGTCATTGACATCTTTTTGACAACTCAAAATTTCGTCCAATACGGTTTTCCCTTTGGAAAACCTTGAGATTGTTAACTCGAGTTTCTTTACCGCAATGACAAGCTCATCGTTTTTATTTTTCAAAGAGTCATTTTCGGTTTTTAAAAACTCGTTTTTATCTTTTAAGTCTTCCTTTTCGTCATCTACATCATGAAGAGAAAATGACGATGTCGGAATAGACTCATTTTCAATTTTATCTCTTTTTAAGGATCTTATTTCTTCATTGAGAGAAGAATTTATCCTTTTAAGAGTGTTGACCTTCTCTACAAGCTTAGGAACTTTTTCGGAATAAATTCCACACATATGAATTAATTCATCATGGGAAAATTCTTTTACCTCATCGTTGTCACTATTGCTTGAGTGGTCACTTTCGCTTGAAGACGATTGGTTAGGCTCGTTGTTGTCTTCCATGGCCATATAGCAACCAAGATGCGCGACTTCATCTTGGTCGGAGCTATCGCTAGAGCTTGAAGCGGATATCTTCTTCTTTTCTTTGCTCTTGCGATTCTTAAGGCAATCTCTCGCCATGTGTCCTTCCTTGCCACATGTATAGCAAACAAAATCGTTAGAATAAATTGAATTATTTGACGATTTACCTTTATGTTTGCGTTGGTCTTTTAGCTTTAGGATTTCCTTAACGATTCGAATGATTTGCATTGAATTTTCGTCGTCATTGGATAGCTCATTGCTTTCGTCACAAGTCGTTCCTTTGAAAGCTATCTCCCTCCTTTTTGAGATTGGCTTGTGACTATTGAGGGTGATCTCGTGAGTAATGAGTGAACCCGTCAATGCATCAAAAGAGTATGTGTTCATGTCGTGCGCCTCTTGAATTGCGGTGACCTTTGGTTCCCATTCCTTCGGCAAGCTCCGAATCACCTTTGAGACCATTTCCTTACAAGATAAATGCTTACCAAGAGATGTTAATCCGTTAGTAATAGTAGTAAATCTAGCAAGCATATCGGAAATAGTTTCACCCTCGCTCATTTTAAAAAGCTCGTAGTCATGAACTAAAATTTGGAGTTTGCACTCCTTAACTTGGTTAGTCCCTTCATGCATTACTACTAGCTTATCCCACATACCCTTAGCGGTTTTACAAGCGGAAATCTTGTTGTACTCGTTAGGAGAAACGGCACAAACAATAGCATACATCGCTTTGGCGTTTGTAGAGTAGGCTTCTAGTTGAGCGTTATCTAGGTCCTCTACGGGGATTGGGTTCTCGCTATTTTCGGATGTAGGTGCGGAATATCCTACTTTTATAGTCATCCAAAGTCTAACATTATAGCTTTGGAGAAACATGCTCATCCTATCCTTCCAATATGAAAAATTTAGTCCATCAAAATATGGAGGTGTATTGGGTGATGAAGCTATGCCGGATGCGAAATTAAGTATATTAGCCATCGGGATCTTAACTCTAGAATCGTTAGATTCCTATATGCAAGAGCCTCGGCTCTGATACCAATTGTTGGCCCGTGTGCTAACCTTAGAGGGGGGGGGGGATGAATAAGGTTTATGGCGATTTTCGCCTAATTAAAATTCTATGCAACTAACCACCCAACTTATGCAATTCTAAGCTTAAGCGTTTTAACAAGAGTTAATAAATTGCTAAAATAACTAAACGCAAGCAATAAATACACAAGAATATAAGTTGCGGAAAGTAAAAGCAAGGGAAGAAAATGACACCGTGATTTATAGAGGTTCGGCAAACGCGCCTACGTCCTCTCCTCGGTACTACCGAGTATTTCACTAAAATGTTTCTTCCGGATTTTACAAACCCTATCGAGCTCAATCGACCGATTGGCTCACCCTCTACCCGAGGTTCCTACTCTTGATACAAGTGCAAGAGAACATGACTACGAGTCTACGACGTCCCCTCAATTTATGAGTACCCGAATGAAAAGACCTAGAGCTTTTAAGCTTCACTTGCTTACAAAGCCTCTACCCGATCACTCGCTCACAATTGAGTTTATAAAACACTCGATACAATTTTTGTTACAAAACGTAACTACACTCACTATTCTAATTGCTTCTTAAAAAGCTAATTGGTGAGTTGTTGATGATGATCGAGCTTGAATCTCTTTCTCTTTGATTTTCCTCTTTCTCGAATATATATACACCAAAATGGTGATATTTGGGTTTTTAATGAGAGGTTGAAGGAAGTTGATTGGTATTGTAATTTGTTAGTATAGAAAGAGAGATTGGGTGGTATTTATATGCCAAAAGGTCTGTTTTTCTGTGTTATGACCGTTGGCAGTGGTTGAGGCTATATCCCAGGGTTTTAAGCTATTTTCCAGAAAAAGCTGAATAGCTGTTTTCGAATTCTGTAGAAAACGATCGGTCGTTTTCTACAGTCGATCGATCGTTTTCAGAAAACGATCGGTCATTTTCAGAGAAACGATCGGTCGTATTTTCGACCTGCTCACTGGAAGAATTCTGTACAAAAACGATCGGTCGTTTTTGTACAGTCGATCGGTCGACTGTTCTTCTGGCAGTTTTTCGAACTTCTTCGAAAGCTTGTAGCTTCTTCGTTTTAGCTCCGATTGTGGTTCCGCTTGAACCGTTGGCTTCGTAAATGAATGCTCTTTCTCTCTGAAAACCTGAAATATACATTTTTCTTTTCTTGGACAAGACAAGCGTTATATACTTGAAATCGTAAAATCATTAAAACATAATCAAAGTTATAATCAAAATCATTATTGAACTCTATGTTCAACAATTGACTTGGAACAATTATCGTGCCATGCCACCTTGGGAGCAATGGATGCACACTCTAGATGTCGGGTATTTGATTGCGTCTGCTTAACATGACATTTGTAACTTTGGATGTAAGAATGCAAGGGACGCTTACATTTCTTCCAATGCATTCAGCTCCTCCCGAAAACCCTATTGCGATAGTATTGACATTTGTGAACAAAAACCATTTTGTAGAGGTAATTACTAAACCAGATATGCATATGCCACGGATAAGTCCACGATGGTCCAACATGCACTACAAAATAGTTGATACATGGGGGGAAATTTACCGAACAAATATAAACTTTTGTAAGGCTCTTATAAAACGGAACCACAAGGACATGCACATTGGTGTATTTGATGATGAATGATTGTAATCTTTAATTTTCTTGGTACTCTTTTCCCAGCTCTTTTAGAGTATGGTTTTAACGAGGCCTTAATAAAAACATTTTGGTTTACTTGATTGTTTAAATCTATTGTGATTGCAGCACATTAGTTATATGTATATTGTGATTTTGTACAGTACCCTTGTCATGGAAGATAGGCATTGCAGCACATTAGTTATATGTATATTGTGATTTTGTACAGTGACCGATGTTATGATTTAACTACTGGAAAAGTTTCTATGCGTCATTGCAGCAAACTGATTTTACGGATAGTGAAGCCATTCTTAATTCTGAAATAGTATATTTCTTTTCAGTTCTGTAAGCTTTTTTGCTTGGTATTTTGTTTAATCAGTTGCCAAACAAGTTCAAAATCAGCGGTTTGTTTGCAAGGAAGATAATCAAATTTATGAAGAGATATTTGAAAAACCGAACACGCTATTGGTGTACATACGGACATATACCATGCTTATTTATACTGCTTTAAAATTATAGTTTCACAGGTGAGAAAAAAAGGCTTAAATGTTCAGCAGGTGGACTAAATATATTACAAACTATAAGAAAGAGAAAGAAATAGACTAAATGAGCTCAAAAACTGCAAATCAAACAAACAAGCTAGTCAGCCTATGATAAACATTTTTAGACTCTATTTGGTACATAATTATGCAGTGTCTAGCAAAGAGAAAGGCAAATAATCTTCTATTTCCTTAACAAGATTTTCAGAAATAAACCCTAAGCATTAATTTAATTTTTTTATTATATATGATGAAACAATCTGCCAGCAGTTTTCATGAAAATGCAAATTGGATCAAGACTGATCAAACTCCGACATTTGAAAGGCTAGCTAGCCCCCATTGTTTTTATTGCACCACACCCTCTTAACTGCATGGTTTTTATTGCACCACACCCTCTAACAAAGTAACCCTTCAACTTTCACTCTTTGCATTAAAAGATAAATAACAAACTTGTGAACCTGTTCAGGTGTCATTTGGTCAAACTGGTCTCGATAGTGTCGGATATTGTGCCGGACAACATGTGGACGTCGGGGACCATATAAAGAGGCCCACCTATATGTAAAAATTTAGAAATTTAACTACCAATGTAAGAGTGTAAAAATGTAACTAAAGTATATAATTTTTTTTCCACTTAAGCTTCCTCCAGGCGATAATCTAGGCAAGCCTTTCGGGGCAACCGACTCCTCTGGCATGGAATCGCATGGTCGAATTGCCGTGAATCTAGACCAGGCCCAAAACTGTAACAATATCAAAGGTCCGTCAACCCCTTTTGTCTTCCGTAAAGCGGCCTTACACAAATTACTATACAAATACGATAAAATAGCTGATCCCCAACTATAATGCCTACATAAGTCAAGATCCTCTAAAAAATTAAGTATCCATGTCGGGGCTTGCGCTCCTCTCTTGTCGGACAAGAATTGTGATGAGAGCAATAACATAATTGTTGCCCTTGCAAAACGAGTTATAATAGTGGGAGTGGGATTATGAGGTAAGATTGTAAAATGATCTTGATAAATCATTAAATTTGGTCGGTTAACTTATGCTTCTCAACAGTAATAATTAGGATGATTGATAATAATAAATTGGACAATGTTATATTTCTTTATTGATCGGTTAGATTACAATGTTTTATTACAAATGTATTAAGTATCTTTATGCTCGGTGTAATTCCTCGTGTTTTTTACTTTGACTTGTAGTTGGATTGTACTTCTTTAGTGAGATAAGCTCTGAAAAGTCTTCATACTAATCTCTCTTTTTCTGCTAGAAAGTCAGATGATCCATTGTACTGCTATTTGACTTTATTTATAGGGGCACGTGCTTCATAGGATGTTGACAAGTGTCACTCTCATCTGTCAACTCCTGTGCTTTTTGAGTGTTGGACCTCTGTTAATTGGACTTTTAACTTCAGTGGATAATCACTCTCATATCTATTTAAAGGAAAAGACCACTATGTCCTTATCCCAACTATATTTGCGTTGGGTATCCAGTAAAAGCATACGGGTCGAGTTACTACCGAATATCGCTTAACGGGTATTATTTTCATGTCGTATCAGATATTGTAATCATTTAACTTTAATATGGGAACCTGCTTCATATATACTATCTGTATCTGACATTATGCCAAGAAAACGTTCAATTTTATTTAATTTCATATCAAAGGTATTATTACTTTCGTCACAAATAACAGCCAGCCCATCTACACAAATACCACCCAAAATCTGCATGTCCTGAAGTGTGAATGTACATTCTCTTGGTGGGAAATGAAAAGTATGGGTTTCAGGACGCCAACGATCCACGAGAACACTGATCAGATCACGATCCACCTTTTGGTAACCTAATTGTAATAACCCATAAAATCCCGCTTCATGCACATAACTTGCCACCCTATCATCTAAATAACGAAGAAAGTTGTAATTATAAGTTCGCAACGTAGATTCATCGTCATCTTTCCAAACTTGCTCACTCATGTGCTTATTTTGCTGATATAGAACACTGCAATTAATAGGACCCGGCAATACATCCGTGTTGTCCATTACAACCTAATTCTGAAAAATAAAAGAAATCAAACATTTCAGTTCTTTCATAAAACTAGAGGCTTATTTTAGGATATAACTAACTTAATTGTAGTTGCCCTCACTGTTTCACTTAAAACCCAAAATACTCAGCAAGTATACCAACCAAATTACATTTAACATAAAAGTTACAGCCAAACAAACCCGGTGCACATTCTCCTATGTAACCAAACAAATCACCACTAGATCTTCAATGCATCACTTCACTAAAAAAAAAATACAGGGTAAGTATTTCAGACTATATCATTAAAGCACCCATAATTTAAGTCAGCATAAACCAAGCAAAAATCTTGAGCTTAGAAAAAAGTTGCAAACAAATATGACTAGATCCTAAATAAAAACAACTTCCTAGTATACATTCATCTAGGATAAAAAGGCCAGCAACCAAACAAACTCCTAGTATACATTCATCTAGAGCACAATTCATCACTTAACTCAAGGAGCCCTGCCAAGGTAAAAAACTTGCAATAGATTTTTCCCTCGGGGGTTATTTCTTAGACCAATAAAATATATATTTTCTTAAGATATACTTAAGACCAAAAAAAGCTCAGTTTGTAGATTGACCAACCACATGAAGTTCAACTAAAAACAAAAATGAAAGCTTACAAGCTATAACCAAACAAACCCCTAGTATACATTGATTACATTCCCTAGATCACCGATCCACCTCTTCACTTGAAAACAAAAACTCACAGGGTCAGTATTTTATACTAGATCTTCAAAGAAATTAAACAAAAGCGTGAATCTTTTCCAGGGGAAAAACCCATAAAAGAAAGCAGCTTACAGCTTTAAAAAAATCAAGAACTTAAAAGCTACAAGGAAGAAACCCTTCACTCATATCATCAAATCACAACTTCACTTGAAGAAAAAACATACCCAGGGGTTGAAACCCAATGGAAAACGTAACCTAAAAAAGAAAATAAGAGCTCAAAAATCTAAAACTAAACAAAAACAGTATAAATTATCCTACATCACCAATCCACCACATCGTAAAAACCCACAAGGTGATCCCTTTAGACTAGAACTTTAAACCAGGAAAGTAATAAATTGCAGTTTTTTCCAAGGATAAAGTCATAAAATCCAACAATACAGTTATGAGTCAACCAAATCCCACAAGGTAAGCATTTTAGACTAGATCTTCAAAGCAGTTATGAGTTAACCAATACAGTGTAACCTTTTCAGGGATAAAAAAAAAAAATCTTATAAGGCTACAACCAAACAGACCCCTAATATATATACACCTAGACGGCTAGACTAGACTCCAGATTCATCACTGATCCCTTCACTTCAAAAAACCGACAAGTTAAGTATTAAAGACTCAAGTTAAGTATATACATATAACCAATTAGGACTAATTTCAATTTTAGAAAATCCCTAATTTCCCATGATCAGGCCAAATTAGGGTTTCTAAAACCAAATTATAATTATAATTGCTCAACAATTAAACTGTAGAATCTCATCATCATCTATGATATTTGTGAATGTTCACCAAAAAAAACTATAAATTACGTTGGTGAGGAGAGGAGGACGGTGGAGTCTCCAGAGAGAGTGACTGTAGAGTATGAGAGAAGGGACTATTTTGGTATGTTTTGTTTTTCTCTGTTTATTTTGAATATATCAAAAGGTATATCGAAGTTTACAACAGTGGTGTGACTTACGACACAATAAAAAAATAAAAATGAAAGTCAATATAATCAAAACTGGTACATGGAAACTACGACACTGATTTCGAAAATATGATTCGTACTTCTGAAGTACGAGATTAATTTCAGAAATACGATTATAATTTTTAAAATACGAGTTTCAGACTGGATTCATAGTACGCTGACTGTATAAAGACACCACCACATGTCCACATATCAAATCAATGTGTTCAATAAGTAGGGATTCTATCCATTTGTGGATTGTACTGTACTAGTATAAACTTTTATAAGTAACCCCATACCAAGCCAACAATTTTTTTGTCTATTTTAATACCTAATCTACTTTTTATTTCCTAATCTAGTACGTCAAATAAACTAGATGGAAATTACTAATGCATTGCTTGTACAAATGGACTTGAGCCTCAGAGGCCTTTGCGATCTCGTTGTTAGCAAAGAAGTTTAAAGATAATTGAACGATTTTATTTTGATTTGTGACAAAAAATTCTGGGATTTACAAATGGATTTCTTCGCTCACAGAACAGAACCTTCAGGTCTAACCAATTTTTTTTTATTGCTCATATACATAGAAAGTGTGACATAAAAGTTGCACCAAAAGAAAAAACAGTCACATACCGCCTCGACATGACTTTCCCCCTATATATATATATATATATATATATACTATGCGGGAATTTAGTTATTTATTGATATAGGGTTAACTCGGTTGTTGTTGGGATGAGAGTTTATGATAAAATAGAAAGAAAAACTTGCTATTGTTTTTCGATACTAGTATTAAAAAGACAACTACGTCAAAAGCACAACGTTTTAAAAGGAAAACTGCAAAGCTTAATTTAAAAGCTGCAACAAATGGAACCTATTTAATGTATAGTCACGGCTTTCACATGCTCTTTTCCCCGACCTATTAAATGTAAAATTTAAAACGCTAGATTTTAGTAATTTTTTTACCAACCTTCATTTTTGTTGGGTTGGTAGCAAATTCAATGCCAAATGCTATTTCGATCTGATAAAAAGAAGAGACGAAAAATCTCAAAGAGCAGTATATATATTTTCCACACAGTGTTGGTGTTCATGCCTTTTCCCCTTCTTTTTCATAAAGTTTTTTTTTCTTCTCCTCCTTTCACCTTTTTCATCAATGTGTCAAATATTATACGAGATATTGGTGCGGTTCAATATGAAATTAGTGCTCCAATTATACGGGGTTCTATTTTCTGATTGAGCCGTGCCAATATCACGTGCTTGTCCACAATAACTAGTCGAAGTCCATATTATTTGTTTTTAAAGTCATATGCTTAAGGAGAGTGCAACTACAGAGTTGTCGTATAAATGGTCTTCGATGATAGACCATCATTCCTGGTTCCCAAAGCTCTGTTTGTGTTTATTTGCGCAAGCAATTGGTAAGCCTTACAGTTGGTTTCATTTTTGGTCTTTGCTTATATTGGTGTAGGTCTTGTATGTTACTCCACAATTTATGAAAGACCACATAAGCCTTTTACAAGAAATTATTGTACTGAACAATTTTATGGTGCAATTTATCCTAATTCTAAGTTGAATTGAGTAGTCCACATAATCCGACTTCTAATGAGTGATAATAGGATGAAACACGATGTATCACATATAGGGATGCTAATGAACCGATCCGTTCATGAACATGCTCGTGTTCGGTCGTTAAAGACTCGGCTCGTTTTCGTTCATTTACTAACGAGTCGAACCTGAACACAATAATAAGACTCGTGAATATGTTTAGCTCGTTTAATTATTTTTAATATATTTTTTCATATATATTTCTGCTTATATATGTAAATTTTATCTAATATAATATTGAGGATCAATAAATACTCTTCAATTTAATAAATAAATTTATTTTTTAAACTAAATCTAATTAAAACTAAAATTACAACAACTAAATCTATTATTACTTATCTTAACACTTATTTTATCTAAGTAAAAAATATTTTTTTATGCAAAATGATATTAAATTTGTCAAAAAAATGTGTTGAGAAAAGACTCATGAACAGGCTCGTGAACAACTCGTCTGTAAACGAGCCGAGTTTGAGTAAGATTTTAGAGCCCGTTTAGTAAACGAGTCAAGGTTGAGCACAGGAAAGCCTGGTTCGACTTGGTTCATTTGCAGCCCTAATCACATACTTACATTTAAGTGCTGGTTGTAACTTGTTAAATACAGGCTAATTTGATTTGTTGTTTGTACCGATCGTGAATTACAATTTACATGACTCATTATGTTATGCAATCCGGTGATCTGATCAATTGACATCAATTGGGCCTTCAACCGCGAACTCTGATTGAGTGGGCTGATCTTTTTTAGCTCTAAAATTTGATGAAACTGTTGCTCTATGTTTTGTCATGTTAGGGCAGCATGGTGCTACTAATCTCCCATTAAAGATTATATTATGAGAATAAGGAGCTTTTTATGAATAACAAGCTTGATCGACATATCTAGTTTTGACAGCGATAAATAATCTGCTTAAACAAGTGGGAAGAGTGGGAAGAATGGAAAGTTTTATGAATGAAGTCTTTAGCTCCTTTTAATTAATAAGGCAAACAGTCACATGCTTTGAGAATGCCTTTTTACCTGCATATGGTGATTCTTGACAAACAACTCTAGGGTGCTTTCAGGAACATACAATTTTATTTCCTTCGTATTCGCTTATAGTAGTCAGAGTCCTTGTTTGAAGTCCGCTTAAAACTTATCTTTCTTTCTGTTTACTTAAAATGAACTTTCTATATTGAATCACCTTAAAAACTGAGCGTTTCTGGTTGTTCACCAAGCTGAAGTACAGCGTAATCGGTAAATATCAGTTCTGTGATTTTGTCCAACCATCAATAGAGATATTATTATGTAATCAACCATCAATAGTGATATATCCTCTCATATATCCTCTCAAAACTCCTACTTACTGCTGGTCTAGAAGTTGGAACAAAACAAGCCTTGTCTTTCTATGTAGTTTGTTTTGATTTTTCGTCCCAAAACATAGAGAAACTTGGATCTAGCTAATTACAAGTTGAAATCGATCGTACTTGTCACTACCAGCTCAAATCCTTATACTAATATGAGTACTATTTAGCTCAATATGAACGTACAAGTTTGCTTGTACCAATAAGTTGATTGTGCAAGTTGCAGTTTGCAGTTGTAAACTCTTCAAATTACAAGTATGATAGATATAAAATGTTCTGGAAAAAGCAAATTTCAAAAATTAGTGACAACACCAAAATCAAAAGCACAGCATTTTCAACTTTTATTTCTTTCATTATTTTAGCTCCCAATACAATCTCTCTGGTAATCTTCATCCCTCGAGAGATTTCTCTGATCAGCTAGGATGTGTTATAGGCTGCATTACTCATACTACTCATCCGGCGGCAAATCACTGGGTGACGACCCTTGGAGAGCCTTTAACAATAGAATTTTAGATTTTACATTCCGGAACAATAGACAAATTATTATGATTTTATATGGTGCAATCTAAGTCTAAGCAGTCAGTCTATGTCTGTAAATAGCATCACTCATTCAAATCTATAAGCTTCAAAGAGAGAATATAGCTAGCTCAATAGGAATGTACAAGTCCGCGGTTTGTAGTTGTACACTCTTAAAATACAAGTATCATATATATAAATTGTTCTTCAACAAACATAACTTCAATAATCAAGCGACTTCCCACAACAAAATCCCTCAATCCAAGCACAAATCAGGTGGTTAATCATTTGTTTTCACCTCAACCAAGCGCATTTGCCCCAGATACAATCTCCAAAATCTCTCCTGTAATCTTGGCTTGGCGCTGTCTGTTATACACCATCGAGAGGTTTTTCTTCAACTCAGACGCGTTATCAGATGCGTTAGCCATGGCACTCATCCGAGCCGCAAGCTCACTAGCTAAGGACTCTTGGAGAGCCCTTAAAATCTGACTGTTCAAATAAAGGGGTAAAAGTGCATCAAGGATTTGGACCGGGTCCTGCTCAAACTGAAGAATGGGGGAGAAATCCTCTGTGGCGGTCCTCGTGGTACCACGCTCCACCGTCAATTTCCCGCCCTTTGTTGTTAGTCTGAAAAATTCATCATCAGCTGCATCCACGCAAGTCCCGTTTATGTCGCATATCTCACCTATTAGCCAAAGAAACGGAAAAGGTCAGCTATCATTCTGATTAACCAAATTCGGTCCAGTTTTCAAGCATAAAAATTACAAAAAATGAGGTTGAATGTTGCAGTCAAACAAGTCTTATACACATTGCGAATAGTTTCTACAAGGTTGGCACTAAATAGAGACAAATCAACTGTAATAGAAGGCAACCCCCTTCGGAATTATAAACAATCAGGAGCCAGATCTTTATTTTGTGGACATGACAAACAAAAACATTTGTCTTCCAAAAATGTCCGAGTATACACACTGGTAAACATTATGCATTCGTAGCACCTCTTGGGGAAGTGTAGTGTTCATTTTTGGGGGATTTAGTGTTTTATGAAAACATTTTTTGGTTTTTGTCACGTATCTCAAATTATCAACCAAGAAAAAGAAAGCTACGGTTTCAAGCTAATCAAGGAATGCACTCCAGCTTGTATGCAACATATAAGATATCAGGTGTAGATTCTGCATAGTACATACACGATTGTATATGTAAAGTATTACTTCGGGAAGTAATGTTTCCGTTTCTGGGAATTTAGTTTGATCGCGATACCCGCAGTCCCTCACCCTGAAAAAAAATCAGTAGTTGCACTTGTCCTTTTCTTCTACGGAATATTAGTTCTTCTAAGACTAAATTAAATTGGCCGAAGATGGACATCCAAGCTGTTATCCTAAATTAAGTATTTCCATATCACTCAAAAACATAATTGGATTATATCTAATATTTCACCTTTTGGCGACAACGGTAGCAAGGTATGTATCACAGGCTCTGACTTCACCAACGAAACAAACTTGGTGTACAACAACTCGACCTTATCGACTTCTTCGCTCACAAACAACGAAAAAACATCATCAGCAATTGATTGCGCCTCCTTCGCGGTCGGCAGGTTACCCCCTTCAAGAAACTTATCAACCGGAATATACGGCCTACGCAAGAAATAAGAATTTCCCTTCTTCCCCACGCTTATAACGGTGAACTCAATCCCAAGCCCCTTAAGCTCCTTAATCCTTGCCTCGGCCTTTTTAATCAAATAATTATTAAACCCTCCACACAATCCACGATCCCCGGTAACAACCACTAAGGCAACTTTCTTGACAGGTCGTACTTTTGTTAAAGGCGCATCTATATCTTCAGTTTGTAACTGTTCATTAATGTTATATAGGACAGAAACTAGAGTCTCTGAGAAGGGTCTTCCATTAACAACGGCTTCTTGAGCTCTACGGACCTTGGCAGCTGCAACAAGTTTCATGGCTTCAGTGATTTTTTGCGTGTTTTTCACAGAGTCGATACGGTCGCGAAGCTCGCGAAGAGCGCATTGGATAGTGGAGGGTGATGACCTGGCAGGGGTGAGTGTTGGTGAACTTGGGTTTGTGAGGAATGGGTTGAGTGAGGACCTGAATGAGAGGTTTGAGCAAGACATTGTGTGAAAAACTAGTTTCCTTTTTTTGTTTTTTCTGTTTCACTTTGGTTAAGTTATAGTTGTTTTGCTTGAAAAAGGTGTTGGATTACATGTATGGTATTGGTTAGGGGTAGTGTTTTTGTGTAGGGAATGAGAGAAGAGGAATGGGAGGCGGAGGGAAGAGGGTTTGGATGAGGTTTTAGGATAAGGAAGATATGGTGTTTAAAAACAAGAAATAATGTGCAATATGTTTCACTTTTAAACTTATATTACTCTAGCTACCTTCGTAACTACCTCCATAAGTTAATATTTACTATATGTACTATTTTTTAATTATTTACTTTATTTACCAAAACGCTATACACATATTTCATAAAAAATGAAAAAAAAAACACAAAATTATATAAAATGCAAAAAATATCAAAAAAAATCACAAAAAATAACAAAATTTTTAAAAAATGGAAAAAAAATTATAAAAAATGAAAACAATCACAAAAAATTATTAAAAAAATGAAAAAAATCACAAAAAATCACTTTTATTGAACTTTATGCACTTTCGACTATACTAAATGTACTTTCGACTGAACCATATGCACTTTTAGCTGAACCATATGCACTTTCAGCTGAACTAGATGCATTTTTAGTTGAACCAGATGCAGGTTTTACAGAACGATATGCACTTTTATTGAACTAGATCCACTTTTGTCTGAAACATATGCACTTTCAGCTGAACCGGATACACTTTTAGCTGAACCATATGCACTTTCAGTTGAATCATATGCACTTTCAGTTGAAACAGATGCATTTTTAACAGAACTATATGCACTTTCGACTGTACTATATTCATTTTCGACTAGACTATATGCACTTTGGACTTAACTATATGTACTTTCCACTAAATTAGATGCACTTTAAGCTGGACCAAATGTACTTTCAGCTGAAGCAGATGCACTTTTAGCTGAACTATATGTATACTCACTTTTATTGAAATATATTTACTTTCGACTGAATTGTATGCACTTTCAACGAAACGAGATGTACTTTCAGCTGAATTGAATGCAATTTCGACTCAATTTTATGCATTTTTGACTAACTATATATACTTTCGACTGAACTATATGCACTTTTATTGAACTATATATGCTTTTGACTGAATTATATGTATTTTTGACTGAACTAGATGCACTTTCAGCTCATTTAGATTAAAAAAATGCACATTTATCCTGAAAAAACCATTTTTTTGTATTGAAAAAAATCACTTTTCGGTATAAAAAGTGTTATATTGACCAAAAAAAATTATATAGTTTTTGTAATTTTTAAAAAAAGTTTATGATTTTTTCATTTTTTTATTTTTGTGATTTTTGTAATAATTTTTTGTGATTTTTTATAAGTTTTTGTGATTTTTTATATTTTTTTTGATTTTTCGGTATAAAAAGTGTTATATTGACAAAAAAAATTATATATTTTTTTTTTGTAGTTTTTTTAAAATTTTGTGATTTTTTTCATTTTTTATGATTTTTGGTGATTTTTTATAATTTTTGGTGATTTTTTATAATTTTTTGTGATTTTTTGTATTTTTTGTTATTTTTATAATTTTTTATGATTTTTTGTGATTTTTTGTGATTTTGTTCATAATTTTTTGTTATTTTTTATATTTTTTGTGATTTTTTTCATTTTTTTCATTTTTTTTGTGTTTTTTTTATTTTGTTGTAATTTAAAACTATTTTTTTGGGTTTGTAGAAAGATAAAATATGTCTATTATATTTTGGTTTGTATGACAATTTAGTAAATAAACTAAATAAACTAAATAATTAAAAAGTGATATTTATGAGGAATATGAACTTATCAATATATCTAAGAGTAATATAAGTTGATATGAGATACTGGTATTACCCCTAAAAACAAAATTGTTTTTTTCTTTTTGAAATGGACGTGATCATAAAGAGTTGAAATTGATGTTAAACACTACTTTAGCTCATGAGGTTTTATTAGGTCTTTTTCGGAAGCAGCGTTGACTCAGAGTCCACAGTCATTAGATATTGCTACAGTATATTTCATATTTTAAATGTAACATTATCCAATGACTGTGAACTCTGAGTCACCTTAACTCAGAGTAACCTACACTGCATCCGTCTTTTTCCTGTCCAGGTTTTCTAAATTAAGTGCAAAGTCAAAATTCAGAGTTACAGATTTCCGACTTTAGCATTTGACTTCCTCTTTAAACCCTTTTTTTTTAAATACAAAATTATAGAATTTGGCTATAAATTTTAGAAACATGGTTTAAAATTTACAAAGTCAATTGTTAAAAAACAACCTTTTGTAAATTATAGAATGAGTGTTTTAAATTCCATAACTGAGTTTTACATATTAATAACTCAGTTTTATAAATTATAATTTTTTGCAACATTTTTTTCACAAAATACCAAAAATATTTAAAACAACTTTTAATTTTTCATTTTAAATTTTACTTTGTAACTTTACAAACTCATTTTCATATTATTGTTAATTTCTTTAAAAGAAAAAAAAAATCAACTTTGTAATTTTTAAAACCTAGTTTTTAACTGATAGAACATAAAAGTTTGACCCGAATATTCTATTCGGATAATAATCAACCCACTTTTTAAACGGGTATCCAACACTTAAATGGGTTATCTCATGCCTTTCATAAGAGAATAAAGGTAGATATTACCAAAAGCCCAAGCCCACTTAACTAGGGACCCATATCTGAGAAACCTCCTGAGATGGGGACATTTGTCAACATCCTAAAAGGCGTAGTGGCCTATAAATAGCCAACTACCCCCCATAGAAACGGACCAGAAAATCTATCCAAAAATTATAGAGAGAAGTTGAGAAAAGAGATAAACTAGTCAAAGCTTATCACATCAAGAAATAAACCGAGCAGAGATAAAGCCGAGTACCGAATAAAAGGGGAGAAAGACCAAGAAGAGAGATTAAGTAGTCAAATCGAGCACAATTGTAATACAGAGATACTGATCCGAGCAAGTGTAATAGTCCGAATAAGTATACTGATCCGAGCAAGTGTAATAGCCCGAATAAAGATAATAATCCGAGCAATAATAAATATCAACAAGTGTCCATTATTTACTGCTGATTTACTATTATATTATTGTTGAAAAGCCTAACGTGACCGACCAAAGTTATGGCTTTATCAAATGGCGCCGTCTCCGGGAATCATCTAGTTCCCAACTAGTTTAGAATTCGAATACCAATACTCTACCAGACGAGCGACAATGGTGACCAATGTAGAAGAAACCCATCCCGAGATAGTAGAAACCAATAACCAAAACGCGCAAATCAGCCAACAAGACCTCGACAATCTACTCGCCATCCACGACAGATATGAAGCTATCCAGTCCGGAAACCAACCAACAACCTCCAATGTCAACCAAGAACAACCGACCGAACAACCCCAACAGCTTGAAGGGATTGTTGACGAATATCTTTCGTCCTCGGACGACGAACAAGTTTTGCCCGTATTAAGGCGGGCACTAAGACGCTTACCAGGATCCCAGGCAGGGCCGAGCTCAAAAGTCCCTTTGCCAACAGCTTCGGTTAACTCCGGTGCTCGTTTACAAACGGACGAAGCTCATCGGTTTGGCATGCCCGCAGATCATGTAGTCGAACAGTTGACCCGACTACCGACTCTTCCACCAAGGATGATTGCACCACCCACGGTGGAAGTACAACACATTGTCCCGTTAGCCGAGGAAAAGAACTACGCCCAGCTACAAGCTCAGCTGGCGGCATGCATGACGGCCATGACAGCAGCCGGCATCATATTGCCAATTACCCAACCTGCCAATACAGACAAAGACCCGCGTCGTGAATCGGAAGATTCCGCCTACAGGGCCGCCCTAGAAGCGGGTGGTCGGCGACCCGATACAAGAGTGCCCCACCAAGGGGGCAATGTCCCAATAACGATCCCTCCAGTGATCATCCAACCGAACACTCATACGGAACGGCTCCACACGAAGGACGGTAGATATCCCGAACATAGGATCGGGGAAGGATATGGCCCACCACCACATCAAGGGGGATACCCTCCCCCCTACCAAGTCACGGATGACACGTTCCAACAGGCTTGGAACGTATGCCAAGAAACCCCGTGTACCGAACAGATCACTCGATATCGCAATCCTATGGGGTTCGTCATTCCCGAGTTCAGGCTCTATGATGGAAGGAGTTGTCCTATTGACCATCTGAGGCACTACAAGACGAAGATGGAGCTGTGGAGTGACGACCATGCACTGATGTGCAAATTTTTCAAAAACAGCTTGGGCCAAGAGGCTTCTTCGTGGTATCACAACTTACCACGGGGCTCAATAAGAGACTGGGCAGAGCTGCTAAGAGCGTACTCCACCCGATACGCCGCACATCGGAAGAAGAAGGTTAGCATCGAAACCCTTCTGAAAATGACGATGACGCCAAATGAAAGGCTCAACGACTACTGCATACGTTTCATTGACGTAGCAAACCAGATTCCGCAGTACGCCAATAATATAGCCATCCAGAACTTTATCAATTCCATCCCTAATGGCTATTGGGCGAGGAGGAAGTTCATAGGCAAAAACTTCCCGACCACTGATTCCCTACTAGCCTATTGCACCCACCTCACCGATAAAAACGACGAACTACGTTTCCTCAACCGAACTCTACCAAGAAGAGAATCGGTCCGAGAGGCACAGGTGGGTCGCAAAAGAGTTAGGAATAACGAGGGAGAAACGTTCCAACCGACCAGAAAGGACAAAGGTCCCGAGGTCCGTAGCAGGGTAGAGCGACCATGAGAACCCGAGCCCAAACCGCTCCAGATCACATACCCAACACCGATCAACGAACATAAGCCGCTCCAGCTCACCTACCCAATGTCCCCCAAACCGTTTCAACAAGGTTGGCTCCCAGAGAGGGAACGCCGAAACACCTACGAACCGGTTAAGTTGCGATACACTTTCAACCTATCTGCTGAGGATATCCTCAGGGATATATGCAGGGAAAGTTGGTATTCCCGACCCCCACCGATCACTTCTCCCCCCAGTATGAGAGACTCCAAGCTCTTCTGCGCATATCATGTGGATCACGGCCATACCACTGAGCACTGCCGTAACTTGCGATGGAAAATGAACCTATGGGGCGATGTGGGATATTTAGCCAAGTTAATCAAAGGCGCTGGGAATAAAGGCAAGGCAAAACAACTGGCCATCGAGGGAGCCGACAACCGGCAAGGCAAAACAATCAACGTCGTTCACATGTCACGACCCAAGAGCACAGGTGGGGAGCGATCACGACAACGGCAATTGGCGCACTTTGGCCAAGTAGCCAAGGTGTCACAGGCGTCGACCTCTAAACGACAATGCACACCTCGACAATATCCGCCCATTTCTTTCTCGGGTCTTGACGAAGAAGGGGTGATTTACCCCCACAGAGATGCCATTAACCTCCGTGTTCAAATCGGTCTTGACACGGTCAGCAGGGTGCTTATCGACCAAGGAGCCTCTTGTGATATAATGTACAGGGAGCTCTTCGACAAGATGGAACTCAAGCTGCAAGATCTACAGCCTACCGATGTCACACTGATCGGATTCATCTCCGAAACGACTAAAGCGTTGGGTAAGATCGTCCTCAATGTCACAACTGGATCCATGTCAGTTCCTGTGGAGTTCTTAGTAGTCAACGACAACTCCGGCCACAACGCAATATTGGGCCGACCTTGGTTACATGCCATGAAGGCCATACCCTCGACCTACCACCAAAAAGTCAAATACCCAAATGATAGGGGAGAGATCGAGACAGCCAGAGGATGTCAAGAGGATTCAAGGCGCTGTGAGGACATTACCGCGGCCCTTCAAAAACAGCTGAGCGTTGTCGAACAACCCACTAGCACAAAGAAGCTGATCAACCACATAGTCAAAACCGAGAGGGTTGTCGAAGAACAAGTAGGAGAGACACTTAGGAAGGTGTATATCCCGGGTATGGACGAGGAGCACTATTTCCTCCTCGGCGATAACCTTCCAAAACAGGAATCCGAGGAGTTAGAAGCGTTCCTTTTCAGCAATATTGATAAATTCGCCTGGAGTCCCAAAGACATGTCGGGCCTAGACCCTAATACGACATGCCACCACCTAAGTGTAAACGCCGAATACAAGCCGATAGCTCAGAGGAGCAGAAAAGTGTCCGTACAGCACAGAGCAGCTATAATCGCTGAAGTGCAAAAGCTATTGGAAGCCGGAGCCATAAGGGAGGTCTACTACCCAAAATGGTTGTCCAACCCGGTCGTCGTCCCAAAGAAGAATGGCAAGGAGAGAGTCTGTATAGACTTCACCAATCTCAACAAAGCTTGCCTGAGGGACCACTTTCCCCTTCCAAGGATCGATCAATTGGTGGATGCAACTGCGGGAGCAGAACGGATGACCTTCCTTGACGCGTACTCAGGATACCATCAGATTTCCCTCGCCCACGAGGATCAGGAAAAGACATCGTTTATATCGCCTTTAGGAAATTATTGCTATACGCTAATGCCGTTCGGCCTACGCAATGCGGGAGCAACATACCAAAGGATGATAACAAGGGTATGTCGAGATCATATAGGGAAAACAATGGAGGTATACATTGACGACATGGTCGTCAAAAGAGAAAAGGCCACATCCCACCTCCAAGACCTTAGAGACGTCTTCCAAACGTTAGGCGAGCACAAACTAAAGCTCAACGCGAGCAAGTGTGCGTTCGGCATCAGCAAAGGGAAATTTTTGGGGCATATGGTTAGCCGACGAGGAATAGAGGCTAATCCCGATCAAATCGCAGCTCTACGGAACCTAGCAGTACCCAAAAATAAGAAGCAGGTACAAGAGCTCACAGGAATGATGGCCGCGTTGAGCAGGTTCATCAGCCGATCCGCAGACAAGGGACGGCCGTTTTTTGAATCACTCAAGAAGGATAAGAAATTCGAGTGGGACCCGGAATGTGAAGCTTCATTCAACAATCTCAAAGAATACTTGAGGACGCTGCCACTGCTAGTAAGGCCGAACAAAAGAGATATTCTGGCATGCTACCTAGCAGTTTCCACTACAGATGTGAGCGCAGTTATCCTAAGAGAAGAGGGTCGCGAACAATTTCCGATCTACTTCGTCAGCAAGACTCTGGTCGAAGCCGAAACGCGTTACCTACCCTTGGAAAAGCTGTGTCTGGCATTGGTCGTCGTAACCAGAAAATTGCCACACTATTTTATAGCTCATCAGGTCCGTATATACACGAAATTTCATATCAAAGAGTCACTTCGACGGACAGACATTAGCGGTCGAGTTGCCGCCTGGGGGGTCGAACTATCCCAATTTCATATCGAGTTCGTACCCCGTCATGCCATAAAGGGACAACTCTTGGCCGATTTCGTCGCGGAGTTCACCGAAGGCTATGACGAGCCTTCGGCACTCTCTCCACAATCACACTGGTAGATACATGTCGACGGATCAGCCACCAAGGATGGATCCGGAGCAGGGATCATCCTAAAGTCTAAAGAGGGAGCAATCATCGAAAAAAGCATAAAACTGGGCTTCCGAGCTACCAACAATGAGGAAGAATACGAAGCCATGATAAATGGCATGCTCATTGCCCGGTCCCTTGGGTGCTCCCACTTAATTGCAAGTTCAGATACCATGCTGATCGTCAATCAAGCCATCGGCGAGTACCAAGCCAAGGATGACAGAATGATCCTCTACCAGGAAAAAGTCCAAAGCTTGATGACTACTTTCGAGCAGTGCGAGTTAATAAAAATCAACCGCACTGAAAATGCACATGCCGATGCCTTGGCCACCCTAGCCTCGACATTAACATTAACCGACACTCGGTCGATCACAGTAGAACTACTACCGACCCCGAGCATAACCAAAAGAATAAACCGAGTAACATCAGTACAATATGAGCTAGGTTGGATGGACGACATGATTCACTATCTGCGAAGCGGAACCCTCCCGGCAGATAAGATAAAAGCATTGAAAATTACGAGAAAGGCTCCTCGTTTCTGGCTGTCCGACGACGATAAATTGTACAAATCCAGTTATCGAGGACCCCATCTTCTGTGTGTTCGGACCGAAATGCAGCTACCGGTCTTGGAGGAAATCCACGAAGGATCCTGCGGAGCACACATCAAAGGGCGGTCCCTTGCCAACAAGGCAATCACCCAAGGATATTGGTGGCCCTATATCAAGCGAGACACCGATGTATACGTCCAACGTTATGACAAGTGCCAACGATTCGCCAAGATACCATGGCTTCCATCATCTATGATGATCCCGGTCACGGCACCGTGGCCATTCGCTCAATGGGCAATTGATATAGTCGGGAAGCTTCCCAAAGCACCCGGCAGCGTCGAGTATCTGATCGTGGCGACGGACTACTTCACTAAATGGGTTGAGGCTAAACCTCTCCGAGAAATTAAGGCCAGTAATGTCAAACAGTTCATCTGGGAGCACATCATCACAAGGTTCGGTATACCATACGCCATCGTCGCAGACAACGACACCCAGTTCAAGGAAGCCAATCTGCAGCTCTGGTACGAAGAACTCGGTATCCGAAAGTTCTATTCGACGCCAACATACCCACAGGGTAACGGACAGGCAGAGGTATCAAACCGAACCGTGCTAGACGACATCAAGACAACCCTTGAGCAAGCAAAGGGGAGATGGCCCGAGCGGCTACTAAACGTCTTATGGTAGTGCCGAACTACACCGAAGACGGGCACCAAAGAAACCCCGTTCAGTTTAGCTTACGGCGTCGAGGCCGTCATACCGACTGAAATCGGGCTACCAACACTACGAACAACTTTCGTCGAGCAAGGAAACAATGAACAAAGAATGAGAGAGGAACTCGACATGCTAGACGAGAAACGAGAGATAGCAGCTCTTACACTAGCTAAGTATCAGCAAGGCGTTAAGCAAACGTATGACAAGAGGGTGAAAGGGACCAAGGAGTTTACGGTCGGAGAACTGGTGCTGCGACGTGTAACGGTCTATACCCGAAACGAAACACATGGCAAATTGAGCCCCATCTGGGAAGGACCATACGAGATCGTCAAGAGAACAAGCCCAGTTACCTACAAACTCAAAAGCGTCCTGTTCGACAACAGCCGAGGAGAAAAGAATTCGTGGAACGTAGCTAACCTAAAGAAGTACTACGTATAGGCTGTCTTACAAATACAGGTGCTACCTTACCCCTCCTGTTTAATGACATTATCTTGTATGTTGAATAAATAAAATACAAGTGTTCGTATCTTTCATCTTAATGGCATTATCTTTCATCTTTTGAATGAATAAAATATCTTGTTATGCTGTCTAACGAGTGCAGCTGAAATTCCCGAACGGCCAAAGTGCCTAGGAATACTATGAAATTTCCAACATGGCGTGTTTTCAAAGGAATGCCTAGGAATACTATGAAATTCCCAACATGGCGTGTTATCAAAGGAACGCCTAGGAATAGTATGAAATTCCCAACATGGCATGTTTTCAAAGGAACGCCTAGGAATAGTATGAAATTCCCAACATGGCGTGTTTTCAAAGGAACGCCTAGGAATAGTATGAAATTTCCAACATGGCGTGTTATCAAAGAAACGCCTAGGAATAGTGTGAAATTCCCAACATGGCCAAGTGCCTAGGAATACTGTGAAATTCCCAACATGGCCAAGTGCCTAGGAATACTGTGAAATTCCCAACATGGCCTAGCGCCTAGGAATACTGTGAAATTCCCAACATGGCCAAGTGCCTAGGAATACTGTGAAATTCCCAACATGGCCAAGTGCCTAGGAATACTGTGAAATTCGCAACATGGCATGTCTAAAAAAATGCCTAGGAATACTCAAATATATGCAGGTACCTATCGATCCAATGAGCAGGGATGGCAAGTAATACAGAGAGAAGAAGAACAATTCAGGCCCACATTATGGAGACGATATATTAACATATGGCGAAAAACAATAAAAAGAAAGGAAAAAAGCAAATGAAAATAGACCACATTACAGAGGCGACACAATATCAAACGAAGAAATCAGCAAGCAAAAATCGCTCCAATCAATCAAATAGCAGTACGACAATGGGAAGGTACAAAAAAAAATAATAAAAAAAAATAAATAAATAAATAAAAAAAAAACCGCTCCAATCAATCAAATAGCAGTACGACAATGAGACACAGATAGTCCTCGCCCGCATTACGGAGGCAACAAGATATCACCAACAATGAAGACACGGATTTAAGAACTACTACTACAGGAGGAACACGATGGTAACTGACCGAGCTCAACCTCTTCGTCATCCGTCGTCGTGTCCCCATCCGTCTCCTCTCCATCAAACCATTCCTCAGAGATGAATGCGTCGAAATTGGTCGTATGAGAACCAACGCAGGTCAGCGTCTTAAGCCGCGCGGAGAACTCGGCTTCTTTCGTGAACTCGTGAGCATCCGAGGCCGCTTTACGGTGAGCATCATTGAAGGGAAGATTACGAGCTTCGATCAAGGCCGCGGAAGCATCGTATCTGGTTCGGGCTAAACGGAAATACTTAACCAACATATTGGCTTGGGTTACCAACGACTTTAATTTGCCGAAGTATTTTTCCTTCACACGCCAATATCGATCCAAACGACGCTCCTGAACATGAACAACATGCTCGGTACGGCGAACATGTTCTCGAAAAGAGGCCGCCTGAGTTTTCAGCTTGGCCCGAAGTCGAGCACATTGGTCGATCAACTTGACGTTTTTGCCCATCAAAACGATGTAAGGACACTTGGCAGGCACCTCACTAGCCGCACTAGATGAGACCTCGTCCTGGGTAGCACCAGTAGGTCCTAACCTCGGGCTAACTAGGCATGGAGAACCAGCCTGGTGCGACATAGTAGCGTGTGCCTATAAAAAAAAAACAGGCAAGAAGGAGAAGAGATGAATATTCAACCGCAAGAAACGAAAAGACGAAAAGAGAAAAACGAATATTTTTATACAAGCTACAAATTAAACGACAAAACAAGCTACTCAGTCATTAATCCGATAAACCGTCAACAGACGCTGAGGTCTCAACGACGTCAGGAAAATGAATATCTCGCAGAGAAACAATTTGCGTCCCCAAACGCTCACGAACGACCGCATCGACTCGGTTCAAGGCAGCCGTGGTCTCAGTTACCCCGGCCGTCGCATCAACTATGCGTTCTGCCCATGCCACACCACTCATCCCTTTTACATGCTCCATCACCTCTAAAGCGCGAACTCGGGCCCAATACGCTTTGGCAAAGGATAGCAGCAGGTCCGCATCCTCGAAAACGGCCCCTAGGACCAAGTTCAAGCTCGTCACACGGCCTCGGGCTTCATCACGAGAACGCCGAAGTGCACCAAGAAGTTCCTTCGCTTTACCTTTGTTTGCCGTATAATATGCGGACTTTTTGCTGAGTTTCTCTCCCAAGTCACGTAACCGAATAGACAAGTTTGCAATATGAACATTCAGATCCTCGACTTTATGACGAGCAGAATTCAGTTCAGCAGTTAGGGCAGCCTTAGATCTTTCAAGACCATCTATAACGTCACCTACACTACGACTAGGCGAGGTCCAGACCACCATGGCAAGAGGATTATTAGGTACCTGACAATATTTTGTTTTCACATCCTTCAAAAGATGACAACCCTCAAACAGGAAAATTAACCCGGGAAAGACCAACAGAAAGAAAACGCAGCACCTATATTATCACTTCCCCAAAAGCATACGTTTCTAGATACAAAAGAGACCCACAATTCGGATACCAAAAAACTACACAAAAAAATAAAAATAAATATATATATATATATATATATATATACTGCCAGAAAAATGGTCAAGGTTCCACCTGAGGAGATGCGGGTGGGGGAGCAACAGCAGCATCAGGTCGAGGAGTGGACGGGGCCGACATAGAATGAGGACGGAGCGCTGTCGAAATTGTCTGCTCTGGCAGCCGGGAAAGCTCCTCTTCACGAAGATTCGCCCAGTCTAAGGGTTTCGGCGGTGCACCATGAGGACAGGGATACACCAACTCCGACCACGCCCGATCAGACAAAGGAACCTTCACGAAATTGAGCGCCCGCACATGAGCGCAATAGATGGAGAAATTAGCCATCATTGCTAACCTTGTCCGCTCCTCCGCGTGTGCCGTTTTCAGACCGGCAACCTTAGCCTTTTCGGCTTCCACGTCCTCCGCGAGGAGCAAGTTCTCCGCCACTAGTTGGTCGTACTTATCGACCATGCTCTCGTTTTCAGTCTTCAACTTACCGACATCCTCGGTCACGTGCAGAAAGTCCGCCGACAGCTTGTCATAATTATCGCCCAGGGTTTTATTCTCGGCGACCAGTTTCTCTTTCTCGGCCTCAAAAGCCGCAAGCATGTCCTTTATTTTCCGATCGTTCTCCTCGACCATCTTCTCTTTCTCAGCCCCTAGCGCTGCCATCCGATCCCTTAACACCACGGTACCCAAGACAACCTGTACTTAAAAACATCAGATTCCAACCAAAATGCGAGCATCATGGCATATATAACAAAATACTCGCCAAACGTACCCGCATCGCATCAGCATTGGCCTGCTCTATAACCGACATGGTAGGCCGAGCAGCTATTTTTTCTGCATCCTTGAAAGCAAGGGGCTTTAGAGCAGCATACCCCATCTTCAAGGCTCGGGGTTGCTCCAACAGCTCACCCCCACATCGGTCAATATAATGGGTCATTACAACCCCGTCCACCGACACCTTTTCAGGTCCCTCGGGAACCTCATCCTCCCCACCACTCCCAACACCCACGGCAGTCTCTTCGCCGGCTTCCATCTCCACTTTCTCCACTTCTTCCCTCATCTCCTTATCTGAAGGCACAGTCTCAGGGGCCCTATGCTCTCTTACATCCTCAGTAGGGATGGACGAGGTAACAGGCGGATCCTTCGTATCTTCGGCACGAACAGGCGAGATGACAGGAAGGATCATCGTATCCACGCCCATATTCACCAGGCGGTTGATATGAGTGAATAGGTTATCGATCGACCCCTGAAACACAATAATACCCATCGACCGGGCAAGAGCGAGGGTAACCAATGGAGAAGTCAGTAGCTGAAACAAGATAACTAATAAAACAAAGGACTAGAGAACAAAACGACAACAATCAAAAGACAAGAGAATCAATATACATATACACATACATCACCAGGCGTAGAGGCATCCTCGGTGGTATCCTTGCCCATGCCAACTTTATCAACCTCCTCGGTGACCGATGTATCGGTTCCCTTAACCCTCTTCGTTCTCCCAGCAATGGGGTCCGACGCTCGGCGTTTAGCACGAACAGGCTTTTTCCCTACCCGAGCAGCACTTCGAGCTCGGACAACTTTCAAGAATTCTTCCTCGGGCTCTTTGGGGATCTCGGGAGCAGGATTCCCCTTTGTCACCGGCCCCCGCAGGGTACCCGAGCAGCATGGGAGCAGTACGGCTCGCCGGATCCTGCGTCGATCCAGGCCCCCACCATTTCCAAATAGCTAACAGAGCCTCTACATTGGGAGCGCCGAGATCTGGCATAGTGGGAGCCTTGGTAGCCGGTCGAGGAATCTGGTGTCCCGCACAACCCCATTCACCGGAAGCAATAACGATACCAAGATTGTGCTCTTTGTTGGTATCCGGCAAACCGGTGACGAGCCGGAAGAAGGCACGCAGGGTCTTCAAATACGAGCTGCGACGCTCAAAGCTCAAACTATAGACTCCGAAGACGTCCTTCAGTTCAATAGGTATTCCGGACAACTCTGATAACCTTTGGATACTATTCAGAGTACGGTAACCATTTAAGGCCAGTTGGGCCGGAGCAATCTGGACGGCCTCAAAAAACGAAGCCACCCAGTTAGTAAAAGGAAGTCGAAGACCCCCAGTAAAAAACGCCGAAGAACGTACAACAACTTCGCCGGCAGGAACAAATCCCATCACCTCCTCGTCAGAGACAGGCAGCCTAATGTGTATGCTGTCCGGTATTCTGGCAAGCCTCTTAAAGTCCTCTTCCACGAATGTGCCCACTTGGGCAAGACTTTGGGACAGAATTTCTTATCCAAACATCAAACTCCATCAATACACTAACCAAAAACACATCAAGCAACGAGATCTACCCCCCCCCCCACTCTAATTAACCAGACACCCTACGTTTTACTACCATCCCAATCAACACAAATCCAATACATAAGAACCATCAGACATATATAGACAACCTAGACCATATACCAACGCCACATCTATGACCACAACGACAAATCAAATACAAACCCTAAAAAAAAAAATATAATATAATAATGATAAATAAAGAAAAAACACTTACAGTTATCATTATGAGCAGGCAAACGAGAACAACAGCAAGTCTATCGACAATACAACGAAACCCTAGATCGAGCGGCGGAACGATTTTCCTTTTTGGCGGGAAGAATATACTTTAGAGAGAGAGACAGATATTTTCTTCAGCAAATTGTGTGATAAAAACAAAAAGGATTATTTGGCACAGTAAAAGGGAGTGGAGTCACAAAAAGAATAAAATAATAACCGTCCTTTCGTGTGACAGAGGTTTACCTCTTTTTCCAACCATACAAAAGTCCACAACCGCTGCTATTTTTACAGATAAACGCTCCAGATTTTGCCATGTCAGAGTGTATCCCACTACCCAAGGCAGTTCACATCATTACACCTAAATAAACGGCCAGTGGACCCTACCACTAAAAGCTTCCAGCATACGCTACTACTATTATCACACCGAGGATGTCCCCCGATTAAGGTGGACGACCAACCTTCTCTTCAACAAATGGCACACCGAACAAGATGGACGGAGACCGTTCTTCGCTCAACGACATTTAAGCCTCAAGTCGAATAACGCTCTCCGGGGGGATAAACGTGCATATTGCTCGGTGTCCATTATTGTGTAACGTCAAGTGATATCAACATAAAAGCAAAGCGAACACAAGAAATGAAATAATATAGACAAAATCAAGTGCAAGACAAGTATTATTCATCTACAAAGGGGGAAACACAAACAATACAACCGAAAAGAAAATTTTACAAAGAAAATACAACCATCCTACTTCTTTGAACTACCCCCCATGTTGGCATCCTTCTGGGCCAAGAGCTCCTCCAGACGCTCCTTTTCCCTAATCAAACGAGAAATAGCCATCTCAGCCTGTTGCAAGGCATAAGACTGAGACTTGCATTTTTGCTCGGCCTTGAAACGAGCAGTGCCCTCCTCGTCCCAATATTGTTTAAACCTCCTCACTTCAGTCTGAGCACACTTGAGATCATGTTTCAGCCAGGACATCTCAATTTCTTTTAGCTCAAGAGGAGTCAAATCCTCCTCCCCGAAACCAGGCGGTCGAGGTAGCAAGAAAGTAGGCTCCTCTTCTAGAAGGGCTTTCTTTTTGGAGGCGGATCTAGTGATAGGAGCCATCTCAAACGAAAGCAAGTTAGAAGAAGCAAAAATTTAGAAAGAAAGGAAGATTGGATAATGAAGTACAGACAATAGGGAGCATTTATAAGGAATCAAAGGGCACGAAGTACGAGGCATCACAACGGTTCATAAGACAAAGGCACGAGATACGAAAAGATACATCTGATTCTAATACAAATTTTCCAAAAAAAAAAATATATACATCAGAGAACCAGCCCAATCCAACTAAGGATCCATGGGTGGAAAAACCGAACTGCCAGACCGAGAGAAAGCAAAACGAGCAGAACAGTTCAACCGAGCTTGGTAGGAATCATTCATGGCGACCAAGTTGTCATTCTCCGAAGAGAGTTCGGATTTCTCCTTAGTAAGATCCATGATGCGCTCCTCGAGCCGAGCATTCCTAACCATCATGCTAGCTAGGCATCGAGGGGAGTTATCAAACTCATCCTGAGCATGGTCCCAAATCTCCTCGGCATCATACCAGGAGTTGGCCAGATGATTTCTCTGCAACAACAAATGATCGAGCTGACGACTCAAGGCCGAAATCTGGGTCCACTTCACTGTCTCTTCGGGATGAGTGCCGAACAGACTCAAGGCTAAAATGTCATACTCCCTCTCAAGCCTCGCCATTCGTAGGCGGACCCAGGATACCTCAGTGTCCAAGTCCTTCATCTAAGCATGATATCTCACCACAGGTTCAGACATTCTGGGAAATTGTTAATAGTACAGAAAATAATATAGAGGATGATGGAGAAGCAAACAATAAGTGTTGATGAAAGATAACTACTAAAGAAAATAGGAGGAGTACTTATAGTGCAAAGGGAGCAGGCATATTTCCTGACAAACACTTGGGAGCATGCATATTTCCTGACAATACTTGGGAGCATGCATATTTCCTGACAAAACTTGGGAGCATGCATATTTCCTGACAATACTTGGGAACGTGCACCTATGATTGACAACGTGGGGGATAGGTCTACAGTCCTTTAATGCCATAATACGGCAGGAAATAAAGACAAGATATTCAAAGATCTAGATTCCAGAAGAAACGACAAGCCACAAATGCAAAATAAAAAGAAGTGCAATATAAAGGGGAAAAGGAAATTTTCATTAATAAAGGTGGGATACATCACTGTTCGTTACATCAGAGGACATCAAGGGAAAAAACTATTACATCCGAAGAAAAAACTATTACATCCGAAGAAAAAACTATTACATCCAAGAGAAAAAACTATTACATCCAAGGAAAAGTCTATTACATAAAATCATACACAGAAGATCAACAATGTCGGCAAACCCAGCGAACAGGATGCATAAAGGAAGGAGGCGATGGGAAAGAAGAAGAAGAGAATGAAGAGGAACATAAAAAAGAAGTGAAAAGCAAGAAGAGGAAAAGAAAAATGGCAAAAACCCTAGATGTAACACAAAACCCTTAGGATCACAGGGTTGATTGTTACATCATAGTGGTGCAGAAGAAGAGAAAAAGGAAAAAAGAAAAAGAAGAGAACAAAGCATAAAACAAAAGAGGAAGAGGAAGAAATGAAGGAAACAGAGAAATAAAAAGAAAGTAAAAGGAACAAAATAAAAAGAAGAAAAAGAAAAAGAGTGATGGGTTAGAAGATGAAGAAAAAGAGAGAGATGGGAAAAGATGGGGAAAAGATAGTAAGAAGAAAATGGAGGATAGAAAGAAGAGAGACTGAAAGAGTATAGAAAGAAAAGAATGAGGAAGAGGAGACGCAGCAGAAGAAAAAAATTAAAAAAAGAAGGGGGAAGGTTAGGGGGAGGTCGATCGGTATCGATAAGAGGGACCGGCAGAGATTTCCCTATCTCTGTATGTCGGGTTCCCCCTCAACACCTCATTCTCTTCGACTAGAGCCTGACGAGCACGTCGGCAGTAATCCAGTTCGGATCTTAGCCAAGTTAATTCCCGAACCATCTCGGTATGGTGATAGCGCATCACCTTTAACTCCTCTTCGGCATCCTTCAACAGCTTTAAAGCATTACCATAGGAGGCTTCAAAAGCCTCCACTTGCAAGACCAATGCAGATTTGGTGAAAGAACTAGCCATTTTAAGAGAATTATGGGGTAAAATTCTATATAAGGTAGGGGGAGATAAAGAAGGAATTATGAATAAACCCATATCTTAAGAGGGTATTTATAGAAAGACTAAGGATGGTTTAGTGTGGGGAAGTGCAACCGTTCGCCAAAAGACGCTGGATAACATGGGAAATTGAAAAGGTGCGTCTGTTGAGAAGAAACGCTTGGGTTCAGGCCAGTATTTAAAGAGGGAAAATCCTAAAAAGCTCTTACACGTGTCTCTTTAGGAAAATGCAACAGTATTAAGAGAGAGAGGATAAGATTTGTGCACAGGGCTCAAGAAATCCCCTCAGTCCCCAGATACAAAGATTCAGAAGATTCAATGGATAAGGTCAAACGCAAGGCCCAAGAAAAAGCATTAATGAGGCCACAAGCATGCGCAGTCAAAATTAAGTGCATTGGGAGAATAATTCAGATAAAAGCAAGAAAAAGAGAAATTTCCATTAATCAAAGGGAACTTTATTACAAGATACTTCTCGACAAAAGGACACCAACACATCACTAAAAGCAAATAAAAAAGAGAACTATTTTTCAGAAGGGTCTGCTTCGTCATTCAGCCTCCTCTTAGACCGAGCATACACTTCCTTAAGGACCAATTTGTAAGCCCTCTTGGAAGCAATATGCCTATCTCTAGAGGCCTCAAGCTCTTTTATCCGAGCATGAGCCCAAATATTGTCGATCAGAGACCTCTGATATTCACTCTCCATGGCCTCGAAGCGCTCGTCCATCTCAGCAGCTCGGCGAGCCTCCATGGTTAAAGAGGCAACCCTCCTTTTAAGGATACGAGCCTTCCTAACCTCCTTCTCGAGATGGGCAACATATTCGGGAAGGTTGTCACCACTATTTTCAAGAGGAGAAGCCATTTGATTCGTTAGGATAATTATACAAAAAACATGTAGTCCCCTTTTATAGGACAAAGTAATATCAAGGGAAGATCATAGGTCATCTCGAAGAGAGACAAACCCTCGAGCTTCTCAAAAGAAACATTTAATGCCCAATTAACCACAATTCAAGTCCCAATACGTCATATGATAACTATTGGGAAGATACGCAAACAAGAATGAGAAGGGATTATTTTATTAATTTCGACAATTCAGTTACAACTTGGTGATGAAACCCAACAAAAACGAAAGAAAAGAAAAATACAACAGCTAAGCTATCCAGTAGAAGAGCTTGTTTCGACATTGCCCGCCCTCTTCTTCAGCCGAGCATGTAGCTCCTTGAAGGCAAGCTTATAAGCCCTTTTAGCCGACTTATGCTTATCCCGAGAAGCCTCGAGCCTGTCTATCCGATCGTATGCCCAATCCCGAGCATCCATAGTTGCGTGATGGGACGCATCCAGGTCAGACAGCCTTTTCTTGACCTCAAGAAGTTCTCTAGCCGTGGTGGCAAACTTGTTTTTCACAATACGAGCTCTTTTAAGCTTGCGCTCTAAATAAGCAATATAGGCGGAAGAGTCGTCAGCAGCAGGACCATTAGGAGAGGCCATGATTTTACTAAGAAGATGTTAAAAAGTAGTTGATGTATTATGAGAAAGGTGAAGCCCTCTTTTTATTGGACAAATGGAGAAGATCACAGGTCACCTCGAAAAAAGACTAACCTTGTTGAACTTCCCAAGGATACTTACGGCTAACCAACTACAGTTCAAAGTCCAATTAAGTCATCCCATAAGGTATCAAGAAGATAAACGGACAAGAGCGAAAATAAAGAAACATTTTATTAATATTTTCGATAGTGATTACAACAGGGAAATGATATCTAATACAAAAGAAATCACAATAGTTAATTATTCCGAGGAAGAGCTTCCTTCATCGTCATCCAAACTCGGCTTAGACCGAGCATGCAGCTCCTTAAAAGCAAGCTTATAGGCCTTTTTTGCTGCCGTTTGCTTAGCCAGATAAGCCTCGAGCCTCTTTATACGTTCAAAGGCCCAATCCAGGTCGGCCATCGTCAAGTGATGAGCCGCATCCATGTCGGACAGCCTTTTTGTCACGTCCGCCAATTTCTTTTTCACGACACGAGCCTTCCTGACTTCATTCTCTAAGTAAGCTACATAGTCTGAAGAATTATCTCCAGTGGAATCAGGGGGAGAAGCCATTGAGTCACTAACAAGGTGATGATTGAATAAAGTGATTATAGGAAGGGTATCCTCCTTTTTATAGTAAGGTGATTTTTGGGAAAAGTCAAGGGTTTCCTCGAAGAAAGAGATCAAGGGTCATATCAAAATTAAATCACAAGTTTGCGACTTCCCAAGACATTAAATGGGTCCCAAAGAGCATTTGAAATTAGGGGCATTTGTCGAATGAAACATAGGAAACAGCCAAACCGTAGTAATCTCTTCGACAGACCAATCATGACTCCCTCGACGTGGAAACCACACCGAGGAAGTCAGGGAGCAGTTGATAGAACATAAAAGTTTGACCCGAATATTCTATTCGGGTAATAATCAACCCACTTTTTAAACGGGTATACAACGTTTAAATGGGTCATCTCATGCCTTTCATAAGAGAATAAAGGTAGATATTACCAAAAGCCCAAGCCCACTTAACTAGGGACCCATATCTGAGAAACCTTCTGAGATGGGGACATTTGTCAACATCCTAAAAGGCGTAGTGGCCTATAAATAGCCAACTACCCCCCATAGAAACGGACCAGAAAATCTATCCAAAAATTATAGAGAGAAGTAAAGAAAAGAGATAAACTAGTCAAAGCATATCACATCAAGAAATAAACCGAGCAGAGATAAAGCCGAGTACCGAATAAAAGGGGAGAAAGACCAAGAAGAGAGATTAAGTAGTCAAATCGAGCACAATTGTAATACAGAGATACTGATCCGAGCAAGTGTAATAGTCCGAATAAGTATACTGATCCGACCAAGTGTAATAGCCCGAATAAGGATAATAATCCGAGCAATAATAAATATCAAGAAGTGTCCATTATTTACTGCTGATTTACTATTATATTATTGTTCAAAAGCCTAACGAACGTGACCGATAAAAGTTATGGGTTTATCATTAACTTTTTATACAACCAAGTTCTATAATTTTACAATTTTCTTTTTATTTTTGGATTTCTTTTGTACGGTGGACGGCCGCGATAAATTGAATATTTACAAAGATCGATGGTCCTCAAAGTTTTGAAGTAACAGTGATCAAGAAGTTTCTTTTTAGGTGGGACATTTTAAGTTTTTAACTTCAGCCCCTTGTATTTTTATTCTTTTCTTCTGGACTTGTACTATTCTGTTTTGTAGGGGTTTTCACCCACTTTTTTTTATTATATTTGTATTTCATAAATAAAAACTGGATTTTCTCCACCATTAATATATAAAAAAACTTGTTTCCATTTAAAAAGATGTATAATATTTATCTAAATTATTTGTTAGATAAGTTAGACAATTCTGTACCTAATTGTGTCTCCAAAATTTATTTGTAGCTATTATGCTCTTTTTGTTTCGGCGTAAAATATTACCGGGAGGTAATTACTTACATGGAATACTTTTAGGAGGAATTTTTTGTTTTCAGCTTATTTCCAGACGTTTAGTCCATAGAAATTTGCTGAGTTTTTTTTTTTTTTTTTGTAGAAATCATAATTTGTGTAAAGTTTAAATTTTACAAAAATATTTAATGCATAAGTAAAGAAAGCTCATAAACATCAAATTTTAAAAAAAATCATGAAAATTTAACCATACAATTGAACAAATATATAAACTACGGGTTAATTTTGTTTTTCAATATTGTATTTCTTTTTCTAATCCATCTCCATCAAGTTCTTAAAGCAAAAATAAAACATGAAAAGGTGAAGAAAAATTGTCTTGTAACATTGAATTTATGTATTATTCATTAAAATTATCTCATGTAAAAGACCATGGCCCTAGAAATTCAGTTTGATTTCATGACGTCTTTGAAACGATTATTTGTAGAATTAAGTACATTGATGAACTATTGAAGGGATATAAATTTATAAACGGTTTTGCTAACACTTACTATTGAAGGGATATAAATTTATAAACGGTTTTGCTAACACTTGGTAGTCTTTGAAGGGGTATTGGTTAGCTTTTCCCAATTATGAACACTTGAATAGTCTTTGAAAATTTATTAGATATAGACGTTTATTTGGTGTCATTAATGGCCACGCAATATTTGGATTACTCGGTTTGATGGGTTTATTTGGTGTCATTAATGGCCACGCAATATTTGGATTACTCGGTTTGATGGGTTTATTTGGTGTCATTAATGGCCACGCAATATTTGGATTACTCGGTTTGATGGGAAAACGTTTCGTGTGGCCGTGTTTTTTTAATCAATTCCTGCACCTTTGCTACTTTTTTGGGGGAAAAATTTCCCACAAAATTAGATTTTACTACCAACCAATTCCAAAAAAAATAAAATACTTTACCCGTTTGTTTTCCTTTAAGCAAGGATTGGTTGTTGTTATAATCTATATAATTTGTTTTCGATTTTGGTCTCTCTTTTTATTAAATGTCAGACTACTAAACATAAGAAAAATTGAAGATAAAACGGCGTTTTAAAACATAGAAACTGAAATATTACATTTTTTTCAAACTTAATTTACAAAACGTCATACCTAAAACCTTTCTTAAGAAAAAACAACTCACTCATATCATAACCCCTCTCTCGTCTATTACGGGATAGACACTTTCCTTCTGTTTGATCTCTATTTACAATATTTTAGGTTAAAGAGACAAGTTTATCTTCAAGTTCTTGGCACTGTTTAACACTTAGATTAGTTTTTTTGAAAAGATTCACATACAGTTTCTCAATATCAACGAAGATGATTTTTTCAGAGTTTTTTGCTGAAATGGTACAGTAGCTGACTGAAATTCCCAGAATGGACTAACTTTCTGTAATATTCCCAAAATGGTCTACTTTTGAAAAACGACCGATCGAAATGATAAAAACGACCGGTCGTTTTTATCATGAACTCTCTGGAACAATTTGGACCAAAAACGATCGGTCGTTTTGTCCAATTCGATCGGTCGTTTTTCAGACAAAAAACGATCGGTCGTTATTTACATTTCGATCGGTCGTTTTTATTGTGAACTCACTGGAAGAAATCATAACTAAAACGATCGGTCGTCACAAGAAAAACGATCGGTCGTTTTTCTTGTGAACTCTCTGGAAGAAATTTGTATTTATTAGACCGATCGTTTTTTCAGAACGATCGGTCGTCTGTGGAAAAACGATCGGTCGTTTTTCACAGTCGACCGATCGACTGTAAACAATTTACATAACAAAGAATTTTTGGCACTTTTCGACACTGATTTGGCAAAAAATATATAAAAACATGATCCCCTTTTTGAACATGATCCCTTAAAAAATGATGTTGTAAATTAATATGTTTAGTACATCGGATTTTCCGGAAGATTTATATCACAAGTATTATCACATAAAATGATGTTGTAAAAACGAACGATCAAATGCAAGCGAAAAATTGGCCATAGTTTTGCCTAAAAACGGTCCATCGCCACAAATGAAAAGCAACACAAATAACCCAATCAACTATAGATATATATACGCACAAGTTATAATAACATCAAAATCGCATTTGTAGAATTATAAATACGCAATCTCACAACGTCATACAATTTAACACGTAATGATAAATAGCAACATAAAAAAGATTCATAACATAAATGCAAAGCGTTTGCTACTTATTACATAAAAAACAACGTAGTTCGAAAAGAAAATGAAAAACAAAGGAAATACAACACAAAATAAAAGAGGATATTTCTCCCCCTTTAACATCATTAAAAACATAAAACAATACATATAATCCAATCAACTAGCAATATATGCGCACGAAATTCAATAAAGTGATTAAGATAAAAACGCATACTATAAGTGCACAAACTCACAACGCATAAGCAACATAACAATGATTCATAAAATAAAGCGTTTGGTACTTATTACATTAAAAACCAACGTTGTTCGAAATCGAAAGAAATGAGAAATACAACGCAAGAACAAAAGAGAGGGTATTTCTCCCCCTTGACATCATCAAAAAAAAAAAAAACAATATCCGCCTAGTCGCGGTGGGAGGTCGCATCATCCTCTTCGTCTTCGTTGTGGTCTGGGGGCCCGGCAAGGTCGGGAAAATAGCCGTGGTATTGCGCTCTTTGCTCGGAGCTTTCGCGATCTAGTTGGTCGAGCTCTTCTTGTCCCGGTTGCAAGAAATGAAACATCCGACGAGTCATTTGTGCATTCCGATATTGGTTGATGTAGAGATCATCGTAGAACTTATCGGAGCGCGGGACACGAGAGGAAGATCCCACGGGAGCTTTTCCTTGACGTCGAGAGGAGGAAGGGATATTGGTGGGGGGGATGGAATCGGAGGAGATAGCTACGTCCTCATTAGAAGCTCGCGGTGTTGGCTTAGGGCCGACATACTCTTCCTCTTCGGGGGTAAGAGGGGTATAGTCGGGGCCGGACACCCGCTTACCGGACCAAGTTATAGACTTGTCGGTATTATGGAATTTTATGGACATTTGAGAAAGATAGGAAGTGTCCCAAATATGTTTGTCCTTGTTTTTGAACAACGTTCCACCGGGAACAAGATTGAGGTCCTTTAAGATGGCCGAAATCACGGCACCGTAAGGTAGCCCATTCTTGGATTTCGTTTTTAACGAATCCATCTTAAAGAGAATGAGTGTCGCGAAGTCAAGTTTGACTCGGCGATGGATGCACCCAAGAAGGAAGATGTACTCATTAGTAACATCTATGAAGTTGGAGGTATGAGGAAGGACTATGTGAGAGAGGATGTGGTAGGCTAGTTTGTTGCGAAAGAGAAGGCCATGGGCTTTGTTGGAGCGATTATTATGGAGGGGATGAAAAATTTCATCTTTGAGATCGTTGAATTTATCGATCCCGAGAGTCTCACAAAGTTCATCACTAGACTGATGGACACCATCGGTATCTAGCCGTAAGATATTTCGTAAACGGTCTATACCGTAGACGAAGGGTTGTCCGTTAAACGATGAACGCAAGCGAAGTGCGTCATCATGATCCCTATCAAGCACTAGGTGATGGTAGAATTCGTAAACGTTTTCTTTGTAAAATGGCTCTTTGAGAGTAAGAATAGTATCGAGTTTGTAAAAGCTTAAATCTATCATAAGAGCGGCAAATCGTTCACGGAATAGAGGCATGTCGAGTGTGAAGTTAGACAATATACCTCGTTTTTCCATCGAAGGAGAATAGAGAGGAGGAAGAGGGCCGGAAGAGGCACCGGGAGCGGAGGAGGAGCCGGTGCACCGAGCGCGAGGAATAGCCGGACGACGAGGGGGCGGAGGCACGATCTCGTCCTCCTCTTCATCGGCGAGGTTGAGTGAGGCTCTCTTTGTACGAACCATATTTGAAAAAAGAATTAGGGTTTTGAAGAATTGGGGATTTTTAAGACAAACGGAACGAATCGATAGTGTTTATATGAATAATAAAAGGAATTGGGTAATATATTTATAGGAAATATGGATTTTTAGAAGAATTTTGAGAAGGGGACGAATTTTTTTTTGGAGAGAGGCTGTGTATTTGAGAGTTGTGAATGAATTTGATTAGGGTTTCGAAGATAAATACTGAAAAACATAAAAACGATCGGTCGTTTTTTGTTTCGATCGGTCGTTTTGGAACGAAAATGTTCCAGTGAGTACACCAAAAAAACGATCGGTCGTTTTTTTGGAACGATCGGTCGTCTGTTTAAAAACGATCGGTCGTTTTAACAGACGATCGGTCGTCTGCAAATAGGTTACAGAATTGCTTGGCTGAAATACAGAAAAACGATTGGTCGTTTTAGGAATCGATCGGTCGTTTGTGGACAAAATTCTTCCAGTGAGCACACTTAAAAAACGATCGGTCGTTTTTTCAGAACGATCAGTCGTATGTGTAAAAACGATCGGTCGTTTTACACAGAGATCGGTCGTTTTTGGACAAAAATCTTCCAGTGAGGACACTTAAAAAACGATCGGTCGTGTTTGGAATTATGATCGGTCGTTTTCACTTCTCGACACTGATTTGGCAAGAAAAATATTTAAAAATACTAAAATATATATAAAATCAAACAAATATATATATATTCATGTTAATTGCACTTATTTATTTATGTTGTTCATTCTACTTTTTATGTTAATTGCACTTATTTATTTACTCTCATACTTAACAAACCAGTTTATCTTCTAAAAAAACAGTATGAAAAAACACGGAGAATAAATATAGATATTTCATCTTAAAAAAGACAATTACAAGCGGAAAATTAAAATAGTACAAGATACATATTGTCTCGTTGATAAGCGTACAATTACAAGCGGACAATTACAACTAAAATCATAAGCGTCGAGCACGTATTGGATACGGACACTTACGACAATCATGTCCTCGCCCTTGACAACTAGAACATCTCATAAGTGCTCGTCTCTCCGACTGATCCATACCATTATGAATACGAGTAGATCTTGGACGACCCCTTTCTCTTAAAAGAGTAACATCCGGAAGAAATAATCTATCACATGAATCCCAATAGTCTTGATGCCGAAGAGGACAAAATTGCGCCGAGTACGTACCCTCGTATGATTCAAGACTGTAATATTTTACTATGTAAGCTTCCCAATCAAGACGGTTTGCAGCGCATATGGAAAACACATGTGAACAAGGGATTCCATCACTCTGCCACTTACCGCAATCGCATTGCCAAAGTGAAAAGTCGACAACTTGACTATTGCCTCCCCTGGAATTTCTTGAACTTGTACACACGGAATAAACCCCTCTTTCATAATCGAAAGTAACATTGGTATGACCAATGTCCGACCTACGTTTCTCTAAAATTTTGAGGATATTGGGACCATATCTTGTGCCGCTGTTTCTCATCCCGATTACTATCTTTTTCCGCTCGCAAAAATAGTGTACCAACTTATAGAAAATAAGCTGCACAGCAGCAGTGATTGGTAAATTACGAGCAGATTTTAAAACATTATTGAAAATTCCAGCCATGTTTGTGGTCATGTTACCATGTCGCCTCCCTTTATCATGAAAATATGACCATTTTTCCGCAGGCTCTTTTATCAACCATTGATATGCTTGAGGATTCATCACTTTTATTGCTTCCATGATTCTTTTCAATTTTCTTTCTTGTAATTCCCAAATGGCGTTCTCCACTAACTTGTGTAAGTCAGGATCTCCTTTGAAAGCTTTCTTAAAATTATCCAAAAAATGATTTGAACAATATCGATGAACAAAACCTTGACCACGCCAAACTCCTCTCACTGCACTTAGAATACCAGCATGTCTATCCGAAATTAGACAAATATTCACGCGCTCTTTAATCACATGTCGCATAATGTTACAAAGAAAATAGCTCCACGAAATTGTACTCTACTCAGCAACAAATGCACAGCCAATGGAAAAAACATGATTATCTGCATCCGATGCCATGACCAACAAAATCTTACCTTTATACTTCCCATATAAGTGAGTAGCATCAATAGCGATAACTGGCCTACAATACTGAAATGCATCAATAACGGCCTTAAATGTGAAGAAAAATCTGTTCAATACCTCACCCACTGGATTTCCTACCACATCGTAAACTGGCGTTGTCTCATAAGAAGCTACGGTACCAGGATTATACTTTTGAAGCGCTTTCATAAATTTAGGTAAAACCTTATACGAGTCTTCCCAATTACCAAATATCTCTGCGATTGCTTTTTGTTTACCTAAATAAGCTTTTTTGTATGAAACTGACATTTCAAAGCGGGCATTTACAATCTCTTTAACTAATGAAATCTTCATCATAGGATTAGTTGTGATGGCATTTCGAATGGTTTGGGCAACAAGATTGGAATCTAACTGTGGATGATCAGTTGTAAGCTCGGCATGAATGCATGTATGAGGACCGTTGTACACCGACACTTCAAAAAATCCATGTTTCTTTCTTAGTGAAGCTCGTAGTTTCCATTTGCATTTTTGAGTTTCGGCGAGTTTACAACGAATTTCCCAAAATTTTGCCTTCGAACTTTTAGTGCAAAAATGGATGTTACGTTTGATTGACCAAAGTTTTATTCCCTTTTTCAACATTTCTTTATCCCTAAATAAAAGACCAATAAAAGGATCATTAACTTGAGGATCCCAAAATCCAGGATACATCATATAATTTCTTCTCTGGTTACTATAATTTTCTTGAGTGTCGAACGGTTCATTAAACAAACTTGACATTGGTTGATGCATAGGAATTTCATCGGAAATAGTATTATTCGGCAATTGTGACCCACTTGATTGGTCGTTTTCATCCTCATCCATATACAAGCCCATTTCAGATGATAATTCTTCGTAGTCAACTTCTTGTACATTTTCTTCGTCATCGTCAAACTCGTTTTCGCTAATATTGACGTCCGGATCTTCATCCTCTGGTTCATCCCCAAGTTCTATCGACCAACCAATATTATCTGCCAATCGACACACTGCATCCAAATGTGTCAAATCTGGTTCGTTGTTCTTAGAATATACCTCTGGCATTGGCTCTTGTCGAATGGGTGTTCTACTTGATGTACCGATTTCATTAGTGGAAAGAATATTATAATACGACCCGTAATCTTGATCAGAAGAGTAAACTTGCTCAATTTCAACATATAACTCTATAAACGTTCTTCCATTTTCTTCTATTAACTCAAGTATGGTTTCCAACGAATCATTATCATCAACAGTCAATCGCATATATTTAAACTCAGTAAGTGTAGTAAGATATGGATAACGACATGTTAAACTCAAACGATTTGAAGTCGATGATACATCAAGTACCTTAAACAATTTTTCCAAAAATTGGTCGTATGTCGTGTTTCTAGATACCTTAAAAAAAATTTTATAAGAAATATCATAAGATAACCCCTCGCTAATAGTTTCCATTATCGTACCTCCACAATAACACATAATTGTAGGATTTTTCATTTCGATAACCACACGGTAAAACTATCAATTTTACTCAAATAATACTCCAACAACACAAAATATTGAGCTTTTACCTGTTTTGGAAGAGATCTGAGATTTGCCCTAAAATGATCTAAGAGCTCTGTTTTTTTTATTTTTACAGTGGTCTGGGAAATGAGATGAGTTTTTTTAAATAGGAAGTATTTCTGAAAAACGACCGATCGAAATGTAAATAACGACCGATCGTTTTTTGTCTGAAAAATGACCGATCGAATTGGACAAAACGACCGATCGTTTTTGGTCCAAATTGTTCCAGAGAGTTCATGATAAAAACGACCGGTCGTTTTTATCATTTCGATCAGTCGTTTTTCGAAAGTAGACCATTTTGGGAATATTACAGAAAGGTAACCCATTCTGAAAATTTCATTCAGCTACTGAACCATTTCAGCAAAAAAACTCATTTTTTCATTATCACTTTCATATTCATTTTCAGTTTCAACTATTTCATCTTCAGAGAATAAATTAGAACCAGACACACCAGTGACTTTAGCCATAAAAGTAGCAAAGTTACTAGTTTCACTACCACTCTCATATTCTGACACACTAGTGTCAGATGAAGCTGCAACCATTGTTGCTTTGGTTTTGTTTAAACTATTTGCACATTCTGCCTGATCATGACCATAGCCACTACACTTTCTATATTGAATGCCTTTACCTCTGTGACTACTAGGCTCTGGTCCTTGGTTTTGAAATTTTTGGAATAATTTTATTTGGTCATCCATTTATTATCATATTTCTTGAAATCATAATTATTATCCTGATAACCATTTTTCTTAGAGTTTTCAAATCCATTTTCATAGTAACACATTTTATTTCTTAGCTTGGAAAGCAACATATTTTACTGGTTTCTTAAAGAATTTAGACAAGTAGGTTCTTATATTTCCAATTAATTCTTCCAGTTTCATAGTATCAATATCACTATATTATTCGATAGCACTAACTTTCATGTCAAATTTAGAAGGAAGAGATCTCAGAGTTTTCTTAAATTTTTTTTTTAGAAATCTTTTTTCCTAAAGCAAGCACACTATAAGAAAAATGGGTTTTCGCAGCTTGGCTTTAGCAGCACAGAGGGAAAGCAAGCTGCAGATTCAATTATTAGCAGCGTGCTTAAAATTAACGCGCTGCGAAATATATTAGTACAAAGTAACAGCAGCGTACGGTAGTTACGTGCTGCGATTAATACCTTTTGCAGCGTATGTATGCACGCTGCGAGTAATAAATTTTAGCAGCGTGCGAAATGAGCTGTCTATGTTATTTCTTAATAACAGCAAACTAAAAATAAAACACTGAAATTATTCTAATTAAAACTGACCATGAATCACTATAAATCACATTATCATCATCGATTCACTCTCTCTCCTCAGCTAGGGTTCTGTTCTTGCGAATTAATATATACATACATACATACATAGTATATAGAGAGAGGCTAAGTAATGGCGCATAGGTTTCTGGGAGACGTAGAGAAAGAAGGGTGGAGAGATCCGATTTCCCAATCATTTGCCAGTCTTGTCTCGGTGATAATCCGATTACTGTATTCGTATGGTAATTATTACACTTTTTTTTTCAATTACTGTATTCGTTTTGGATTTATACGGGTTGATTTCGCTGATAGGGCCAGGGTTTGATTTGGAACCCTAACTTTGTGATTTGGTTCATTAATTGTCAATAAGTGCCTGTTTGGCTGCAGTTTTTTTCCTCAGCTTTGTTAGCTTAATTAAAAAAGAGCTATGAGTGTTTGGTATGTTCATTCTTTAGCTTTTCAAAAGCTAGCTTTTGGATTAAATAAAAGCTTGGAGCAGAAAAGCTAGGAAACAAATTGGGGATTTTTTTAGTTTTTAAAATTACCAACAATATAATTTTTCCAATCAAAATCATTTTATTTATAAGTCAGTTATAAGTTCAAATAAGTAAAAAATGACTTATTAACAAAAAAAAGTTAATATGTCACTTATTAGTGAAAGCTAAGATGGTGCCAAACAGCAGCTTCTTTTAAGCAAGCTTTTATCATTGATTTTTAAAAGCAGCTTTTTAAATAAAAAATCAGACGCCAAACACGCCCTAAATAGTATGTGTTGGGTGAATTTGGTATTTGTGTATGTCATTTTTTTTCCTTCATCAATTTATTTAGCGTCTTTGTTTTGGATTTATGTGTTTTTGGATATTATTTTTAGGGTTAGGGTCGAGTTCCGGAACCCTAACTTTGAAGTAAAATACATGCGAAAAGTTTGGGTTTTCCGCAATATGGGGGTGTTGTAATCCTGTTATTGTCCCTTTTAGTTTACTCTAGTTCCTCGCCTGCATGTTCTTAAATTTTACTGATTTTGAACAATAAATAGTTTCATCCACTGATCTTCATATTCTACAAACTGCTAACATGTTTTCAGAAATTTCATAGGTAAATTCAGCAGACGTTTTGATTGGATCTCATTGTTTTCTAATTTATATTATACTTTATTACTTTGTATGCTATTCCGAACTCAACAAAAACTGATTTTTGAATAAAAGATATGGAACTTTCCCCTGTATATGGGTCTTTAAGTACTTTTGTGTCATTTTTTTGAGGTACATAAAGTTTTTGAGCTATGAGACTACTTTAAACCACATTTTTCGTGGTTTACAATTAATTGATTTGAATTAGTCTGGCTGGCTTATACTTATAAATACGAAAGCTATCAGACTTTCAGATACGGTCGTGTTAGGCTGCAGAATTTAAGTGAACAAGCTGGCCTTTTGAGGGTCAGGAGAAAGCAGGGTTTATACAGCTTAAATCTTCTAGTTTTTTTTTGGCGAAAAACCAATAAAGCTCAGCTACCAAGCTGACAAGTGAAATCAGCTGCAGCTTATTATCTAATATTCATTTAAGATGAAATTTTGACCCGAACTAGTGCTATGTGTCATCTAAGGTAGTGAAAAATTGCAAGATTTTTTATTGGTTTCTTGTTATATGAAATTTGAATGATGAATCGCTTCATAAACTTGCAGGAATCAAGCATACTTTGACTCTTCTCCGTGAGACAAAGGCCCAAACATAATGCAAGTATTTTGATGTTGCATCAGTGCAGAGATACACTCTCATAAACATAATTTCACTGCTATTGATCTTCCTTGTTGAGAAAGTATTTAAAAGAGGCGTTTTTCAGAAAAAGAAAAAAACTATTTTAGTAAAATTATGGTTTCTTTAAGTAGGCTAGTAGCCATCTTGAGTGGCTTATTTTGGTTTTGTTTTGAACTCCCCAAGTTTAGTTGATAGCTAAAACCTTGTGAAAATAGCCTAGTTTTGGTAAATAGTTTGGGAAACAAGTGTAGTTTTTGGTATTCAGTCATCATAAAATTTCGAGAGCTTCCATGGGCTTCAATTCTGGACTTGTACATATATTTACAAGGTTGCAACTCAACCTTATCCTAGTAATGCCCTTTTTTGTCTTTCAGGATAAAGAGCTGAAATACAGATTCATCTATAATCACTTTCCAAGTTTAAACGAAGAGGTAACTGATTAGCAATTAAACTTTGTTCCTAATTTATGGTGCTTATTCATAGTTCTCTTCACTTTCTATGCAGTGAATATGGTAATATTTTAGAATATGGAGTGTTTTCCTTCACTTTACTTTTTAATTTTTTTTATTCATAATGTTAAATATTGCTCATACATCTTCTTCTGGAATGATATGACACAAACTTTTTGAAGTTGTAACTCATAATGATGGCCATATGGTTCTTAGTTCTTGAAATGCAGCTATCATTTGCAAAATAAAATGCAGTCGAGTTATGGCATTCCCAATTTTGACATCATAGTTTATTAGATTCTTCAGAGCACATTCGTTAATCTGAGATACCATTCCTCAAACTGTTTTTTTTTCAGGAAATTATAGGAAAAACAGATGTAGAGACATTCACCGGGGCTGGGGTAAAAGAATCTGAGGACTTCAAAAGAGAAGTTCTGGAACGAGGAATACCAGCGAAGAGAGAAATTACCTTTGAGACAGAACTATTTGGCTCGAAAACATTTTTGATATATGTCGAACCTGTCTTCAGCAAAGCCAATGAAACTATTGGCATAAACTACATGGGGATGGACGCCACGGATTAGGTGAACTCCTTTACTTAGACTTGGCAAATTGTTATTTTCATTTTAATTGTGATTTCGATGTTGCAGAGAAAATTCCAGGACTTGTATTTATAGTATTCTGATATAAATGAAAGATAAAAGGAAGATTTAAAACTGCTGTGACTATTGCAATTGTTCTAATTTTCCAAATGCTAAACTGCTAATAACATGGCAAGTTATTTGTGTTCTAGTGGCAATTAGGTATCAAGTGAGTTGTTGTGTTAAAATTCTTTTTAGTTTAGTTTCTTATTTTGGGATAAGACTATAATAATATCGATCTATACTGACGTTCTTATGTCGCATAGGATAGGGTTTTCTTGTGTTTTTGCTTGATGGTACGTGACTCCTAAAGTTTGTTTGTTTCTTGGGTTTTTTGTGCAGGTTGAGGAATTTTTGGTGTCTCTGAACGAGAATCGTATTATATATACAAGTGCTCTATTAAAACTCGACAAAGACCGTGTTTTGTTCCGAAACTATGTTTTGAAGTTTATTTTGGTTTGTAATAAATTGCAGAACCTTTTGAAGCTTAATTTGGTTTGTGTTATGGATGTACTCTTTTTTAAGAGAGTTTCAAATTGAAATGGACTTTAATTTATGAAGATTTGAAAGTGTTTGTATTTTCATTTTATTATATATATATGTATATGCGTGTTACGCGTGTGCGCTACTATGATTGCACATAAAATGTCTTGTTATAGAACATCTACAGCGATTCATGAGAGCTACTAATAGGCAGTTTTTGGCAGCGCACAACATGCGCTGTTAATAGGCAATTTTTGGCAGCGCACAACCCGCGCTGTTAATAGGCAGTTTTTGGCAGCGCACAACACGTGCTGTTAATAGGAAGTTTTTGGCAGCGCACTACACGCGCTGTTAATAGGCAGTTTTTGGCAGCGCGCTTTGTAAGCTGCAGATGACACCAAGCAAAGGCAACACTTAACTTTTCAGCGCAGCGTTGTGTGCTGCAAATGGGGTTTTTACACGCTGCAAAAGGGCATTTTTGTTGTAGTGACATTACCAGACAAAGTACAAATTCTAATATTAAATTATTCAACAGTTTCTTCTTTTTCCGTTATTAGATTTTCAAAATCAGTTGTAAACTGTTGTAATCTAGAAGCCTTAACCTTTTTGGTTTCTTCAAAAGTAACTGCTAAAGTGTCCCAACATTCTTTATTGTTTTCACATTGAGAAATTAGAGATAAATTTTTTACAGTTACCCCATTATATAGTGCATACATAGCTTTTGAGTAAAGCAGAGCTTGCTTCTTCTATTCAGTAGTCCACTTTGATTGAGCAATTTTGAATTGATTTCCTTCATTATCAGTTAAAGCTAGTGTATTCCATCCCTCACAGACCATGCTCCAGGCTTCTTCATCTACCTGTTTGATATGTCATCATCTTTGTCTTTCATAAACCATAATTAGTTGCACCTCTCAGTAATGGTGGCTTGCCACAAGAATTTCGTTCTTCTATTATATCAATAGTTCTTAGAGTACATAATCCACATCAATTATGCTTGATGTGAAGCTCTAATAACAATTAAAATAACTAAATAGCCTTAATACTCTAAGATTCATTAACGCAAGTTTCAGTTACAACTGAACTTCAGTAAATTCAGTTCTCAGTTGTAACTGAAACTGAATCTTTATATATAAGTTTAAACAGTACACACACAAACATACTGAGTAAATACATATTGAACACAATACGTTTGATGACGGATTTCGACCAAGTTTACTCTCCGGAGCTCTTGCTCAGATTAGAATATTAAGAAAGTTTACAATGAATACCGGAGACTTACAAAACCTATGACTCCCTCACAGTTTAAGCCTATATTGCTATTGCTACTACTCTTCTCAACTATCCTATTCAAGGTGGCCTCCCGCCGTAGTTTAATCTCTCTAGCAATAGCACTGTATTCTAAGAAAATAAAATTTCAAGTTCTGAATACATAACCAAACCCTAGAACTTATTATGCATTTATATATCATGTTTACAAACATAGTTACCCAATATACTAATGAACAAACTTTCCAAGTCTAGTTCCAACTGATTGATCGCTCCATCTTTTTCTTCAATCTTTGACTTTCTGAATGAATCTTTGCTGCGCAATCTTCATTCAATATTTTGAGATTAACCACGTTTGATATCTTCTGTGAAATCTATTTCTTGATCAACAAACTGAAAGTGTAAGTCACAAAAGATCTTTGACCTGCCTGTCAAGATCTTTCAGTTGTATAAGTCAGTTACAACTGAAAGTGTAACTCACAAAAGATATATTGGAAACTTAATGAATATATAACCAAGTAAATATTAAGTGTTGTTTAACAAAATAATAACAACAAATAAGAATTATTAGACACTATAAAATTGGTCCTAACAAAAAATAAATTTTTATATATTATGATTTTTGGTTTCGGTTTATTTATAAAGTTGCGAGCCAAAACCAAATAGGATCATGCTATTTCCGTTCACTTTGGGTTTCCAATCTTTTTCCATGCTTGGTGTCAATAAATTAGGAGTGGAATCGAGACGAGATTCGACCCGAAAAGCTTAAATATGTGTCCCGCCCCAATTAAAAAAAAAGTGTCCCACCCCAATAAGTTTTCAATGTCATAAAAAAGTCCCGATCCCGATCCAAAATTGCCCGGGTCTCGATGGTTGGGATTCCCGATAGTTCGGGATCCCGAAAGGTCGGAATGGGTATTTCTCGACACTTAATAGTTAATGCTCATAAAGAATTTTTATTTAAAAGTTACATCCAAACTAGCAATTAGTTTCTTAGACTTAAAACCATCGAAAATGCAAACCTTTTCTTTTACTAATTAACAAAATAAAAATGTTGGACAATCCTAAATGATCGATACTAGATTCGTTCAGGACATTATCAAAACCAGACAGTAAATGATTTTTGTATAAAAGTAAAAATTAAACAATAACATTTATTCAATAAAAAAAAGATGGGCCTAGAGTTTATAATTTTATTTATTCAAAATATATTATGGATACAAATCATATGCTACAAGAAATTCATCAACATAGCATCAAAAACTAATAAAATGTATAAGCATACGATGAACGGTAATCGGTGATTAAATTACTAAATACACATATTTATACGCATATTATATTTATATCATACTATTAATATAAGGAAACTCAGGAAAAGTTTTTTTTGAAAATACCTCTATACTTTTTTCTTAATTAACATATTAACTATTTTCATAAAAAATAAAAAAATAAAAACCAATTACACTCTTTCTCACTCTTTAATCACACAAAATTTCTTATATGCTATATTTTTTTTTACTCTAAATATTTGTAGCATCATAATTTATAGCATCTCACACGCAACGCGTGGGTATCGTTTACTAGTATATAGAGAGTCAAAGAGAGAATGGTGTGGTACTTTATTAGCTATGTTTGTTTATTTTTATTTTAATAAATGTAAACTATTAAGATTAATTTATAATAAGAACTTTAAAAAAATAATAAGTTTAATATATTTTATTTATATCGGGACGGAAAATCCATTGGGATTGAAAATAAAAATTCAATTCCGAACCAAATTAGTTTGGATCGGGATAAAAATTCAATCTTCGGATCATGACAACATCGGAACCAAATTTAACTCATCAGGTATTCAGTTACACTTTAGTATAACACATGTACTATCAACTATATAATGTTGATTCTTTAGAATTCTTGAATCAAATTGATTAACTATTTTTTAAAAAAATTCTCCCATCATTCTCCCATCTCTGGTGTAGTTTTTGCATAATTTGTTTAGTCTATTGTATCATTCACAATAGTTGTGTTAATTTAACAATATTAATTTTGACACATATATTCATTTAATTGCATGTTAAATGTGTAACTTAAATTTAACATTCACATTAATGTATTAACTTAACAAATTTATCTAATTTTAAATAAAATTAATTATTAATTAAAATCTCATTAATTAGTCATTTGTAAGTTATATATAACAACTTTTTTAACATCTATAAAGATAATACAACTAATGTATACAAAAAAAATGCATTATTAGCTAACTATTTTAGTTAACAATAGAGATAATAACAATATTATAGACGTTCTTAGTTAATTAAAACCATACTTGTAATATTGATTCTTTAGAATTCTTGAATCAAATTGACTAGCTATTGTTGAGGAAAAATTCTTCCATCTCTAATGTATTTTTTATCTAATTTATTTTTTACATAATCTTTTTAACAGTCGTTGTTAATTTTTGTATTTTAAAAGATGGTTTGTTATGGTTGAAACTACGGGTGAAAATTTTCATTTTCACTTTTGATTATGATTTATGTTGTTGTTAATCTTTAATTGAATGTTTTATGTTAAGATAAATATTAATTTTAAAATTTAAAAGGTTTTTAGAATTGAATTAGCATTGATTTAAAATGGAAAAATATGAAACAACGGTGGTTTGGGAGTTTGATTATGATTTTGACGGGTGTTTGCATAATCTTTTTAACAGTCATCGTTAATTCTTAATTTTTTGATTTTATAAGATGGTTTGTTATCGTTGGAACTACGGCTCAAATTTTTCGTTTTTATTTTTTATGTTTTATGTTAACTGTGGATAAATATTAATTTTAAATTTTAAAAGGTTTTCAGAATTGAATAAGCAGTGGTTTAAAATGGGAAAAGACGAAACGAAACAGCAGTGATTTGGAAGTTCGGTGATGATTCTGACCGATGGTTAGCCTATTTTAACGATGCGACTAGGTTATCAACCACATGAACAAAACAACTTGCTTGTAAATCAATAGGTTGGTTTTGTATTCCATTTTATTCTTTTCATCCTAATGGTTATGATGGCTATGAATGTGGGCTTGGGGTCATAATTTAAGCATGAAGCCATTTTTATTTAATTTTGTTGTTATATGAAAAGGATGCAAGAAACTATTAGATCTCCATTATAATTTAAAGGATAAATTAACAAAACATACTACTTTTGAAACTAAATTACAAAAAACATACCCTTACAACTTTAACTATCAAAAACATACCAAACAATTTTAATGATGTTTATTCTCTTCTTTCTCTATCTCTCATTTACTCTCTCTCTCCTCCCTTATTATCTCTCTCCTTCATTCTTCTCTCTCACCAATTCTTCTCTACATCTCTCTCATCTTAGTGTCTCTCTCCTATATTGTTGTTTATATTTTTATTTTATATCACACTCTATCTCTCTCCCCTCCTACACCACGAAAACCCGTCACTAACTATATATGAAAAATATATGAAATTGGTGAGATTGTTTTCTATCCCGTAATATATGAAAAATAAATGAAATTGGTGATATTGTTTTCTGTTTATTGAGCTTTGAGACTATTGTAAAATTTGTGAGTTTAAAGTTGAAGGATGAGAATTTATATGTATACTATTGAGAGAAATTTATATGTAGAGTATGGAGTTTTAAAATTAGGGTATGAAGTTTTAAAATTAGGGTATGAAGTTTTGAAATTAGGGTATGAAGTTTTAAAATTAGGGTATGAAGTTTTGAAATGAGGGTATGAAGTTTTGAAATTAGGGTATGAACTCTTTTTTAGATATTTGATTGTGATTCAGAACATTTAGGGTATGACATTTTAAAATTAGGGTATGACATTTTAAAATTAGCATATGAATATTTTGTGAGTTTTTAGTCATTTTGAGAGAGATAGATGGGTGATTAGCATGTGTTAAAAAGATGTGTGATTATCGTGTGTTAGAGAGAGATGTACGATTAGAGAGAGAGAGTTGCGGTTAGAGAGAGAAAAGTTAGATTATGGTTTGATTAGAATTAGAGAAATAATAAGTATATATAAATATGTTTTTTGTAAGTTAAAGTTTTGGAGGTATGTTTTTTGTAATATAATAGAGGTAGGGTATGTTTTTGTTAATTGCCCCTAATTTAAACTATCAAATTTAGGATTTATTATGTATATAAAAAATATATTAGATACAACCGGTGTAATTGTTTTATTTTAAATAGAGAACTAATATTGCGCAATTATTAGAACTTTACAAAAATATATCATATTGCAAAGAAAACAATCGGCCCAACATAAACTTTTAGAAATTAATGTCACGACTTTGGTCCATTGTATAAAAGTTTCTTTCTCTAAACTAACGTATGTATATCCTACGTTTAGACTTTAGAGTAATAATAACAAATCATATTCATTTAATTTAGGGAATAAATTATTTTTACTCTCCGTGATACCAAAATTCACTTTTAAATGAATTGTTATCAATTATAACTTGCGGATGTAGAGACCATAATCACGTTGGAAGTCGAAAAGGAGTGTTTTTTTAGATTGGGGCTGTCACGTCCCGAAATCCGAAAAACGGACATCAATGCGTGATCTTTAGAACAAAAGAAAAAAGAACATATTGGTACAAAATTTAACTTTTAAAGGAAAACAACTTGCGAGCTAAAGCAGCAATTAAACGAATGAAATAGAAATGTTTGCCAAACGCGGCTACAAGACAAGATGATTAACAGATTTATAAAATTAAAATAACAAACGAATGTAATTTTTCCGTAGGCTACAACCTAAAAAATGGTCTAAGTAAAAAAGAAAGCGTCTGAAAGAAGCCGCGAACCCATGCGATACATCGCTAATTCTTCTATCCAAATGTCTCAACCTAAATTGTATCTGAAAGACAAAACTGTAACGGTGAGTCCCACGCACATACATAGACGGGGCGGCACCACACAGGATACCGTCACTCCATCCAATAAATGCAAGAACTCACAAACAACGACTACAATAACAACGTATCAAAAGAAATGTAATAGCATCATATAACGAAATAAATTAAGTAACTCCAACACACATCTATAACACACATGGACCTCTCACGTCACCTACCCCAGTCCGTAAGGTAGATCATTCCATATACCACTCGGCTCGTCTTATGCCCCCGGTATAGGGAGAGACATAGACCATTGTCAACATATAAATATTTAAAGTGCACACTTGAACCTCTCACGCCACTCGTCCCAGTCCTTAAGACGAGTCATTCCATATACCCATTGGCTCGTCTTATTCCCCCGGTATAGGGAGAGACATAGACAATTGCCAATAAATAAAACTCAATGTCTCGGCCAATAATATTATACCATTCAATTATCACAAATCTCAATAAAATCACATTCTCAAAATATTAGCATTCCCAAATGTCATATTATCGCAATTCAAGAAAACACATAAACATAAGTACTAGAATCACAACTAGTCAAACAAGTCCAACAACATAAAATCTCATTCATGCATTTTAACAAACACCTTGTATGCATAAACTACAACTCATATTTATTCAACATAAATTTACCCAATTTATCAACAACTATAATAACACATAACTCATAAAAACACACAAACTCATCTATATTCTCATTAATTCGAAATTCATATGTCTAAATTTTCAATTCTCAAATTCAATTAAGTGAACCAAAAGAGCAACACAAAAAACTCAATTAACAATTTAATAGAATATAATTGAAATAAAATAAAAATCCCCAAATTTTATAAAACGCAAGATTTAACCTTAACGTACAACCCGTCCAGTCGCAATGGATAACCCCCGTTAGCTTAGTTCGTAGAGGAGATGCTTCCGGTAAAAACTCGTTAATGGTGGTTTTTTCTTCTTCTTCCTAAGATTTGAAACCTCTCTTTTCTCTCTTTTAGGTTTTCTGTTTCGAAAAGTGCGATGAAAAGTGTTTTACGTGAAACTGTTTTGAGAGAGTTTGGGGAAGCGAACTATTTGATCCACAACGTTCTAAAAGTTAACTCATAAACAAAACTATTATTTTACTGCTCCAAAATAACAAATATTTATAAACAAAGCTATTGGATTCTTTTTATTTATAAAATTAGTAACAGGTTTTAAAAATAAAGTTTTTCGAAAGAGTTTCGGTTTTTGGCTAAAAATTGTATAAAACGTTTTTGGATAAATTTAATCGCAATAAAATCATTTATAAAAATCCGGGATGTTAGAAGTGCCTCTGCTAAACTTGAGAAGCTCATATATGGTTTTTAGTAGTGATGTTAGGAAAATGCACAGAGAAAAACCTAATGTTTTTAGGCCTTATGCTATCTTCCTAGTTCTGTAGTAAACTTTTTTTTACTATTGATGTGCATGGACCGCATGGTCTAATTCAACATAGCGTGACACAACCTTATTTTTTACTGTTGAAAGAATTGAATTATTTGCACATTGGTTACACTCTTCTATATATTGCTTGTGTAGAAGTGATGACAAATTAAAGTTTTGTCATGTCGCGTTTTCGTGGAGTATATGGAGGAATGTAAAAGATGTGTGCATATCATCCCCCATTTTTAAGAAAGAGCTCCATTGATGCTAAACGAAGCTCGAGCTCATTTATATAAGTCGAGCTCATTCATATAAGAGACATGTAGAGTTGCTTGCCGGAGGAATTGTTTAGTTTCAACTTTTTTTAAAAAATAGGCTAGGTCTTTTTGAGGATAAAAGAGCTGGGTTGATCTGCAGATCAAGAAAGTCATAAAAGGCTCTTTTAAGCTGATCATAAATTACGCCAGGTTCGTAATTTTGCCTGACCAGCTGTGCTCTGTTATTTTGAAAGACTTGTTTTAATATAATAGAATCTCTATTTTCAAAAAAAAGCTGATCAGCAAATGCACTTCAGCTTTATAACTGCAGACAAAAAAGGCCTCAGTTAGACTTGTTGAAACTTTTGTATGGACAAGACTAGGAACAGCTTAATATGTGCATAAGTGCATTGATCGAGCGAACTTCTGTCCTTTTAACACTTTTACTGACTGCAAATTGTAAAATGCAGAGATTCTTTTTGTACATCAGTTTTTTAGTGCAAGTTTAATTGTTTCAAAATAGTATGAATCTTTGTTGCAAGGCTAAACTCCTTATACTTGATTGAAGAAAACATCATGTGGAAGTACAACTTGTTTAGTTGTATGCAAGTGTTTGAATTATCTTTTCTTATAAGTCGATGAAAAACTATTTCAAAGTGCCTACGGTTGCAAATCAAAAGTCAAAAAAGACCTTGCAATTCAACATGTTATACACCCATATTCTTTTTTTCTTTTTATTTTAACATCTAAACGTAAATGTAAAATGGTTATTAAAGCTTATTCACCAATGTTGTTGCAACTTCGGAACAAGAACTCAAAAAATTGTCAATTTCCAAAAAAAAAAAACTCAAAAAATTGTCCACATCCGAAGCTGTAACCACGAATGTCTTTCACGAAATCATGACATCACTTCGTGTTAAAGCAAACAATAAGTATATTAGGGCAGCATTAACTATTAAGTACCCTGCATGCAAGAGCACAAGGGACATTATTTATATTCAGTTCGCTTCATAGATGGCAACTGCTTCAAAACAACACAGCTAAAAACACATGAAAACTGCACAAGAGTTGTTCCGCCTATTTTACAAACTTATTATTTCAATGTTTTCCGAAATGATTCCAAACTTATTCATTATCAGCACTTATAAGAGTTCCTTTCCAGAACCTAAAAAAGCTCTTCAGATGAGCAATTACTCGGCCTTCTCTAGCTCCTTCAGAAAATCTTCATTGTCAACCAATACCTAAACAAAGGATGTTCAGCTCATATAAGTACATTTTCAAAAATAGCCAAGGCATAATAAAAGGCTAAGCTCATTTCAAAAAACTATAGAAAGTAGGATGGAATTCTCGCAAGAACAATTTGACCATAAAAGACAAAATAAAAAGAGTTTGGTGAAACAACTGCATGTACAGCGTACATAACAACCTACTTGACAATACGGACCTCATTTCACGGCATTGTCCTGCATAGTTGCAGCTTATAATCTCAGCATTTTTGCTTTAGAAATTGAACTGCATCTTGGTGACTACCTTAAACGCAAGTTTTAGGTTCTTCCCTAGATAAGCTACTCGAAGCTCTAAACTGCATGAACCTCTAGCCTTTTTTCTTAAAATTCAGTTCATTTGCTTAAAAGTTGCAAAAAGAAAGACCATAGCGCTTATTAAGCAACTCATCTGCTTTTACTAAGAATATGTCAAAAAATGTTCAGCTTATAGCTTTCAGGTTTCCAGTTCCAGCTAAATCAGTCCAAATGAAATAGAAAAGGTCAGCTTTTAGCTGGTCAACCAAATAAAGTCAAGTATCGGAATAAAAAGCAGAAGAAAGCTTATACGCCTCAAACAAAGAAGGGCATAAACCTCCACCCAATTTGTTAATTTCACTTGTTGGGCTTATCGGAAATTGACCAAGGAGGGGGAGTGTTGGAATTGTACCACATCGTTTAGGCATTGATATAGCCAAGGATTAATATATTCCCCCTTTCTTACTAATAGGCCTTTTAGTGGGGAATGGACGGACTTCTACATGGTATCAGAACCAAAGGCTAGCCAGTTTGTATGATGGGCCACATCCACCTGATTTATTGATTGCACTCGTTGGACTTATCCGAAATTGACCAACCCAGGAGTGATGTGAAGTGTTGTAATTGTCCCACATCGTTTAGGCATTGATAAAGCTATATGCCCTTTTCTTCCCTACTAATAGGCTTTTTAGTGGGGAATGCACGAGCTTCTACATGATATCAGAGTCAAAGCCTAGCCAGTTTGTATGATGGGACACCTTTACCCGATTTGTTGATGGCACTCGTTGGGCTTATCGGAAATTGACCAACCCACGAGTGAGGGGGTGTTGGAATTGTATCACATCGCTTAGGCATTGATATAGTCAAGGATTAATATATTCCCCTTCCTTACTAATAGGCCTTTTCGTGGAGAATGGACGGGTTTCTACATGGTATCAGAGTCAAAGGCTAGCCGGTTTGTATGATGGGCCACCTCCCTCAATTTGTTGATTGCACTTGTTGGGCTTATCGGAAATTGAACAACCCACAAGTGAGGGGGAGTGTTGGAATTGTACCAATCGTTTAGGCATTGATATAGCCAAGGATTAATATATTCCCCCTTCCTTACTAATAGGCCTTTTATCGGGGAATTGATGAGCTTCTACAGGAATATAGATGTAAATATACTCGCATTAAACACTAAGTAGAAGCTTTTTTCTTTTGGTTATTCAAAAAGCAAAGTTAGTTACTCATTCCAGTTAAACTACTCCCAAACCGACCACTGAGAATGGCCTGGGAAGTCCTAATATTTGTACTAGACTATTTATTCACAAAAATGAAAAATAAAAAATGAAACTTACTGTCTTCCAACCATCTGGATCTAGGAAAGCGGTAATCTTGGTGTTTAGTCCAGGGATAGGTCCAGGTTGACGAGTTACTTTTCCTCCAAGCTCTTGGGTAACCAAGCTAACAACGTCTCCACTTTTGTACACATCTTCTGTACTAATTGCGATCTAAAACAACATTAAATCAAATAACTACATTATAATGAGAAAGGGGTAAAAGCTAGAAACATACCAAACGAAACAGGATGCTTTAAACTTAAAACACATCGTGCCTGTTTGGCAACTGTTCTTTTGGTCAAATATATACTTAAAGAAAACAATGAAAAAAAGCATAATTCAAATAAGCCACAATGCCACAGTTAAGTGTTTGGCGCCAGATTAGCTAATTTTATTTATAAGTAATAACTTATTTCTATTGATAAGTCATTTTTTACTTATTTCAACTTACAAGTAACTTGTACACGTACAAAACAGATTTTACTAAAAAAAATTGATTTCGTAATTTTGACGTGAAATTGCTATCACAAATTCTTAGCATCTCTTCTTTTGAGCTTTTTTAGCTCTTTCGGCCCAAAAGCTAAAAAACCAAACATCTTTATTTTTTTTAAGAATGCATACTATTTTAACACCCTAAATTTTGTTACTACTCGTTTAATTATCTCTATTTTGGCTCCCCCCAAGTCTGATTTTTTATGTGGTGTACAAAAGAGAAATAGCTTGCTAAGTTGGTTTAATATTTGCTAATTTCGGTAGCTAAATGTATACATCAAAATTTGAGTAGTGTACAAAATTACAATTAACCAAGAAAACGTAAATCGCTTATCGAGTGTATCGAAAATGAATACTTTTTTGAATTTACCTGGGCATATGCATTTCCTTTAGTGTACTCGGTCACCCCATAATTATATGTCAACTCCAAAACAGTTGTCTCGTGTTCTTCAGCATACCCCATCATGGCTAAGGTGTACTGTACGACACAATTAACAAAGAAGAATAAATCCACTACTTCTTTTGGTGGTAAAGGGAAAAACGGAGGGAAGCAGTGTTAACCTTTTGCTCGGGTCTATCAATTTTTCTCAGCATTTTCATTCCCAAAGCCTGACAAAGAAAAAAAAAAGAAAAAAAGTCGACTTGTCTAATATCAAAAGGATAAGAGAAACATCCATATAGCAATTTCGCATTATTGCATGTAATTAGTTCAACTCAATGTTTCTAATATGGCCTATATGAAAGTAAAGAAATACTAATGCTTTGTTTGAAAACTTGCATTTTAAGACAAATACAACACATATATACTCAAGGATCCGATAGAAAAGTACTAGCATATGCACACAATTGTTATCCATAACGAAATATTTTATACATGTTGATAATCAAATTTCATTTCGAGAAAAGTGACACCTTCACCCCACATCTCGCCTACATAAATCAAGAACCTACTCGTGGATATCACAAATAACAGTTGGGTGAATTGTGTGTTTAATTGGGCAAATTTGTCCCTTTGTTCACCACCATTATAAACTTATCTCAAGGAAACCCCAATCTTTATATGAAAAACTTCGGTAATCTTAAAAATTACATGGCTTCAAATGTGCAACCGACGCTTTGGGTATTTCCAAATATAATGTATAAAAATTCTACGTACCTTTTCATAAAACTTAATTGATCGATCAAGATCGCCAACACGGAGCATAACTTGACAAAGAGGTTCAGGAGTATTCTCTCTCTGGATAAGTTCAAAGGTGTAACCATCTGGATCTTTTGCAAAAGCAATTACAGAGTTTCCACCTTTAACTGGACCAGGCTCTCTGCTAATATTGCCACCCTTGGATTTTATGGTTTCAACCAATTTGTAGACCTGGAAATTGACATATAAAGAACCAAAATGAGCGTTTAGATGGGGGAAATTAATACTACTATTTGTGGAGCTTACATCGGGAGTAGCAATAGCGAAATGGCCAAATCCGGTTCCAATATCGTACTTATCCATTCCATAGTCTGCCAATTAACACAACAATAAATGCAAGTATTAAGGGATAGAGAACAAGATGAAAGAATAGTCAAGCAATTAAAAAAAGGAATTTTGTAGTGATTCTCAGTGACAATCTGGAGAGAAAAAAACTGTGGAAACGTAACACTTGACTTTTTTTCTTTTAAGAATCCAGCAAAAAAACAATTGACCCTTAGGGACTGGTACAACGGTTTTCTCCAAATTCCAAACAATAAAAACTCAGGTGGTGGGGAAAAGATTTTGAGTCATTTATTTTTAATACTAAAGAAAGTGTATTAGCCGGTCTTAAGATACAAGGACTCCAAAACCCAAACATACCACATATACATCAAAGTCACTAATGCATTATGATCACTATAAGAGCAAAGAGGCAAAAAGGTAAAATAAACAAACTTTAACTTTATAAATTAACAACGTACTGTATGTTAATTCCACCACAAAATTAGATTTCTCGGACCCAAACCCAAGAAAAGCATTCGAGTACTTCTCTTCTGGGATGTCTCTCTGCCTTAGAAGCTTCATTCCAAAACATTCTGTGTAAAACCTAGCAAATTCCAAAATGGAGAACATACTTCAGAGAAAAAAACAAAAGATACTAAAGAAAAATCATTTCCAGTATATAATATATAAATATAACGTCTGTATAGGGCCTACAGGCATACTTGATAGTGCGTTCAAGGTCACCAACACGATACACAGCATGCAAGAATCTACGCTTGTCCTTCTTTGGCCATTCCAACACAACAGGTGCAGTCTCAGCCATACCAAACGATTATAATTACCTACAATTTTCATACAACTAATATAAGAGACAAGGTGAACTAAAACATCTTCATCAAATCTCATAATCTAAACTGAGAAATAAACATGACAGTTTCCCATTCAAGTTCCGGATTTATACCTATAACTTCTTTTCAAAACAAAAACTTCTTGTCTTTCTGATTAAATACATTGCAAAACAAGGAACAGATACTCTTTTAGTATATTTGAATACCTTTTACTAGAGTACATGAACAGTTACAGACACAATGCTTTCTTTTACATGAAAGGATATACAATATATGCAAGTTAAATTTCTATCTAATCAAAAATCCCTTTGCTACGTTTTTCCAAAGATGAACAAAGAATTAATAAAGATCCATAGGAACCGACATGTAACATCTTTTACATGGACCCACGTGCGTTTAAACACTCTACTTGGTAGAATTAAGCAACAGAAACCATCAAATGGGAGATTTGTTTACACAACAACACATTTCATATTCATTAATCGGTAATTATAAAACAAATAAATACACAGTTTTTGGATGCAATTTTGAGAAAATAAGCCAGCTCACTTGAAACTGGGTAAAAGTCAGGTCGATTCAGCTTAAAATTTTCAACTTTTGTCAAGAAAAAAACCCAAATGCCGTACAATAAACAATAAAGAAAAAAAAATACTGATCTTGAAAGTTGTAACCAAACAACCACAATGCTTGTCTGACTGCTGCTTTTGAGGGAAAAAAAAGTAGCTATTTACTGTTGATCATTTGAGCTTCTGCCTTGTCAGGACATGATAAACAGGAAAACCACAGCTTAATAGCTCTGTTTTAAAAAACTGACTTCGTAGTGGAAAAGCTCGATTTAAAGCTTAAAGAAAGCTTAGAAAAAGCTTAAAAAGTTTGCTTTTCTGCTTATTAGGTCGTTAAAAGCTCACTCTTTTTGCGTAGCTCATGCAAAAACGATTTAGCTATACTTTTGCTTTTTAAATCACTACTTAAAATCTGAACAGCCAAACACAAATCAGCCTAAAATCTGAACCCAAATAATCCATAGTATTTCTTAAACAAAGGACATAGATCTATGTTTCAAATTAAATACACAAAGTTAACAATTTTTCCCCTGAACATATATAAGAAATCCAAAGACAAACATAGTAAAACTTAAAAATGTATCCTTTTTAATTATTTTAATTATGAAACGACATCAGCTAATATTAGAACCCAAATCACGTTAAAAAAAAGTTCTCAGGAAGATAGTACTACTTACAGATCAATACATGTGAGACTATGAGTGAGTAAATTGCGATGATAAATAATAATGAAAAAAACACAGCTTAAAAGCTGAACAGCCAAATGCAAATCAGCTTCAAAGCTGAACCCAAATAAGCCATAGTATTTCTTAAACAAAGGTCATATATGTATGTTCCAAATTAAAAATCTCATAACAAAAAGTTAACAAAATTTCCCCTAAACATATATTACAAATCCAGATACAAAAATGGTAAAACTTAAAAGTTACAAGACATCCTTTGAATTATCAAGCAAGGTCAGCTAATATTAGAACCCAAATCACGATTAAACAAAGGTTCTGAGTAAGATACTAAGAGATAGTACTACTTACAGATCAATACATGTGAGACTATGAGTGATTAAATTTCGATAATAAAAAATAAAAAAAAGAGCTAAAAAGCTGAACAGTCAAACACAAAAAAGCTTAAAAGCTGAACCCAAATAAGCCATAGTATTTCTTAAACAAAGGACATAGATGGTATGTTTCCAAATTAAAAGTTACAAACACATTTTTTCCCCTAAACATATGGAGTAATAGAAATCCAGAGAGAAAGATGGTAAAACTTAAAAAGTAACGTATGTCCCTTTTACAATAAATTATATGAATTATGAACCAAGATAAGCTAATATCAGAACCCAAATCACGATTAAACAAAAGAGCAAACACGGAAAGATAGTAATAATTACAGATCAATTCTATGTGAGACTATGAGCGAGTAATTTGTAAAAATCTGAATCTTAACAAAATAGATTGATAGATAGAAAGATTGATATATATATATATATATAGAGAGAGAGAGAGAGAGATTACTGTGGGGATAAGTGATACTAAGTGAATAAGTGAGTGAGAGGGGGGCCAAGAATGATTAAGCGGACAATATATACACACTCGTTTATGTATACGTATATATCGGTCGGTTTCTTTTGTAACAGACTTCCCTGTAACATTGTTACACTGCTCCCTATTTTATTTTGTTATGGTTACTCTGTTACTATTTAATTATTTAGTATGTAATTTTAATCGGTTAATAAATTGTATCAAAATATTCGGAATGAAATTTTTTAAAAGTTGATCATATAGTTCAGATGTTAAATTTTATGATTAGATTTAAAAAAAAATTATTTTGACAATTTTGATACAAGTTATAAGTCGGTCAAAATTACACGTATTTTCGTAATGAATAATTAAATGGGAACGAAAGTTATAAACCGATCAAAACTATACGTATTTTCGTAATGAATAATTAAATGGAAACGGAGATAACAGAAGATTTGGACTCATCAAATCGTTCTAAATTTTTATAACTTTATTCTGCCAACATTTAACACCAAATGACTGTCTGGAGGTAAACCAATACATAATGACATATTGTATCATATTTGATACCATATGATTATTACTGTAGAATTGATAAACTACTTGATCTCCGAACTAAAAAAGTTGGCTTTATCAAGCATTCACTAACAACCCTTGAAATTTTCTCCCTTTGTTAAGATCCCACTAGTTTCTGTATATCAAAAGGCGACACTGTTTACTGTTTTTAAATGACAATCAAAGTCATCTAAGAAAAACTACAAAAGGTATAGATAATCTGTATACAAATATATATCGCTTTCTCTCTAAATGAGAGTCTCTTTCTCTCTAAATGAGAGCTTTATCCTATTTGTATAGGCCTACCACTGTATATTATATTGCTACTATATCTTATATTGCTTAATTACTTTACTAATAATCAGCTACACCATCTCTCTCCCCGTATGTGTTACCTTCTCTTATTACACAATTTATAACCAAATATGGAACCACACAATCTAAGTCTAGACTTGGAAGAAGCCGGCGATTCGGATATTAAAACAGGGGAAATAATCCTTGTAGGGCGAGTTCTAGCTAGGAGGCAAATTCGAAAACAAGGGGTTATCAGCACAATAAACGCAGCGTGGAGGACGAAGAAAGGGTTCAAAATCTCAGAATGGGGTAACAACACGTATGCTTTTCGGTTCAAACTTGAAGAGGATGCAGATAAGGTAATCAACATGGCACCTTGGTTTATTTTAGGTCATCCTATTATGCTTAAGAGGTGGGAATTAGGACTAGCTGTAGATGATATCTCGTTCGAGGCCTTGCCTTTTTGGGTGCAAGTTCATGGCCTACAAAGGAGCTTTTTTACTAAAAATAATGTTACTCGGATTGGAACTAGTCTGGGGAAATTAATTGCTTATGATGGGTTCGGAGAAGGTGACCCATTATGGAGTTTTTTAAGAATGAGAATAGATGTAGATGTAACTAGGCCTCTACGTACTGGTTTCTACGTAAAAGGCGCTAATGGGCAAAGTAGATGGGCGTCGCTTAAGTACGAGCGATTAGGCCAATATTGCTTCAATTGTGGTTGCTTAGGCCATGTGGAGGAAGAGTGTCCGAATGATAAAGTTTCGGGAAGCCCCGTTCCGTACAACTCCAATCTGAGAACCGGTGGAAAGCAAAAATTTTCTCTTAAACGGTCCGATGACCGGAGTACACCAGGACCAGAGGGGGAAGTCGCTACAGAAATCAGCATGGAGAAGGAGATGACCAATGAGAGTATGCCACGTGGAGATATTAGCATGGTCAATGGTTATCTGTCAGGGGACAATACTGGGAAGGGAAACGGCGGCAGTACTATGTCTGTAGGAAAAGGTACAAGCTATAGAGGAGAGGTCACGTGTAAGGGTGATGAAGGGACAACTTGGAGCATAATACCACAACAAGATCGCAGCGGGCCATACATTAGCACTAACAACTATTTTGTGGTTGAACCTCCTGAATTAACCCCCTCACATATTATTGGGCCTGGCTCTTCTAAACAGCCCATCTCAGAACAATCCCCTCAGCCCATCAAAATTACTCAAATACAACCACTCACTGGAAATTATACCGATGACACCTGTCCTGTTACAACTGACCCATCTCATGGCTTTGTCCCCCCCAAACACCTCGATGCACACTCTCTTTGTGAGGTTGGACTTTCTCAAGTCTTCTCACGACTCTTATGCATAAAAAGGAAACCAGGTAATGATACTGTTATAGACCTCTCTGAAGGAAGACGAGTTAAACAAAGAGGTGTTAGTGTTATCCCCTGCTGCGAAAAGGTTTCGAAAATGTCTCAATATTAAACTGTTCACCTCGTCATCGCTTTCCACCCACTGGTCATTCTCATTTTTTAGCTTTAGAATGAGGTTTCTTCTTCTTCTGATAGAGGTCGTACGGTGGAAGAATTTGCTATTTCGATCCCCAAACTTTATGTAGTCCAGCCGCGACCTCTGGTACCAAAAAATTTCTTCTTGTTCCATACACTTATCGAGTACCTCTTCTTATTAGTCGTCGATGTGTTATCAAAAAAACTCAATGTGGCTATCAACACTGGCAACCTCAAAAGCTTCACTCTCATTCGTGGCTGCCCTATTGTTTCGCATCTGTTTTTTGCTGACGATTCCTTGATATTCATACGAGCAAATAATGAGGATGTTGGTATCTTCAAGGGTATCTTACAAGATTTCTGCAATGTCTCAGGACAAGCTGTCAACTTTGCTAAGTCTGAGGTTTTTTTCTCTACAAACTGTCCTCCGAATAAGCAACAAGACTTGTTACAACAGCTAGGAATGTCGAGGTTAAAGCCTCAGTCTAAGTATCTGGGACTGTCGTCTAGCTGGGGAGGTTCAAAATCAAGTGTCATGGCTTACTTACGTGAAAGAATTTTGAATAAAATTCAGGGTTGGAAAAAAAACCTCATGTCCTCAGCGGCGAGAGAGGTCCTAATTAAAGCTGTAGCGCAAGCGATTCCTGCTTACCCTATGAACTGCTTTCTAATCCCGAAAGCTCTTTGCAACCGCATGGATGGATTGATAGCCATTTTTTGGTGGGGGGAAGATGGAGAAGAAAGGAAAATCCATTGGAAAAGCTGGGAATACTTGTCGAGGCCGAAAGCTGTAGGTGGTCTTGGCTTTCAAAACATGCATACCTTTAATTGTGCCTTGTTAGCAAAACAATATTGGAGGTTACTGCATAATCAAGATCAATTATGGGCGAGAGTTTTAAAAGCGTTATATTTTCCTAACGATGGGTGTCTAAGAGCATGTAAAGGAAGTCGTGCATCGTGGGCGTGGTCTAGCTTACTCAAAGGAAAAGAACTATTATTAAAAGGGTTAAGGTGGAATGTGGGCAAAGGAGATAAAATAGATTTTTGGAGCGACAAATGGATTCCGACTGCACCATCATTCTCAGTCCCGGAACAAAAACCGATCGATTGTGTACTAAATCTAGTTAGCGACTTTATTGATCAAAATTCCAGGACCTGGGATATGGGGAAACTTTTGTCAGTGGTAGAAAGACAAACGGCACTACGGATCAGTGCTATTCCGATAAGCCAAGAAGGGGGGAATGATAAACAAATTTGGCACCACACCGCGACGGGCATATATTCAGTCAAATCTGGTTATTGGTTGGAGTATTCTGGAAACAACATAATGGAAGTGCCCAGTTCATCTTATAAACCGTCTTGCCACATATGGAAACGTATTTGGAAGGCAGAGACGGCACCGAGAGTTCAACACTTTTTTTGGAAAGCCGTGTCAAATTCCCTTGCTACAAAGGAAAACCTTTTCAAAAGAAACTGTGGAACTACTCCTACATGCCCGTTATGCAATGTCAGAATAGAAACAACTGAACACATTTTTCTCCAATGTGCTTGGACTAGAGCAGTGTGGTTTGGTTGTCCGTTAAACATTCGCATTGATCCCCAAAGTATTACCTCACTAGCAGTTTGGTTTGAGCAATTATTGGACAAAAAGCTACCCAAATACTATGTGGAGATGGTCATGAATATTACTTGGCAAATCTGGAAAGCTCGAAATGAGCTCGTTTTTAACGACAACCAACCAACTCCGGAGCATGTTATTCGTCAAGCTTTAAACTTGCACAAAGACTTCCTGAAAGAGCACCTCAATAGCAGTGACTATACATCTGCAAACACCCAAGTGCAAACGAAATGGACTAAACCCGTTAACGATAGATTAAAGTGTAATACAGATGCATCTTTTCAAAACAATCGTGTTTGGTCGGGTGGAGGAATTATCGTACGTAATGGATTGGGAGATTTGGAGGACATGTGGAGTGGCGGGTTTCAGACGTCATCCCCGCTAATGGCAGAAGCCTGGGTTTTAAGGACCGCATGTCAAAGAGCGAAAGACCATAACTGGAATGAAGTCGATTTCGAATCGGATAACATAACGTTAATATAATGTTGCAAAGGACACACGAATGCAGTTCCATGGGAAATTGACTCTTTTGTTACAGATATCCGTGCACTTGCTTGCGGTAATAATTGGAGTTTTTGCTGGAGCCCGAGATCGACAAATGTTCCAGCACATTGTCTCGCGGATCATGCTAGAATAGCTTATGATAATTCATGTTATTTTGGTATCCCTGACCATTTTTTGTCCTTATTGTGTAATGACTTAATTTAATGAAAGTATCCCTTTTATTTTCAAAAAAAAAAAAATCTGTATACAAGAACGGCTCTAATCCCTAATTCACCAAACATAGAATTGGGGCTCGAGCCTCTTTTCTTTTACATACATTAACTATTTTACACAAAGAACAAAAAGACTAAATAAAAAACCTAACTTTGTTACTAACTGCTCTATGGCAAAATGATAAAAAAAAAAGAAAAAAAAAAGGGAATTCACATGTTATAATTTAATTAGATGTTTGTATATATTCAAGTTATGACATTTTGTTTCTATAGTTGTATTTAAAATACGAACAACTCATCTATTTCATCTCAATTTTTCTGATCTATTACTTAGTTTATGTAATCCACAAAAAATGCAGCATATTGTTCCATATATTCTTGAAAATAAATTGAGGCCTAAAAAATCTTGAAGACGGCTCTGTCTGTATATAGCTAGTCTATTTGATTAAAACAATATATATACCTCTACCAAAATAAAGGGAAAGTTCATCTGATAATTGTTAAACTAACAAATTCAGCAACTTTTGGTTCGGAATCATACGGGTATAATTGAGTGATATTAAAACTAAGAGGTGCAATGATAAAAGTGAAAATCAGGGAGATAAGTGGAAAGCATTTGGCTGTAACATAGGACTTGAGAGTAGTGTAATTGATATAAAAAAAAAATGCATCAGTTTTTTTATATGACTCATTTTAAAAATATTGTTCTAAAATTGTATACGCATCGGTTTTCTTATCCATTATCTTAAATTTACATGAACTCAATTATCTCTCAAATATAAGAGATCAATATGTTTTCTTATAATTAAAATAATAATTCATCTCTCTTACCTTTCTCTTATTCTCTCTTTTATTTGTACTTTTCACATATAAATTAATAAAATAACCAAAATATGAGTTGTATAGTTTTGATAGAGAAATTAATAGAAAAACTGATAACTTATATAAACCAAAATTTTTACTTATAAGTTGTAAAAGTGTACTTTTTTACTTTAAATACGAGAAAACTTGTAAGTTATTTAATGAGTTGTTCTAGTAAATTAATTTGGGTTGAAAAAAATTGATAGAAGTATATTAAAATATAATAATATTTAGTTATGATAATAAATTTGATAGATAAACTGAAAAATGTATAAGAGCATCCATAATAGTTTTGCTAATTTTTTATTGTTAACTAGTGACACATCATCATTTAAAAAATTATTAAATGACACATAAACATATCAAGTTAAACATCCACATTAGTTTTATATTTAACAATGTTATCTATTTTAATTAAAAATTAATTATTCAAATATGGATAGGTGATGAGAGAAAATAAATAGAAGTGTGCAGAAAATATATGCGTGAGAAATAATAGTTAATTGTGGGTGTGAGTTAGACTTTTTTGTCATATCATCAAGTAATAACAATTAAAAATAATGTTATCTTTAACAATATTTTTAACTTCTATAAAGTTAACACACACTTTAACAAAGCTAATGGAGATACAAAATTGCATTGTTAGCTAACATTTTTAATTAATAATAGAGATAACAATACTAATGCTTTAAAATTAAAATGTTACTTTAAAAATATAAAAATGGGTCTAAGTTAAATATAAGAAAAAAAGTTAATAAAACTTATGTAATTTATGTCTACGAAATCGAGAATATCGGATGGGGTGGGGTGGGTGGGTGGGTGGGGGTGTGGGGGGGGGGGGTGTTTTCCAATAAAATTTTCTATTGCAGGGTAAAATAAAAAAAGTTAGACCATTAAATTAGATTCAATGGTATGAAATTAATTTTAAAAAGAAAAGGACAAATTGGACCCACCTCATCTTTTCCCTTTCAACCTGCAAACCTTCTTTCTCTTTCTTTCACTCTCTCTCAAATTGTAATCTCACCAACTTAAAACTTTTTCAACAAAATAATGTTCCGGTGTTATCTCTTTAAATATAATGTCATCATTGTTAACAAAGTCATAAATAAATTACTCTTTCCAATTTTTCATTTAACCAATTTCGGTTATTTTGCTATAACTATGCTAAAATGGGTTAAAAGGAGTTTTTTCCTAGATAGTTTTATGCTTTTATTGATAAATTTATTTACTTTTTTATAATTAGATTTTTGTATGTGTAAAGTTGGAGTTTTGATTTCAATAAAATTTTCTATTGAATTACAAGTGTTTTTTTTAAATAGCTTAATAATTTGGTTGATAGAACATTTATTTTTAAAATTTTGATTTTTGTACCTGAAATGGGGGTTGCGATTGGGGATGGAGGGAGTCTTTACCGGACTACCGCCACATACCCAACTTCCCAAGTGGTCCGCTTGTAACATCAACAATAGCCTATCTTATGCTAAATATTAATTTTGTTTTTAAAAACACAAATCCCAAAATGACAATTTACTTTCAACATTTGTAAATTATTAGGATTTTTTTATAAACATTAAAAAATAAAATCGTAATACTAAATAAATATTATTAGTTATTTTTAAAATATTTACTTACTCCGTCCCATTTTATTTATGGATTATTTTGTTTTGGGGTGTCGCATTTATTTGGATAATTAGCAAATATATTAATTAATTTTATTACACTTACTGAGAATTGGCACGATTCAATTTAGTTTTGTTTTTAATGAAATTGAAACAAAAACCGAAATTTTAATCGGTTCCATTTTAATGTTTTTGGATGATTTATTTGAGTAGTTGAAAATTTGAAAAACATGAAAACCAATAAAAAAAATTTGAATCAATTAAAATTTTAGTTACGGTTTCAGTTTCACCTAGTTATCAAACCGATTTAACCGTGCCCACCTCTGTAAATGTAATAAAATTATTTACTATCTTTGACAATTTTAAAAATAAACTGTGAGACACTGAAATAAAATATTGTCCAAATAAAAAGAGACGAGTAATTTTTAATATATATATATTTATTATTTTAATACTTATTTTATAAATTGTATTTGTATAGATTTAAAAAAAATAACATCATATTAAAAAAAAATTGTTCTTAATATTTGTAAAAAGTACTACTAATAATTTACAATTTCTAGAAATTAAAATGACATATTGGAATTTATTTTTTATCACTAGCCGTTCTCTTTGTTTGTTCTCTTTTTTAGTGTTATCAAATGGGATTAAATAAGGGACTATTGTGACATATGACGGAAGTCCGGTATAAACCCATTTTTTTGTGGTGTAATTGTGAGAATAGGACAACAAAAAAACCACACCCATTATCCACATACCATAATCAAACCCCGGTTCCATGATTGACAAAATAATAATGAAAAATAAATGATATTATTTCATGTGTTATAACCCTCTAGAAAGAGGGAAAAAAATTGCAAGCGAGAATAGGTCAAAACAAAATTCCTACTATAAAATAAATTTCAGCCAACCTAATTCAAATATAACAAACAAAAATTATTTTACAAAAACAGTTAATTTAATTGTAGGGCAATTAATATAAATATACTCTACAACTATTATATTAACAAAATCATACACTCAAAAGTTAAATTATAAAAAAATACTTTCAATTAATAATTAATAAAAAAAAAATTGATTCATCTGTGACAATATCTTTACTCTCTCTCTTTCTTTCACTCCCTCCTCATCTCACCCCCTCTCCGATCTATCTCTCCTACTTCTCTCTTTTCTCCTCATTCTCACTCTATCCGATCTCCCATGCTTACTTTCTCTTTCCGATCTATGTTATCATCATTACTCTATTTTTTCGATCTTTTTCTTCTCATTCCTCTCTCTCCGATCTCTCTCTTCCGTGGGTATAGAGCGAGGTCGAAAACTCGAGTTTGATATCGACGGATATGCGGTCGTCGAAATAGGGTTCATGACGGCGACGTGATAGTTCGAGATCGGAGGACAAGTAAGATTTGCATTTGTTAATTAATGTATAATGTTGAAAAATAAGTGTATGAATTACGTGAATTAAGGGTATGAAGTTGAAAATTATGTATATAAATTATGTAAGTAATGATATGAATTATGTAAATTGAGGTATGAACTTTGAAAATAACAGTGAACTCTACGAATCAGGATATAAACTTTTAAAATAATGGTATAAAAAATACAAATTATGGTATAAACTTTTGAAATAAGGGTATGAACTTTTGAAATAAGTGTATGAAAAATACAAATTAGGGTATAAACTTTTGAAATAAAAGTATGAATTTTTGAAATAAGTGTATGAACTTTTGGAATAAGAGTATGAAATATATAAATTAAGGTATGAACTTTTTGGTATGTTTATGTTAATTAAAAAATTTTTGTTATATTTTTGTTAATTTAGTTTCAAAAATAGTATGTTTTGTTAATTTATACATTAAGGGTTTATGGCATGTTATTAACACTTAACATTGAGAAACATTTGTTGAACATGATCTACACTTTCTAAGGGTGTGACAATCAGTAAAATAATTTAGTTTAAATTTTAAATTTAATTTAATTTAGTTATTTTTGGATTTTCAATATGTGTTTGATTTTTAGTGACTGACAAAAACATATTTTTAATAGATTCCATATACAAGGAGTACAAATTTTGTATTCCATATTCTCTACTCACTTCCGTATCCACTTACTTATTTTATCTAAAAACAAAATTCTAAATTTTTTTAAAAAAAATTATACAATTACTATAATACATGTATTAATACATTACAATAATTATTTTTAAAAGAAAATTCACATTTATTTTAAAATAATTTTGGAATAAATGTGTAAATTAGTGTAAATTAAACATGTAATATTAGAAAAATTGTCTAAAACAATATTATGTCCAAACGTTTTAAAATTTGAATACAATATAATATAAAAGGTTATAAAGTTGCGGAATATGTTATAAAAATTTAAAATTTTAATAAAAATAAGTAAAGAGATATGAAATAAGATTAATAATAATAGGTGATAAAAGATTTGGACTCGTGTAGAAGTTATCAGTTGGATTGGTTTGTGAGAGGAGAGAGGAAGGAAAAGAGGGAGAAAAGGCAGAGTCTTTTTTGAGCTGTCGAATCACTCATTTGAGGCTCCAAATTGCTCAAACGAGGACCTGGTTAAAAACCAGGTCCACGTCACATCTTATTTTTATTTATTTTTTTAATTAATTCCACTCAATTTCATTACAAACTAAATAACTATAACACCACTTCATTACATCTCATTACACTTTATTTATCTACAAAATAAATAAATTTACCCACTCTATCACACTATTAATTAATACATTCCTCTGCTTTTTTTTCCATTCAAACTAAATACAAAATTAAAATATTTTATAATCATAATATTATATCAAGTTAACATTTTAAATTAATTTATATTTTGCACTTTTTTATTTATTAATTTTTGCTTGATTTGAAATGTAAATAGTTTCGTGTTTTATTTCAAAATTCGACGAATTCCTCCCAAAATAAATAACCCTCAACACCAATTCATTCAACTCCATTCCATTACAAAATAAATAACTCTAACACCAATTCATTCCACTTCATTCCACTACAAAATAAATAACCATAACACAAATTCATTCCACCCCACCACATTCCATTACAAAATAAATAATCATAACACAAATTCATTCCACTCCATTACATTACAAAATAAATAATCCTAACACCAATTCATTCTATTTGAAATCACGGAAGAAAATAATGACGTTTATGGTTTTTGGAAACAATTTAATTATTTACTCGGAAGTAACAAAATTAATAAATAAAAAAGTGCAAAATATAAATTACTTGAAAATGTTAACTTGATATAATATTTTAAAATATTTACTCGGAGGTAGAATGAATTGCTGTTAGGGTTATTTATTTTGTAATGGAATGGAGTTGAAATCACGGACGTACTATTTGAAATCAAATCAAGCACGAATTTAAAAAATCACGGATGTACTATTTGAAATCACGGAAGAAAATAATGACGTTTATGGTTTTTGAAAACAATTTAATTATTTACTCGGAAGTAATAAAATTAATAAATAAAAAAGTGCAAAATATAAATTACTTGAAAGTGTTAACTTGATATAATATTATGATTATAAAATATTTTAATTTTGTATTTAGTTTGAATGAAAAAAAAGGCAGAGGAATGTATTAATTAATAGTGTGATAGAGTATGTAAATTTATTTATTTTGTAGATAAATGAAGTGTAATGAGATGTAATGAAGTTGTGTTATAGTTATTTATTTTGTAATGAAATTGAGTGGAATTAATTAAAAAAATAAATAAAAATAAGATGTGACGTGGACCTGATTTTTATGCAGGTCCTCGTTTAAGCAATTTGGAGCCTCAAATGAGTGACAGCTAAAAAAAAAAGACTCTGCCAGGAGAAAAGGTTGACAAGAAAAGAAAAAATAATTCAGATCTAATGGTCCATAGAGTTTCATTTTATATTGCAATAAAAGCTTTATAGGAGCCCTGCTACCATTTTTTACTGATTTAAACAAGGGCCACATTGATTGAAAGCCATGTTTGTTGTTTAGCGCGTGTACGTGGACATGTTGATTGATAGCCTTGATGCACTTTTGTCGTGCATGGTGTCTAAACAAATAAGGTAAATTATTGGGATGATAGAAATAAAATCGTTTATACCCAACTTGAAATGTACTCCGTATCTATAGCTCACTAGGTGGGAGAATTCTCTTTCCCATACTCTAATTACTTACTAATATAACTGACGTGGGAATTCGAATCCCACGTTTAGCTGACATTTAATATTTTTTTTTTCATTCTTTTCTTTCTTCTCTTCACGTGCTGCGAATTGTTTGGTTTTTATTTTCTTTCTTTTTCTTCTCTTCGTCTGTATCTCTGAATTCGTCATTTTAATATATACCAAATTCCCCAATCTTACCCAAAAACTTTCCTAATTTTATCCTAAAAAAAACCTAACCACCAACCATCAAATTCCTTCATATATCAAATTAATATATTTTTTTATCAAATCAACATCACTCTACCACTACAATTATCCTCAATTTTACCAAAAAAAAAACATTCCCAATTTACCCAAAAAAAAACATTCCCAATTTTACCAAAAAAAAAAACCCTAATCATCAATCATCAAACTCCTTCATACATCAAATTAATATATTTTTTTATCAAATCAACATCACTCTACCACTACAATTATCCCCAATTTTACCCAAAAACAAAACATCTCCCAATTTACCAAAAAAAAAAACATTCCCAATTTTACCAAAAAAAAAACCCTAATCACCAATCATCAAACTCCTTCATATATCAAATTAATATATTTTTTTCTCAAATCAATATCACTCTACCACTACATTTATCCTCAATTTTAACCCAAAAAAAAACTATCCCAATTTACCAAAATAATATCTCCCCCAATTTTACAAAAAATAAACTCTAACCATCAACCACAAAATTACTTAAGATCATTTTTTTTCTCAAGTATGGATAACAATTATAATATTTGGGGAATGGATCTTAATTTATCTCCTCCGGATAATACTCCCCAAAACACCCAATTTCCGATCGATTCTAATCAAAATACTTTTTTTCCATCTCAAAATATCAATTTTCCGACCGATCCTTATGACAATGCTCAGTTTTCTTATGATTCATATTTGAATAATCATCTCAATCCGTATTTTGATAATCAGTTTGTAAGTGGTGACTATAATTACACGAGTCACCAACCTGGCGCATCACAAGAAGTTTTTACAAGTCAGTTTGTAGAACCTCAACGGGATCATGATGGATATAACGAAAATCCCCAACCAGATGATAACGAACATAATATTAATTCTTCGCCAACTGAATTCGGGATAGGTTATGATTATAGAAATCATTTCCAAAGTACTCTGGTTTGTCTCAAAAAATCCTTTCCATATTTTAAGTAATTGTCTATTTTTATTTATTTTCAAAACCACGTGATATACTCCGTTTAATGTTGTAGCTAAAAATAATTATTTACATTTTTTTACAATCGTTTATAGTGTGATTGAATAAATTAGATAAATGAATGTTATTTATTAGATAAATATTTCGTTTAATGTGTTTTTTTTTATAAGTATGGTATTTATATAGAATGAATTGTTATTTCCCAAAATTGACTTAAAAGACTTGTTTTGTTTAAGACTCATATAAATAATTTAATCAAAAAATTTATTTATTTGTTCTGGATTATTTCAAGCAATTCTCAGAGGGAGGCTATACAAACGTAGTTGTGAATTCGTACACTGTGCCAACAAGAAGTCCAGTACTAGCTGGAATTTGGTGTTGGAATTCAGAATACTTAGTATTATGAAATTTAGATTGTATCAAATAATGTAAATTTTTTTTCACGTTAGATTTGATGGATTTTAGCGGTTTATGGTTTTCCTTTGGAATGTTTGAGTTGTATACTAGCTGGTTTATTTCTTGCTAGAAACTAGTTTTTTGTGATTTAAATTTTAAACTGTTTAAAATATTTATGGATGCTTATGTAATTAATTAAATCTATACTATATAAAAACCGCCCTGAGACATGCGTGTTTAGTCGTCCTCCTTTCCGTGTACTGCTCCCACTCCTCTCGTTCATTAGTCGCTGCAAATATAGTTATGATATATAGGTGAAAGTTTTTCGCGGAATTTTTCCTTAATTGTAGATTTATTTCTTAATATCTTATTTCGACAGGTTTTTGCTTCACTCAATGAAATGAAAGACTACTTGTACGGGATATCGACTGGTCTAGGTTTTTTTTTGACTACGACGTACTCGAAAAATATCAATGCACACTTTGATAGTAAAAGTCGAGTCACTTTGAAGTGTAAAAAATATGGGGATCCGAAACCGAAAAAGGCATCAAGCAGAGATACGAGTTCTGGTAAATGTTTTTGTTTATTTAAAATCGAGTGTTACATGGAGGAAAACAATTGGAGATTTTACATCGAAAATGGAACGCATAATCATGAAAATGATATTTATCCAGAAGCTCATTCACAAGCGCGCAGACTTAATAAAGATGAAAAGGGTATGTTTAGAACTATGGTAGATAGTCTTGCCAAGCCGGGGACTATTCTTTCTGCAATAAAACGTAAATTTCCTGGCAATAAGTCTAATAAGAAAGACATATATAATCTTAAAGCCAGGAAAAAAGTTAAAGAAATGGTAGGTAAAAGTCAAATACAACATCTCATGCATCTTTTGGATAGTAAAGAGTTTATTTCGTTTCATAGGACCAACCCACACACAAATCAACTAGAAGATTTGTTTTATACGCATAAAGATTTCGTGAAGTTGGTATGTGCATTTCCCAATGTATTGTGCTTGGATTGCACTTATAGTACAAATAGGTTTAACATGCCATTTCTCCAAATTGTGGGCGTCACATCGACACAAAATACATTTTGTGTTGCTTTTGCTTGTTTACGTAATGAGCAACAACCTACTTACGAATGGGCTTTAGAGTGTCTCCGGATGATAATGAAAAATAGTAAGACCCCACGAGTAATGTTGACAGATAGGGATCAAGCGTTAACGAATGCTGTGCAAAATATTTTTCCTATGACAAACCATCTATTTTGCACATTTCACATTTCGCGGAACGTCGTAACACATTGCAGTCCAAAAGTCCCTAAGGCTATATGGGCGAAGATGTATAAAGATTGGTTAACTCTTGTTGATAGTGAAACTGAATATGACTTTGAAGCAGCACGCATGACACTGTCGAGTGTCTACAAAGCATATCCAATTGCTTTGAAATATATGTGTGATTTATTAGATAGTCACAAAGAAAAGCTTGTGGCCTGTTACACTAACAAGACAAGGCACTCCAGGAACATGACGACTAATAGGTATGATATTTACATATTTTTCTGATATATGTATTTGATTTTTATATATAAATAATCATGTTGTTTAATTAACATTTTATTTGAAATAGGGTCGAGGGTGCTCATTCTACATTTAAAAGATATATTGGAACCTCCGGTGGCGACCTTGAAAACATAGTGATATACATAATTGACTTGTTGTCCATTCAACACAATCGAATTAGGGGGTCATTGGGGAATAGTATGAATGTTGTTAAAAGACAACACGAAATTCCATATTTTTCAGAATTTAGAGGTCAGATTCTATTATTTAATTAATGTTTCTTTTTTAGAAATTTCATATTTTTATGCACCCAAATTATTTAGTTGTTTTCGTTGAACTTATATAGTTGTATTCTCACTTTTATATCAGGTAAATGTTCTTTTCACGCAATGGATATGATGCTAAAAGAGGTTAAGCAACTCGAATGGATAAAAGCAGACCCTACATGCTCTAGCTGTGAGATAACATTGGTCTACAATCTTCCATGTTGCCATGTTATTCGTAACTACGGAGAGCGAGGTTGTCCTATTCCACTAGAATGCATCGATTCTCACTGGAGAAAATTAAGGTTTAACGAAGAGAATATAGCGGAGGATGAAGACAACATTGCTGAGCATATAATGGCTTTAAGGGGAAAGTATGATCAAACGAGGGATCCAATCATGAGGGAGAATTTCAAAGCACAAATTGAACTTTTGTATAATCCTTTAAAAACAACAGCCAGAGAGCCTCTGCTCAAACCACGAAATAAACCATCTGCACAAATTGAGTGGGTTATGCCACGTTACTTCACGTCGTTTCTTATCAACGGTAACGTGTAAATCTCCCCCTAACGACGGGGAGAACAGTCTTAGCGATGTCACTTTCGCATATCATGCGGTAAAGAGATCGCTTGCCAAGGTTACTCTATCAAATGATAGGCAGGAGATTCATAATCGACTTATGTCCCCTTCAGAGGTCCATATTTTGAACGCTAGAGCGGCTCAATCAAAATATTAATTAATCACTCTAAACACGCGTTAATATGAGACTTCTGGCTCATAACCAGTAATCAGCTGGTACGCATATGATGTTTGAGTATCTATGGGCCTCATAACGGACCAATGCAGCAAAATAGCATAACCCCACACGTAAATATAAATCTTGGTGTGCAAGACCAAGAAATGCGTGCAATCATTTGCAGTCGCATCATCAAACTTTCCGTGAGTCCATTTGGGTCTGAACATAATCGACAGAATGTTCAATTTCAATTTCCAAACTCAAGTAATTCAAATCGAAATTTCGATTATTACTCTTCGGAATTATCAAGTCGACTAGACTTTTCAGGATAATCCGGATCATGAGCCATCAACTTAATGATAGGGCTAAAAGTTTGGAAAGTGCTGCATTTATGTGGACAACATTAAAATGTGATCATATTGTCGATGCATCAACCATAACCATTTATATTTATGGTCCGTCTTATGGTTGGATAAGTCCACAATAACTCCTTCAATTCTTTACAAGAATTCTACGAGTTCATTTCGTGATCTTTACACATACTAGTCTTTCAAAGTGAGCATTAATGGCATGAATTTCGGATTAATCGCGAAATATATTCTCAGAGAGAATCCAAATGCGATGCGATTATAAATCAAGCATCGTCTTTTGACTCGGGAATATCTCATACGGTCAATGCCACAATATCAAAATCCTCTTATCAATCGACGACAGGCGAATGATAGTACAGACAATCATGTCTTAGCATCTGAATCATTTATCATTCGACGACAGGCGAAATGATAAGGTAACTTTAAATGCTTTAAAGAATGTGGTAGCAACCACTTGAAAGACATTTCAACTCCTCTAAAATACGCTTTTGGTCGTATTGAATGGAGGCTATGCAAAGAAATTTTAATTCTTTCATGAGCTATTACCAGATAACATTGATTTTCTCGAATATTTTATAGCTCAACAAGGTACGGCAGTACCTACATGAGTATAAGGCTTCATATTTGACAAATCAATTTGGTTTTACCAAAGATTTCGATTTTGGAATGACAGGTCCAGAATTATTGTCATTGAGTACTCTTTTAGGCAAGTAGTTGGTGAAATTATGTGGTACACTGTTACCCACTATTTCCAGAAAAACCAACTAGACCACAAGTATTGCCTAAAATTTCATAATTTAATGTTTGGTCACATTTGTCAAAGGAATCTGCTCAAAGCACTTTAAATTATTCGAGAAATTTCGTAAACAATCAAACCATAATAAAAAAGTATGGTCCAAATGGAAAATAATAATCCAAATGTAAAACATAATCCAGATGAGCGAAAAAATGGCTCAATGATTTATCAAAATTAATAAAAAAAGGTATCAAACTCATTTGAGCCACAAAATCGGGGGTCTCAAGAGTTTCCTTTCAATTAACTTTAACCACATTAGCATCGGTTTTTTCATCTTTATAATAGTTGTGAACTATTTAAAGAGTAACCGTGCATGACCTTTGTCTTTATACCATAGAGTTGACTTCTTGAGCATTATCTCTTGCTTTGTGACAACGGGCCATATTGTTCCTTTCAATTACTGTCTTGGAGCCACAAATTTTCGATTTTGACGATTGTCTAAAATCTCGCTTGGCTAGGCGATTCATCGGGATCGCGACAGTTCGAGACAAATAGCACTTGTCTCGGTTCTCGATTCGTGGAAAAAAATATACACGAAGAGCATTAATATCAGGCAAATAATTCGCCATTGACCAAATAGGATTAAAACTACTCACCAGGGTAATTTTCTTATCCAATAACAAATGGGCGATAAAGGAACATGGTGAATATAAATTCACGATACTGCTTATGGAATACAATTTCCAAGCTAGTATTTTGGTGAAGGATTGCTCCAATATGTCAATTTCAGACATTTGTTCACCATAGACGTCATCACGTCTCAAATGTGGCGGCGGAATAAAATCAACGCCTTAGCATTCATCATGAAGGTAACAACAAACTTGTGTTTTACTCATCAAAGATAGCATCCAAAAAAAAATTTGGGCATCACATTTTCACACATCAGGGTGACTAACATGTGGTGACGGATTAAAATCAACGTTTAAACAGTCATTTCGCAAGTATGTTTTTACGATTTTTCTCATCATAGATGGCATCCAACATGTGTTGGGAGTTCTGGATTATTTATCATCTAAAACGACTGGTTTATATGTTTATGGTTTGCACAAGCATAAACTTTATTTCGAAATGACAGGTTCGAAAAATAGTTTTGCTTTTAATGTGAATAGGTTCTCATTGATCGAACGACAGGTCGATACAGAGACACCAATTCGGCGAAACATACATCACTATATAAACACACTCGGGGAAATTATTATTTAGTCAACCCCTTTCGGTAGCTCTACTTGAAAAACGACCAGGAAAGACGGTGAGGGTGGAGGGCACGAATGCCACTTAAAACCCGACCTCATTAGGATATCGACTTCCGCCTATATATTTCCTAGACATCGTATCCAAATAGGTGAGCCTATTTGGGGAAGATTCATAATTTTTCCAACTTAAATGTGAATATATACGATTTTCGCATTTTATATGGCAATAATATTAAACAGCATAGAGAATATCTATATAGATTAACCACACATATATAAACAGGCAGTAAATATATTTTAGAATCTATCTAATCATGCACTAGATTTGGTGTTATAAACAAATCAATTTAAGATTATCAATCAATCCATAAAGATTCTAACATATCAAATCAATTTAAGATTATCAATCAATCCATGAAGATTCTAACATATCAAATCAAATCAATTTAAGATTATCAATCAATCCATAAAGATTCTAACATATCAAATCAAATCAATTTAAGATTATCAATCAATCCATAAAGATTCTAACATATCAAATCAAATCAATTTAAGATTATCAATCAATCCATGAAGATTCTAACATATCAAATCAAATCAATTTAAGGTTATCAATCAATCCATGAAGATTCTAACATATCAAATCAAATCAATTTGCATGCAATTTTTTTTATTCGTTTGCCTTTTAATAAAAAAATTATATGCATGTGTGTGTATATTTACCAAATATTGCATCTTTATCAACCATATGTACTGTTTTCGTATAAGTATTATACTACAGGACCATGCGTGTAATTACAGAAAACTATATATCTATTTACAGCATTATTACATATACAGTCCAGAATTTCAGACAAGTTTCAGTTTAGTCCTTGAGTAATTTACAGAATAGTTTACAGCTTTCAGAGAATTACAAATCAGTACATACGTTTCAGTTTGTTGCAGATTTAATCCGACAGATTAATACATGAGATCAATACATAAATTATGTACTTAACACGGATAAGCAATTCAATTTATATCAACCAGCAGCATATATTAAGAGATTTTCAATTCAATTCAATTTGAACCAGCAGCAATTCAATTCAATACTATGCATGGTATATTAATCAATTCAATACTATGCATGGTATATTAATCAATTCAATACTACCCATGGTCACAGTACTAGTATAAACATGCAGTAACTTACAAACATGCAATTTCGTGCATAGTAACATACAAATCAGTAGAAATCAGTACAACTATTACTGGAATCGTAATAGTTGTACAGTTAAAAAAAATTATATCCGGTACCTTATGCACGGTATGTTGGTGAAAGTCGATATAAAAAAAATCCGTACTTCGATCTCCGAGAGCAGTGCTGATAACGTGTTGTGAGTCTTATTAGCTCAGTATATATATTGGCCTCGTTTGGTCGCGTCTTTTATTTTCAAAAGTATACTTTTTGTAGGTGGGTTGAAAAGTATACTTTTTATGTTTACTTTTTAGTAAGTAAATGCTGTTTGGTGAACCGTAAAAGTATACTTTTCATTAAAAATGTTGTTTGGTAAAATATGTTTACTTTTACTTTTTGAGTAAAAATGAATTGTTTATTCAAATAATGCACAATAATTACCACTTTTGAACTTATATTACTCTTAAGTACCTCCGTAAGTTCATATTTCCTATAGTTACCATTTTTTAATTATTTACTTTATTTACCAAAACGCCATATACATATTTCATAAGTATAAGTAAAAAAAACACATAAAATTATATAAAATAAAAAAAATCACAAAAAAAATTATAAAAAATAAAAAAAATCACAAAATATTAAAAAAAATAGAAAAATAAAAAATTTATAAAAAATGAAAAAAATCACAAAAATGAAAAAAAATCACAAAAAAATCACAAAAAAATTATAAAAATGAAAAAATCACAAAAAATCACAAAATTTTAAAAAAATTACAAAAAAAAAATAAAAAAAATTACAAGTTTTTGTCATTTTTTATATTTTTTATAAGTTTTTGTCATTTTTTATATTTTTTTTGATTTTTCGGTATAAAAAGTGTTATATTGACAAAATAAATTATATATATATTTTTTAATTTTTTTAAAAGTTTATGATTTTTTTAATTTTTTGTGATTTTTTGTAATTTTTTATAATTTTTATAATTTTTTTGTGAATTTTGTATTTTTTAATAATTTTTTGTGATTTTTTGTGATTTTTTTTATAATTTTTGGTGATTTTTTATAATTTTTTTATGATTTTTTTGATTTTTTTTGATTTTTTTTGATTTTTTGTGATTTTTTGTGATTATTATAATTTTTTATGATTTTTTGTGATTTTTTTCATTTTTATAATTTTTTTGTGTTTTTTTTATTTATTTTGTTGTAATTTAAAACTATTTTTTTGGGTTTGTAGAAAGATAAAATATGTATATTATATTTTGGTTTGTATGACAATTTAGTAAATAAAGTAAATAATTAAAAAGTAGTACTATGAGGAATGTGAAATTATCAAGGTATTTAGGAGGAATATAAGTTGCTATGAGATAGTTATAGGAAATTACCCCTTGTTTATTTCGATTAATAGAATAAAGCAAAATAATTAACTAACAAAAAAATATTTCATTATTTAAAGATTAAAAATACAAAATTAGGAAAATATAATGATGATAGGAACTAGGTTTTGAACTGTACTTTAAAATACCATTCAGATTAAAACCTAAATTTTAATCTGGTTTTGAACGTGAGTAATATAATAAATTTTGTTCATTCAGATTCAACAAAATATCATCAAACAAAATTTCATTCAGATTTTGTTCATTCAGATTCAACAAAATTTCATTACTTATCATCAAACTTACTTTTAAAAAATCTACTTATAGACATTTACTTTTCACCAAAAGTATACTTATGAGATGACGTGCAAACAAACTAAATATAAGTAAAAGTAAAAGTATACTTAATGGTTTACTTTTGATAAAAGTAAAAGTAAACTTTGCAACCAAACAAACATACGTAATAAGTAAAAGTAAAAGTAAAAGTAACTAAAAAGCTTTGCAACCAAACAAGGCCATTATATAGGAGACATAGAGAGAACATAGAGAGAGAACAGTAACTCTTTATTAATCAGAATGTATGAATACATGGGGACCCTAACCTTCTTTATATACTAGAGGTAAGAGTTATACAAGATAGAAAACCCAACTTAGGCCCACTATGAGTAAGACCCAATAGTCCAATAATATAATACAACAGTCTATATTTAGTTATCAAATGAATAGTAAATTTTAGCAGTGCAAAAAGACATAGCAATAGCCATAGTGTCAAAACACTTCATCCACTTTCTCGGCTTTCTCTCTCCCTCCCTCTCCTTTTCTGTTGAGGTTTCACAATCTTCCCTTTTATCTCTTTATCAATTGGGTATTTTCGTTCATATATATGCTTTTCTTTGTTTCCATCTCTTTTTCCTTCTAGTTATCTCCATATGTCTCCTCTCTTTCATTTTAATTTATTTACATTTTTAATATTTCTCTATTTTGTGATCTATTTTTTTATGGTAGTTGATTAGTTATCTGATTTTTTTTTTTTCAAATTATGTTACATTCTATAATTTTTCTAGATGTGGAAAAGATTTTATTATACTATAGGGTTTAAAGTTGATGCTTCGAAATTGCGGGTTTTGTGAATTTTGATACGCCTACAATTGATGTTGTAGAATGCTAAATTATGGTAAATATATGTTTAGAATTTGAAGCCTGCATCTAAATCCTTAAATCACTACTTATAATGTTTTAACTCTTTAGCTAATATTTTGTTGCTTCAGCTACGATCTAAAGTGCAATGAAATAATTTTTGGTTGTTGAAAATAGTTTGTTATTTTTTATTTTGTTGTTTTATTTGTTATTTTGTTGTTGTTTTATCTAAGATCTAAAAAGAATTATTTAGATAATATGTATTTTAGATAAGTTGTATAGAAAAATATCTTAAATAACGGTGTATTTTCGATAATTTGTTGTGAAGAATGTATTATAGATAATATGTAAAATATATATTCAGTCTTGACGCCGTAAAATAAATAATTTGTATACAAAACTTGATGTGAATGGTCTTACTTTAGTTATAGTATATAATATTACTATATTTTATACACTATGCAAACTCGAATGTTATTAATTATATAAATGTTATTTTTAGAAATGTTATAAAGTTTTATCTTGTTTAAATGTACAAGAAAATAAAAGTATCAAACATAAACCGAAACCATTGAACCGAATCAAAGATTTGAACCAAAACTTTGAACCGAATCGGAACCGTTAACCTGACCGAAACCGGACCGGACCGACTGGTTTCTGTTCATTTCTTTTCTCAAAACATGAAAACCGAACCGACTAAAATTTCGGTTTTGGTTTCGATTTACCCCAAAACCGAACCGAACCGTGCTCAACCCTACTTCTCATTACCATCTACTATTATATTATTTTCTAATTGCGTTATAGTCTTCTCTATCATTTTACTATTGTGCCATCGGATAAGATACCAAATTCAAGTTCCCTTTTACGCGTACTCCTTGGCCTTTGGGAAGATATCGTAGAGGAGTAGATGAGGACACATAAAAGACAATCTGAACAAGCAAAAACACATGAAAGTTTTTGACATATACTGTATATTATGATAAATTTACGTATATCGACTAAGAAATTCTGATCAAGTGGCGGAGTCAGAATAAGTAGATTTGAGGTTGGGGTTGAGGGGCTGTAGCCCCTACCAGCACTCACCTAGATCTCTCTCCTGGCTGAGATGCCCGTGATGCACAAACAAGGCATGATCATATTTTAAGAATTTTGCTAACTCTTTGAAATATGAAAGACAAAAGTTTTGAATCGTGAAATGGATTTTCAGAAATAAAAAGTGACAAGGCTTTGATAAGAAATGGAAAAGCTAACAAATGACTGAAAAATGGGGTGGAGGACGCCTTTGGAGACTATGAAAACTGTAGAATAATAATTAGTCACTATGGGTGTATTTGTTTCAATTCTAACCCAACACGTAAAATAAATGGCGGGACGGATTGGAACGGATTGATAAAATTTAAATCTCAACCCAAACCAATCCAACCCGTTACAATTAAAACCTCAACACAACCCAATCCAACCCGCAAAATAAATTGCGGGTTGGGGCGGATTGGGTTTAGATTGATTCTTAAATTTTTATTTTGGTCATTTATTTTTCATAGTTTGCATAATCAACCCAAATTTTAAAATAAATTGAATATTTCAAACAGAAATATAAATTAAACTCAATCAAAGTTCGTTTAGAACATTCACGAACAAGTAATAAAACTAAAATATAACAATAATTAAAGGTTGCTATCTTAAAATACACACACACAATATATATATATATATATATATATATATATATATATATATATATATATATATATATATATTGCGGGTTAAAACGGATTGGGACGGATTAACCCGCGGTTTGTGAACCTCAACCCTAACCCAACCCGCAAAATATATAACGGATTGGGGCGGGGCGCATTGATTTTTTTTGGACATTCAACTCACCCCAACCCGTCCCAATCCCTCCGGGTTGGATTACGGGACGAATTTACGGATTTTTTACCCACCCCTATTAACCACAATATGAGTAGTACATCGTACATATTGACCACTGGTTTTCAAATTAAATTGTAATATTAACCAGGTTGATTTCATTTCTTAATTACAAATACCACGTCATTTTGTTCTGCTTGATTAGGAATCCCATTCTTCCTAACCCCTATTAACCACAATATGAGTACTACATCGTACATATTGACCACTGGTTTTCAAATTAAATTGTAATATTAACCAGGTTGATTTCATTTCTTAATTACAAATACCACGTCATTTTGTTCTGCTTGATTAGGAATCCCATTCTTCCTAAAATAGAATGGATGGAGAAATCAAATACATTTCCTTATTATTTGATACTTACAATGGTAAGGACAATATCTACAATCTTAGACCTTGTATAACTCAGATCAAAATGAAACAAATGAAATTCTAAGAAAAAAGTAATAATTAATGACGACGTTTTATGAGTCAATTCATAAATCAAAACAACTGACAGAAATCCAAACAAAAAAAATATCGAATTTGAATTGGGAGAAAAAGATGGTTTTTATTAATTTGTAGTACATATGAATTTGAAAGGGTAATCTTTTTATTTTTATAATTTTATTAAAAAAATCAATGAATTTCACATCTATCCCGTTAATAAGACTCGAACACTACACTTCATATTTGATAGTGCTATTTCTAGTGGGTTAGGGTAAGGTGATTGGTGATCGCGAATTGACAATGATGCAATGGTGAGACAGACGGATGTACGTCATATTTCTCCCTATTTCTAATAATTTATCTCATTTTGAGAAACAAATCCTCAACTTTAATCATCGATTTAGTGAATTAACATGCATAGATCTAACGGTTCATGTTGTGTGTAGAACTATTGTCATCAAAAGACATAGTCTTCAACCCCGTTTCCAAAGTGAGCATGCAGAGCTCGGCGCTATTTCTTTTTTTTGTGTGTGTATGTGTGTGTCGATATAGCTTTGTTTTTTCTATGTTGTTTATTTTAAATAGTTTTTCCTCATGTTGCTTGTGTTTTAGACAGTTTTATAGTGCTAGACCAATTAATGTTGATTAGTGATCTTAACTTCAGTTTAATTCTTTTTTGCGAATGTTTGAATTTTGATAAGGCTAGGTGGCTGGAATTTTGGTGATGAAAATATATCTCTAGGTTAGATCCCATCTTACTTTTGTTATGAGTTAATTTCTAGGTTGTGTGGCAAAAAGGAGCATGAGGCCTTGCTTTCCTAAATAATGCGTTCAAGCCTTCATTGAATAAAAGTTGAACAGAATTTATGAATCTATTAGATTTTAGTACATTTCTTACAAGATTAAAAGTTGTTAAAGCCTTTGTTATGATAAGACCTAACAATACATCGAACGTATGCGCGCACTAGCTAACATATCAAGTTATACGAACCCGTCTAACTATATATTAAAGTTGGAAAGCCAAACAATTATCATAGTGTGTTTACTACACCCGACAGACAGATTAAAACGCTTCACAACTCAATCATAGGAAACGATCAAACGATTGTGAAGTTAGACACAACAAGGAGTAGGCAATGCGCGCACACATTGATATTTGTACAAACATTTAAGCTTGCACAGAACCATGTAAAAGAAAATGTCTATTTGCACTCTAATTCCCTACTCATAATGAAATTGTTGACATGCCCCAAAGTTAACAAATCATAACATATATCTCTTGGTGTGCATGTTTTCCGGGTAAAACTTCGGTTACAAAGCATTCTCCAATGCACGATTTCTTATGAAGTCCACACTGAAGCAGTTACGTACAAGCACTAGCTTGAGTTAATAGGAAACACTTTTACTAATTGTTAGCTATTATGTTCCCTTCTTTAACTCTTGAGTTATGAATTTTGTATATCTTCTTTAACTCTCTAATATGTTCCCTTCTTATTTAATTGGATGTATTTGTAACTCAATTGTTGAAGAAAAGCAAGTGGGTGATCGTCTATATTACCCTCACAGACATTTTGCTCTTGTACAAATTTTAAAAAGGATAATACCAGTACCTTAATTACTTTTTAAGCTTGTTCTTAGAAAACTTTCATTTACATTAAGTCATACAAAAATAGATTACAAAAGAAAAAAGAAAAAAAATGTCATACAAAAATAAAACAAGTATCAATTAAACTAAACACCGCCACTGCACCTGCCCGGCTTCATATCTGGAATCAATAGATCATGCTAGGGAACCATGCACTTTCTATCAGGAAATATATAAGACGACAGAAATTACAAATTCTGGACATCAAATTAGACTTCTAGTTTCATTTCCATCCACCAATTATTTGGGAAGTCCAAGTATAGCTATCCGTTTATAGCCTTATGTTTTCCAAATTCAGTGTCAATTTCACTTACTTTCGTATGGTGAACGCCATTCTTATTTGGATGTCGTGGTCACATACTTGATTTATTATTCCAGATAAAATGACAAGTTTATTCTATCCTTTTTTAAAGTCTTTTCACCAAGTGAATTCTAAAATGGTAGGTTATCTGATTAGTTGCCAAAGAGGTGGTTGAAACTCGTATTGATACGATTTTTTTTCAGACTATGGGTATATGTGCGGAAGTTTGGGTCTGACATTGAAGTATACGAAGCTTTAAAAGCTAATTGTGATGACATTTAGCCTCAAAACACTACAAGAAATATTCCATATACCAACCAAAATAAACAAAAAATTCTGTTGCAAGTTAGCAACTCAACAGCAACACAAATAGTAATAGTGATTTAGTAACAGAAATACCAACTATTTAGCAATATCACGCTAAGTTTCTAAAATAAATGCTATATTTTTTCCAAGTAAAATTAGCAACAAGATTACCATCAAATTAGCAACATGGCCTCCAAAAAAATAGCAACAAAAATCGTGATGCTATATATAAAAAATACAAATTTTAGCAACAATTATATGAGAAATTTAGCAATAGTAGCTCACTTGGAACACTTGAGCATTTTTTTACGGTAATTTAAACTACGTACATTTCATTTTAACATGAGTAATTTCAATATCGATAGTCATATTCCATTCAACTTGAAAATATTGTCCTAAAAGACAGATTTTGAAAAATCCGAGTCATCAGATCAAAATTTCAAAACCGTCAAATGTGCACTTTCAAATAATTTTATGAAAATGCAGCTATTTTTCAAAGTTGATGTCATCGAGCCTACTCAATATAGAAAGTATGTCTTGGCGGTCGGTCACGGTCTAGGTCAGTTTCTTCTGTGTTCCCTTCTCCGTGGTCCTGCACACGCAAACAAACAGGGGGCCCGGGTTTGTCCTAAGCGTTCCCTCTCCAACGATCAAGTCAGTATAGGATGGAGACAAATGGTATCTTAGTAAAGTATAAGGTAAATAAGACGATATATGTAAGGTGTCGGTTTAGGATCGGGTTATCAGTCTGGTTACATGTGGTTTAGTCTGTATCAGTTCAGGAATAGTAAAACTTTTCTAGTGAGAGAATACAACCCCTTCTAATCGAATGTTAGAGAGGTATTTATAGTGTCATTAAATGTATGACAACCCTATGATCACTGTTCAGCTCATTAATGATCTAACGGTATAAACAGAGTTAATGATCTGACAACAGTATGAACAATCATTACGGATAACACGTGGCGGCCCCGGATTGGACCACGATAAGTTCTATAGAAATGGCGTCAAGGATTAGAGCATCCCGCACGTGTGAGGCACACACTGAGAGGCGTGTGCTCGCCAAGTGCGTCTGGCCTGCCCCGCGGCCGACCGACGTGCCTTAATCTGGGGTACCAAATTGGACTTTGCTGCTCGGAAGTTAGGAAAAACAGATTTTAATGATAATAAAGGTCTCGGATGAGGGAACACTAATATTCCCTCGCCATGCATATGTAACAAAATAGCACATAATAGGATATACTTTCAGTAACAATTTAGAGCTATGGAGTAATTTCAATGCATATGTAACTGGAGTAATTTTAGCACATAATATTATAATTTAAATAGTCAACCTAGAAAAATCATTTTTTTTAGAAAAGTCAAGCATCGTATTTCAGAAGTACAAGCTTGATTTCAGAACTACGAGTTTGACATCGAAAATACGACTATGTTTTTCGAATTACGAATCTCAGACTGGATTTAGATTATACTAACCGGATAAAGACGCCGTATTTTAATCACAAACTTTTATAAACCTGGTATATATGTGACTTGATGGACCAAGCCCGACACCCATATTAACACAATCAAATGTAAGCTATGAGCTTGTTTTGCATGCAGCCTATAAGTGAAGAAACTTATTTTGAAGCTCGTCTGAAATATGGACCAAGCCACACAGTACCGTCTCCAGTATTTTGTAAACCCAAAACTGATAAAAAAAAGGGCCATAAATACTAACATTACTTTAACTATTAAAAAAAAAAAACTCGGATTGATAATTTATTCTTTTCCCCACCATGTTTTAAGTAAATAATCCGGCACAACCGCACCTGATAAACTATCATAATAAATTACTGAATCAATTATATATACAAAATTGAGAATAAATATACCCAATTAAAATATTAATTTGAAACCTTCAAATCTAGTTGTCTAAATCATCAGCAAAAAGGTCATGAGTCGTAGACCCATATGAATAAACCGGATCCATTTTTATTGTCCTACTTTTTTTAGGTTAACATATCCTAGTTTTTTGGGGGCCATTTGATCAAAAGCAATCCCATCCAAAGTTTAATAAAAATTATGGAAATATTAATATGTAGAATTGCATACATACTCTCCTCGGTAGCAGGAATAGTTAAAAAAGAAGAAGTTCTCAATGCGATTACGATACGTTATTTTAGAGTAACACTACCGTAAACCCGGTAAATGTGTGACAGCCACTAAAAACCCAACACTTACTAATGAACCCAAAATAACTGCTAGCCTAAAATTAATTTAAAATTAAAACTAAAATATTCTATTCGTTGACACACTAAATTATAGTGCACCGTATGAAAATAAAAATAAAAATAAAAATAAAATTTATCAACCGTACCGAAAAAGTATCTGATGCATTTCAAATATGTTATGTAAAAAATAAAAATAAAATTTATCAATCGTACCAAAAAAGTATCGGATATATGTAATCGTGTCAACCCTTTTTTTTTACTTATTTTTTTCATAGTTTCCGTTGACCATTAAATTGGATTGTTTTTTATACAATTACCCATAAAAAAACTAAGATATGCTACCCTAAAAAAATTAGGGCAGCAAAAATGGATCTGAATAAACCCCAAAATCTATTAGAATTTCAGAGGAGGGTAATTTTGTTTAACCTATTTTGAGTTCATCAAATCAAAACTAAATTACAAGTAGTGATGTAAATATTTTATTTAGCTGTAGAATAGAAAATCAAGAACCTTTGTTACGTTTTTTGAGAAACCAAGACTGTTATGTGTTTTTTTTCTTTATTAGAGAATAAAACTTGGATTTTTTTTTATGGCTACTTGTATATTAATAGTAAAATAAAATGTTATTATTTCTTAGGGGTATATTAGTAATTTTATATATAAGAAAAAAAAAATACCACTATAATTTTGATAGTCCCAGTTTTATAATTTTAAAATTTGGTTATACTACCGTTCCTGAAGACACACGTCCTTATACTAGTTTCTTTCAGGCAAAATTTCTAATTATATATTTACTGTTGTGTGACATATTAGCTCGTTATATATATATATAGAGATATGTATAGATATAGAGAGAAGTATGAGAGAGAGACAACAACAAGGTCTTTATTAATCAGAACGTATCAATACAAGGGGACCCTAACCTTATTTATATAGAAGATGTTAGGGTTATACAGGATAGAAAGTCCAACTTAGGCCCACTATGAGTAAGGCCCAATAGTCCAATACTATCTTACAACACTCCCCCTTTGGACGTCTTGAATTCTTCGTCTTCATGCAGTCGATCTGAGTCAAGTTCATTCGCAGTGCTAAACACATAAAAACCTTAGGGACGAAAAACCCAGTGTGGGACAAAACCGGTACCTAGGAGAAACTGTGTAGCCGAATGATATAGGCCGAAATATCATGTAAGTAACTAACCACAAAACAGTGTGCCTCACCAAAACCTTGCCAGAGCAAACCCAATGGGAAAATCTCTGATCGAAGGAAAAAATAGTGCAACAATGGTAGTAGTAGGGATCAACCACAAAACAGGTGCCTCATCAAAACCTTGCTAGAGTAAACCCAGTGGGAAAAACCTCTAGTCGAAGGACAAAAAAATACACAGTGGTAAGAAGTATACAACAGGATACTCCCCCTAATTTCGGCAATTTTAAGTGAGATATGATGGGAACGTGTCTCGCTAAAAACCTTGCCAAGAAACCCAGTGGGAAAAAACCTTGGTCTAAGGACAAAAAGGGTACACGAGCATGCGACTGGATGCTCCTCCTCACTTACACACGACAGGGTGTGAGGATTTCGACTAAGTAGTAATTAGTACAATAAGCATTCACCTGGATGCTGCCCCTCACTTAAACACGACTGGGCGTAAAGATTTCATATTCCAAAAAAGAGTACGAGCATTCGACTGGATGCCTCATTTACTTGCACACGGCTGTATGCAAGAAAATATAACGTGGAATAAACCGAGAATTCTACAGGATGCTCTTAAACTTCATATGTGAAGATTTATTTCGGCAAGAAATCCTAAATAGCATAATCTAGTCATGTCTCTCTTGATCGATAATAACAAGTTGTCCTCAAATAAGACAAGTGTTTTATCTGGATCGTGAGATAGAGCATATGTAATTCAAATATGGCTACTACTAGCTCGAAGTCATATACACTCTTTAGTCGTCTCATAGAGCACGAGATCAGAGTGATTCGTTTGGAGTCATTCCAAGACCTCCAAGATATCGCCTTATTCCTAATGGCAAAGACATACCATGTTAGAAATATCCCTTATGCGGGTCTGATAAGTAACCGGCATCGGTATAACTGAAAAAGGGTTGCGTTAATTCGAGTACCGAATGGGGTAGGTACACTCGATGACACAAATGGGATAAACTTAGCGTCATGATGACTAAAATGTCATAACACCTTCTGGGTGTAGTCTGAATCATGGACTTAGATTCAATCTTTACGAGACTCGATCATCAGGCCAAGTCACTACCGTCTTCCCAAGATCCTTCATCTCGAGGCAAATCCAAAAATGGATCGCGTAATAAAACACGCAAGGGCATAATACTTGTTCAAGTATCCCAAGCTAATTAAGTACTCACTTAGGTGGGTATACCACATCCGCTCGAATTATATTAATCCATATAGTGAATGTCTCATTAAATTGAGATCGTGTTCCGTGGTCAGGAACTACTTGATTCAAGCATTATAAAGTCACACAGGGACCTTCATCCACGTCTCTAGTCTAAATTCCCACAGAGATAAGATCGTGACCACAATCACATGCTGCATAATCAGTTTTCCGGAAACTACTAAACTGATAAAGTAGAGGACCGTTATAACGTCCATTACGAGGAAATGAACTATCTCGTAATCAATTCCAAGGTGTGAGAGAAGTCTTGCGCTACTAGGCGAGCATTCTACAATCTCATTATTCTCATCACTTTTCCTTAGGAATAACCAAATAAACGAATTCGTTTAACATTGGTGGTGTTGGAGCTAGAGGTCCGAACACACTTTCGCTAAGGAGTCTACTTGGATTGCAAGTTTCCATTAGTCCAGTCTATTATACGTTGACTTCAGGCAACAGTACATGGTTCTCTGTCATAATTTGTTCATATTATTAGTCATCACCGATTATATGAACAAGTAATCACTGACATTCTCGTTTCGCTTTAATATCGTCTAAGATATCATGATCGACAGATATTTCAAGATTCTCATGATGAAGAGGAATCACACACATCCTAGATTCTTTATAATCTCGTGCGACGAACGAGTTTCAGTTCACCACCTCTGGGGCTGAACGAATTAAGAACCGGTCAACTTCCTCATATCTTGGGAAGGACGACAGACTGACGGCCGACGGTAGCGTTCTTTGCTTGGCGAGTTCGGCCAAAGCAACGTGTTACGACAGGAACACGGCGTCCGACAGGGACGTCCATCCTTGCAAGCATTTTGCAGTAGGTATAAATGATCTCGTGACATCTCATAAAGTCATTAAATGTGTTTGTCATTTAGTTAGACTTGAGGGAGTCTATGCACTTACTTATCACTAAGTGCAGTTTTGGGGATCAAGCTAAGACTGAGTGGGTTATGCCACGTTACTTCACGTCCTTCCTTATCAACGGTAACGTGCAAATCTCCCCCTAACGACGGGGAGAACAACCTTAGCAATGTCACTTTCGCATATCATGCGGTAAAGAGATCGCTTGCCAAGGTTATTCTATCAAATGATAGGCAGGGGATTCATAATCGACTTATGTCATCTTCAGAGGTCCATATTTTGAACGCTATAGCGGCTCAATCAAAATATTAATAAAGCACTCCAAACACGCATTAATATGAGACTTTTGGCTCATAACCAGTAACCAGCTGGTACGCATATGGTGTCTGAGTGTCTATGTGCCTCATAACAGACCAATGCAACAAAATAGCATAACCCCACAAGGAAATATAAATCTTGGTGCGTAAGACCAAGAAGTGCGTGCAATCATTTGCAGTCGCATCATCAAACTTTCTGTGAGTCCATTTGGGTCTGAACATAATCGACAGGATGTTCAATTTCCAAACTCAAGTAATGCAAATCGAAATTTCGATTCTTACTCTTCGGTATTATCAAGTCGAGTAGACTTTTCAGGATAATCCGGATCATCAGCCATCAACTTAATAATAAGGGTAAGAGTTTGGGAAGTGCTGCATTTATGTGGACAACAGTAAAATGTGACCATATTGTCGATGCATCAACCATAACCATTTATATTTATGGTCCGTTTTATGGTTGGATAAGTCCACAATAACTCCTTCAATTCTTTACAAGAATTCTACCAGTTCATTTCATGATCTTTACACATACTAGTCTTTCAAAGTGAGCATTAGTGGCATTAATTTCGGATTAATCAAGAAATATATCCTCAAAAAGAATCCAAATGCGATGCGATTATAAATCAACCATCATCTTTTGATCCGGGAATATCTCATCCGGTCAATGCCACAATATCAAAATGCTCTGATCAATTGACGACAGGCGAATGATAGTACAGACAATCATGTCTTAGCATCTAAATACTTTATCAATCGACGACAGGTGAAATGATAAGGTAACTTTAAATGCTTTTAAAAATGTGGTAGCAACCACTTGAAAGACATCTCAACTACCCATGACTACGCTTTTGGTCGTATTGAGTGGAGGTTGTGTAAAGAAATTTTAATTCTTTCATGAGCTATTACTAGGTAACACTGGTTTTCTCGAATATTTTATAACTCAACAAGGTACGACAGGACCTATAGGAGTATAACGCCTCATATTTGACAAATCAATTTGGCTTTACCAAAGATTTCGATTTGGAACGACATGTCCAGAATCGTTGTCACTGAGTACTCTTTTAGGCAAATAGTTAGCGAAATTATGTGGTACATTATTACCCACTATTTCCAAAAAAAATCAACTACCCCACAAGTATTGCCTAAAATTTCAAAATTTAAAGTTTGGTCACATTTGTCAAAGGAATTTGCTCAAAACACTTTAAATTATTTCGAGAAATTTTGTAAACAGGCAAACCATAATCAAAAAGTATGTCCAAATGGAAAAATCATAATCCAAATGGAAAAACATAATCCAGATGAGCGAAAAAATGGCTCAATGATTTATCAAAATCAATAAAGAAAGATACCAAACTTATTTGATCTACAAAATCGGGGGTCTCAAAAGTTTCATTTCAGTTATCTTTAACCACATTAGCATCGGTTTTTTCACCTTTATAATAGTTTTGAACTATTTAAGGAGTAACCGTGCATGACCTTTGTCTTTATAGCATAGAGTTGCCTCATTGAGCATTATCTCTTGCTTTGTGATAACATGCCATATTGTTCCTTTCAATTACTGTCTTGGAGCCACAGGTTTTCGATTTTGACGATTGTCTAAAATCTCGCTTGGCTAGGCGATTCATCGGGATCGCGACAGTTCGAGACAAATAACACTTGTCTCGGTTCTTGATTCGTGGAATAAAAATGTACACGAAGAGCATTAATATCGGGCTAACAATTTGTCATTGACCCAATAGGATTAAAACTACTCACTGGGGCTATTTTCTTATCCAATAACAGATGGGCGATAAAGGAACATGGTGAATATAAATTCACGATACTGCTTATGGAATACAATTTCCAAGTTAGTATTTTGGTGAAGGATAGCTCCAATATGTCAATTTCAGACAATTGTTCACCATAGACGTCATCACGTCTCAAATGTGACGACGGGATAAAATCAACGCCTTAGCATTCATCTCGAGGGTAACAACAAACTCGTGTTTTACTCATCAAAGATGGCATCCAAAAAAAAATTTGGGCATCACATTTTCACACATCAGGGTGAGTAACATGTGGTGACGGACTAAAACCAACGTTTAAACAGTCATTTTGCAAGTATATTTTGCAATTTTTCTCATCATAGATGGCATCCAACATGTGTTGGGAGTTCTGGATTATTTATCATATAAAACGACTGGTTTATATGTTTATGGTTTGCACAAGCACAAACGTTTTTTTCGAAACGACAGGTTCGAAAACATTAGTTTTGCTTCTCATATGAATCGGTTCTCATTGATCGAACGACGGGTCGATACTGAAACACCAATTCGGCGAAACATACATCATTATATAAACACATTCGAGGAAATTATTATTTAGTCAACCACTTTCGGTAGCTCTAATTGAACACGACCAGGAAAGACGGTGAGGGTGGAGGGCACGAATGCCACTTAAAACCCGACCTCATTAGTATATCGACTTCCGCCTATATCTTTCCTAGACATCGTATCCAAATAGGTGAGCCTAGTTGGTGAAGTTTCATAATTTTTTCAACTTAAATATGAAAATATATGATTTCGCAAATTATCATATATTACACATGGCAGTAAATATTACATTTATAGATATTGATATTTCTCCGATTACCAATTATATTATCAATCAGAACAGTATCTATCACAATTAATCATGTTATTTTACTGCTATATATGTAGGTTTTATTGATGGTAATTTAAATCTAATTTACCAATTTTACACTAGCAATATCTAACACAATAATTTATTATTATACTGTTATATGTGTAGGTGTTTATTCATGGTAACTAAATCATGCATGTTAGTAATATATTTTATTTACCAATTTTACACTAGCAATATATAAATTAATATTATACAAATCTATTGCTTTTATGCGTAAGTTTTATACATGGTAACTAAATCATGCAATATGATGAATTAAATTTATATGGAAACACATCAATTTATTCAATTAACATGCAATTTTTTTATTCACTTGCCTTTTTAATAATTATATATATGCATATGGGTGGATATTTAGACCGAATATTGACTTTTATAACACATATATACTGTTTTTATACATGTAATATACTACAGGGACTATCCGTGTAATTTCAGCAAACTATATATCTATTTACAGCATTATTACAGCTTCAGTCCATAATTTCAGACAAGTTTCAGTTTAGTCCTTTAGTAATTAACATGCACAGTCAATAGTTTCAGCGAATTACAAAATAGTCCTACGGTTTTCAGTTTGTTACAGATTTAACCCCACAGATTAATACATGTTTTACAATTACATGATTTCCGATTTACAACCCCATTATATGTCTTTTACTGATTTTGTTTGTATGAAAATACAATTTTACAGTACACTATACATATTACATATAAGTTGGTTTTTATAGACAGATTGATCATGTTAGACAGTAAAAAAAAATCTATCACGCATAGTTTATTTTTTCTTCAACAAATACATGCAATTTGGGTTATTTTGTATGATCTTATCAACAAATATGATTTTATAATTAACAATATGTGTGTTACGATCATATATAGTTATCCATACAAGTAACAAAATCTAATACACATGGATTATATACTACGGTATATTTATCATGTTTTAGTTATCCATAAAATAATACGTGCGATCACAGATATGGAATAAATTAAGTTTTGAATTCGGTACTTTACGCACGGTATGTTGGTAAAGGTCGATATGACAAAACCCGGATAAAACTCAAGATTTATAAATACCCAATATCCGTGCGTTTACCAAAAATCTCCAATATCCGCGAGCGTATATCCTATTCTCCACGAGCAAAGTGCCGATAACGTGTTGTGTGACATATTAGCTCGTTATAGAGATATATAGATATATGTATAGATATAGATAGAAGTATGAGAGAGAGATAACAACAGGTCTTTATTAATCAGAACGTATCAATACAAGTGGACCCTAACATTCTTTATATAGAAGAGGTTAGAGTTATACGAGATAGAAAGCCCAACTTAGGTCCACTATGAGTAAGACCCAATAGTTTAATAATATACTACAACATTTACATAATATTTAGAAAAGATGAACAATACCTACGTACACTAACAAAAAAAGGACATCATTTTCGTCATTAAGATTTGCATTTTACAATATTGTGGTGATGAACAAATAGAGGATTTGGGCCAATCATTAGCGCTTTTTCTTTCATAATTTGAATGGGTTGATAACCAAGTATCAGGGCAGGGCCGGAACCTGGGTTACATGTGTGGGACCGATATAAAATGTGTCCCAAGTTTTTTTTTTTAATGATGGTCGTTTATATCTGTATTGTTTTTACTCTTGCAACGTTTTTCTCGAAAGAAATAGTACGGTTTTACTTTTTCAGTCAAGTTATTGTAGTAAAAACTGCATACCCATGTTGTTGTGACATGTGAGCGAGTTTTTTTGGGTGAAACCGTGAAAGTACGTACACACATGCTAATTTAGTTTAGAGTTTAGTTATCAGTAATTTATAGCCACAATCCACAATAGAGTCTCATTAAGTCTAATTTAACTATATAATATTAAAAAAATGTGATCTTTATAATTTTTTTTCATAATTTTCCTCTTTGTTTTGGTGTAAAATGGGGGTAAACAAACATTTACGGGTAAAATAGATTTTTCGGGTGATTGGTTTAACGTAAAACATTTTTTTTGGGAAAACTTTTCCCACATATTCAGTAAAATTGGGGGAAACGATTATCCCGCAAATAAAGTTGTAAACGGTTTACGGAGTCTCTCTCTATATTTTTTCTAATACTATTATTATAACTATTATTAATTATAGCTCTATTCTTTCAAAATTATTTAATAATTAGTCCAATTCTATCTACTAACCAATAAAAAAAAGAAAAAACACGAAAAATTCTAAAAAATAACAAAAATGGAAAAAGAAATATAAAAAAAAACCGAAAAATCTAAAAAACTGAAGAAAATTTGAAAAAACTAAAATCTAATTAACCAATAAAAATATAAATAAATAGGAAAAAATCTAAAAAATAACAAAAAAATGGAAAAAATAAAACAAAAAAATCCGAAAAATCTAAAAAAGCCAAGAAAATTTGAAAAAGCTAAAATGTAATTAACCAATAAAAATATAAATAAATAGGAAAAAATCTAAAAAATAACAAAAAAACGGAAAAAATAAAACAAAAAATTCCGAAAAATCTAAAAAACCCAAGAAAATTTGAAAAAGCTAAAATCTAATTAAGCAATAAAAATATAAATAATTAGGAAAAAATCTAAAAAATAACAAAAAAAATGGAAAAAATAAAACAAAAAATTTCGAAAAATCTAAAAAACCCAAAAAAAAATTGAAAAAGCTAAAAAAAGTCAATAATATCTTCTATACTTATAATTTTATGAGTTTATATGTTGAAAAATTATAAGTTATTATAAGTGACGTATATGAAATAAAATATGTGTTTATGTTAAGTTTTCTATACATGTTGACGAAGTTCCTTTTAGAAAAGTAGACGAACTTTTAGCTTTTTCCTTGTCAAAATAATTGTGATTTTAATCACTAATGTTTTTAAACTTTCACGAACTTATTCATTTTTGTGATTTTTAGTTAATTTTTGTGACTTTTAGTTAATTTTTGATGTTTTTCATCTTAAAATATTTTGTTTAAAGTATGAACAATGTTTATTTATTTATGCATCGAATTTGTCTAATTTAAATAACTAATAGATTTTTGAATTTCAATAGAATTCTCATGGGAAACCTTTGACGCACCAAACACCCGTAAATAAAATGCAAATAAAAGTTTGCATCGTAAAACTTTACCCGAAAAATATTTTTTCTCAATAAATATTTTACTACGAAACAAACAGAGCCTAAGATGCAAAACCGTTTGAAACCAAAACTCTCTTAAAAATAATCGAAACTATCCCTAACTAAACTACAAAACTATGGTAAAAACATAACAAATAGTTCCAAAATCACATTTATTTATTTAACAGAAAAAAACACTCAACTCTAAGTCAATACAGAGTACTATTAATAAGAAAAAATAAATAAAATAAAATAAAATTAGAAGAAGCTAGGAAGAACCCTCTCCTCTCTAGCTCAACAAGTGCAAGCAAGAAAGAACGAAAGAATAAGTATATGTGGTCGCCACGTGACGAATGCAATGAGCCACATAGCAAATCCACTAATCAAACACCGACACGTAAGCAATAACTCAAAAACCCGTCCAGGTTCAATGAACCTAAAAGGCCGCCTCCCCCCCTCATCCCTTTAAAAATAAATACACCTCCGTTTATTTCTCTCTCACACTAATATCAAAATAGTTATCGTCCAAAATACAAAATACAAAATACATACACAGATACATATATAATTACGTAAGTGATCAAAATATATTTAGAGAGATAAACTTCAATAATGGCACTTGCTGTCACTTCTTCCTCTTCCATTTCGTCTCATCTCACTTCTTCTCGCGATCAATACAAAGGTAATTTACTGTTTTTTAAATCATTGGAATTAAGTTTTTTTTTTCTTTTTAAATAGCTTGCTATTTTGTTATGTTTTCATTTCGATATTTATTTTGTTAATTTAGTGGAATTAGGGTTGCGGTGTTTTGTTGATGTTATTATTTTCTGCAATAATTAGAAAAAAAAGTAGTAAGAAAAATGTAGCTTGCGATCTTATTTTCTTTGCATTTTGATATGGATTTTGATAATTTTGTCGGGTTTGGGTTGCAATTCGGTGTTTTTTCATGTTATGGAAAATTAATATTTTTTAATCATTAGTATTTTTAGTTTGTTATTTTTAATATGAAATAATTGGAATAAAGAATTCAAAATAAAAAAATTGCTTGTGATTTTTTATTTTTTTTCATTCCGGTATGTATTTTGTTGATTTTGTTGAATTAGGGTTGCAATTTGGTGTTTTTTTTTCCTTCATGTTATGGGAATTTAATATTTTAATAAGTACGAGTAGTAATTTTTAGTTTGCTATTTGTATATGGATATGCATGTTTTGTGCCTATTAAATTGCGGTTTTGGTGTTTATCATTTAAATATATATTGAATTGTAGTTGAAAGAACTGTAACTGGATATCAATTTATCCGAGTTTAAAATTTTGAATAATTAGATTTGCATGTTTTCAAGTTGATCTGGTAATTAACAGAAAGTTGGCGCCATTTTCATTAAAATTTTGAATTTCTGATAAAATGCCTATATAGTCTATAGTTGCAACTTAGATGTTTATCATGTTTTAACCAATAACCATATTAAATAACTCAATTGTTACAGTATAAATTGAAAATAAATAGCAAGTTACTAAATCCAATCTATATGCTATCAACTAGATGCGAATACTATTCTCCGCTTGAACGGATCAAGAAAATACTGCTCTAAATATGTGATTGTTTGCCAATAACTTTTTTTCTTTGCTTTTTATTTAAAAAATTATTGATATTTGGTATGCCAGTTTTTTTTGGCTTTTTAAAAGCTAGCTTTTTGATCAATAAAGCTAGCTTTTGGGCCAAAAAAGCCAAAAATCTCAAAGCGGAAAAGTTAGGAATTTACTATTTTTTTTTTGTCTTTCCACATTAACGAAATTTTCCGAAAATAAAAACTTTCTAGAATATGTTTGTATATCTACAACTCACTTATAAGTCAGAAGTCATTTATAAGTTAAACAGCTACAGTGGTGCCAAACACTACATTACAACTTTCTTTAAGTAAACTTTTTTCTCATTGGTTTTTAAAATCAGTTTATTATAAAAAAATCTGATGCGAAACGAGCCCTGTATCTAAAAAATGCAGGATAACTCGAAAGCAAGTAAAATAAAAAACAAAAAAACGAAGAGGCCATTAGTGTGATTTTCTAGTTTGTGAAATATTTAGTCTAATTTAAATATGGACATTTGGTTAATTATGCAGCTCCACTAGTAGGTTCACTACAGTCGTTGGATCGATTTAATTCGCAATCAACAGTGTTGATTCATTCACGAAGGAGAACCTCTGTGAGAGCCTTGCATGCGGTGCCCAAACGGAGTGATTCGATTGTTCCCCTTGCAGCCACAGTTGATGCTCCTGGTCAGCATATTCTCTGCATATTTTTTATATTTTTGATTTATTGATTACTATATGTTAATTTGTGATGAATTAGCTGACCATTTGTTTAAATGTCATTCTATTTGATCCCCAGAGTTATAATCTGAACATCTATCCTCCTTGCGGTTAAGGCTATTTTGGCAACATATTTTCTAGCAAAATCAGATTTAAAAATTATGTTTCAAAAATTCACTGAAATCCCTGATTTTTGTTTTTTTAGATCTTTTAGCTTTTTAGCGTAAAAATCTGATCTTTAAAAGCTAAATAATCTAAAGCAAAATAATCTGACTCTCCAAACACCTGCAAATGTTTACTGGTCCCTAACTCACCATATTTCATTAGGGTGGATAAATTAATTAGTGTTGAATTACTGGGTGTCCTAATTCTTTGAGATTTGGTTCATGTACTTTTTAAATCCTAAACAATATAATTATAAAGCTAGACTGCTAGTCATTAAATTTGATTAGTTACAATGTAAACCATTAGTTCCTAATTCCTAAATTTGTGTGAAAAATTCAATTATCTCCAATGGTTTCAGTTGTAACTCTCTTGGTCCTTGTATTTTAAGTAATCAGTATTTTAAGAAACCAATAACGATTCACATTGAGAGTAAAGAGGGTATATTCAAAGTAAAAATAAGAATAGAGTACATTCTACTTGGTTGCTATAGGTCTATTTACATATTTCCGTAGCTAAAAAAAAGTACCATCCTCTCATTAACATACCTAAGTTTTTCTAAGACCTCGGGGACCAAAATGTTATTGTGTGAATTATAGGCCATTGATGGTATGCCTATAAAATTTTGAATTGACCATGTTGGCCTTGGACTTTTGATGTAATTGCAGAGGTGGTAGAGAAAAAAGTTGAGGTTGAGGATTATGAGATGATGGCTAAGGAGCTTGAAAATGCTTCACCACTTGAAATTATGGACAAAGCCCTTGAGAAATTCGGGAACGATATTGCAATTGCATTTAGGTTTGTTCTTTTCTCCTCTATGCACATGCTTTCATTTTTCGATTGTTTATGCTTGGAGATTTTCAATTAAGGGTCTATTAAATTTTTCGTTTTAATAAATTGCACTGCATTTATTTGATAAGAACTTTCTTTAGTCTGTTTACGGGAAAAGCTAATAAGTTATATACTACTAAATTACATCGACATTGAAAAATATGGAAAATTGTTACCCGTCATTTGGAAAGTGTTTTCTTAGTGATTAGCGAATCATGTGAGTGGTTGTCGAATTTCCCCCGAGTGTGTATTGTGTTTCTTGCCTTTGCATATAAGGCATATAATGTTCTTATTTTGATTGACTGAATCTAAATGTGGATGAGCTGTGTATATTGGATAGGAGAATCCTTACTTTTGTAGCAGTGGCAACTGGCAAGTAGGTATTTCAGTTAGACTTTTAAGGTTCCACAAATATGCTTCCTCTCTACTTGAAATGAGTATGATGGTATTTAGCCATCTACTACTATCATATAAAAAAACAGACCTGAAATCCGTCAATCACTTTTAGGGTTCTAGATTCCATATCGAAGTGTTAACACCTGAGCAGTTTAACTCATTTGACGCAATTTAATTTGGTTGGTACAGTCGAACAATCAGTTATTTTGCTCCCTTGGGTCTAGGCTCAGGACATGTTTATATATGCCGTCATATGCTGCTATGCATAGTGTATTGTTCTCCTGTGTAAACTGCATTTCTCACTAAAAATGGAAGGTTTGGAGAATTGTACCATAAAAATTAAAACCTTACCAATTGATACTCCTTTTCAGATAGATTTGTTAGAAAAGTTAAGAGAAACGAATTGTGGCTTATTAATACGAAGTCGGTATTCTGACAAGTTAACCTGTTTTATTTTGCAGTGGGGCTGAAGACGTGGCCTTGATCGAGTATGCAAAGTTAACCGGCCGACCTTTCAGGGTGTTCTCCCTCGACACAGGGAGGCTAAACTCGGAAACATACAAATTTTTCGACACGGTAGAAAAACAGTACAATATACGCATAGAGTATATGTTCCCTGATGCTGTCGAAGTCCAAGCGCTGGTACGTACGAAAGGGTTATTCTCTTTCTACGAAGACGGTCATCAAGAGTGCTGCCGAGTGAGGAAAGTTAGGCCCTTGAGGAGGGCACTAAAAGGATTGCGCGCTTGGATCACAGGTACGGTTGGTTTGGGTTTCAATAAACAAACAGTAACTAAACAATTGAAAGGTTTGATTTGATTTGATTGGGTAGAAATTATAAATGCTACCGTAGTTACCGTTCCAAATTAAGCCAATCAGAATCGTCTTGGTTAGGTCAAGTTGAAGAGTTTGAAATTCAACCGACAACAAAATCAAAACTTAAATGTGTATTATGTCATCTAACAAAACAGGAGAGGTTTGGGTGTATGAGCCGGTAAATGGGGCTAACAGTTGGTTAGATTATATATATGTACATATTCATGGGTTTGGTTCAGTTTCGAAATCACTAAAACCACAAATATCAAACAATTAAATGATTTTGTATTTAGCACGAACAGTATTAGTAGTTAAACAGTTTGTTTGTTTTCTGATCGTTACATTTGGTTTTCTACACCCCTAATCACAGGGCAAAGGAAGGACCAGTCTCCAGGGACAAGGTCGGAGATTCCCATAGTCCAAGTGGACCCTGTGTTTGAAGGATTAGAAGGTGGGGTCGGGAGCTTGGTTAAGTTCAACCCTGTGGCGAATGTGGACGGAGCCGATATTTGGAAGTTCCTTAGAGCGATGAATGTGCCTGTCAACACTTTGCATGTGCAAGGATATGTTTCGATCGGGTGTGAGCCGTGCACAAGGCCAGTGCTTCCAGGTCAGCATGAGAGAGAAGGCAGGTGGTGGTGGGAGGATGCCAAGGCCAAGGAGTGTGGTCTGCACAAGGGGAATATCAAGGAGGAAAATGTTAATGGAAATGGGGTGGCTCATGCTAATGGGACTTCGGTACCAGATATATTCGATACGAATAACATCGTTAGTTTGAACAGGGGTGGGATTGAGAATTTGTTGAAGCTCGATAACAGGAAAGAATCTTGGATTGTCGTTTTGTATGCTCCTTGGTGCTCTTTTTGCCAGGTAAATAAAGGTTTCTCATGATCAGTTATACTCCATCATATATTACATATTTTGTATGTTAGCAGACAAATATTGTTTGTACTTAATTGGCTAATGGATATAAGAAAACAACTAAAGCAAATTCAAAATTACAGTTTGAAACTGCTATGATATAATGAGTTTGTTCTTCAGGGATTTTCAAGTGCATCGTCTGTCTTTTTTTTGCGTAGCAACTTCTGTACGTTTGGTTGACCTCCCCAGAAACTGAGTTTTTTTTGTTACTCTAAAAGGCAAGAAAGTGAAACCATTATCTTGATTATTGGCCGGGGCTTCTAGCAAGTCTCACAAGGAAAAACTAGGTTTCACCCAGCTTAAAACTTCTAGCTTTTCGAGGCCAAAAGTCCTGAAATGCACTCCTCGTAAGCTGGTCAAATTAAATCAGCCCTATTCCTAATAAAGTGGAATCTACACAACTCTTAAGCAAAAAAAAAGCAAAGAAAATAAAGAGTTCAAAGCTGCAAAGTCCCAGTCTCTATTAATCTATGGCTTATTTTCTTTAAAGGTGCAGCCAGTTAAGTTAATCCATGTGAAATAAAAATTATGTTATGCATTTTCCTAGTCATATAGTATGCATGCTTAGAGAATTATTTGTGTTATTAGTTGTACAGGGCTTGAGATTCACTTCTCATGATTTTTGTTTTTCTGAAAATTTTGAACAGGCAATGGAAGGATCATATGTTGAATTGGCTGAGAACCTGGCTGGTAGTGGTGTGAAGGTGGGCAAATTTAGAGCTGATGGTGACCAAAAAGCATATGCACAACAAGAGTTACAATTAGGTAGCTTCCCCACAATTCTATTCTTCCCAAAACACTCAGCTCGGCCCATTAAGTACCCGTCAGAGAAAAGAGATGTCGAATCTTTTACGGCCTTCGTCAATGCTCTTAGATGATATACATTATATGTGAAGTCGTCGAATAGAGAACTGTATAAATTCGCGAAAAAGATGGGAATGATGAGAAAAGCTCAAGTAGGATTTGTGCTCATCTCAATTGCTTGTTAATTTAAGCAATGTGGGTATTTGGTATATGTTTCTATATTTATATAGGTGGTTTTCTTTTCTTCTAATGGTAGTACCATTTGGGGGGTTTGGTGCTCTATGTTTTGCTAGGGTTGCGGAGTCTGTAAAATGGATAATGTGTTATTGTCCAGATATGGACTGTCATGAATAAAATGTTGGTTCTCTATTTAGACGTCTTAATTTCTCCAAATTTGATACCAGTACTTGATGAGTTTATGTATTGTGCCTATTCCATTGTATGGCGGGAGCTTTTACTAACAAGATTCATGTAATTGATGGGAGTGATATGAGTGAGCTCTAATGTTCTGACTTCTGAGTCTCATATGTAGGACTTAAATCGTTTTCTTGTTAAAACGCCAGTATACGCATTAATGATAGTTTTTGCTTAAAATATGAGAATGTCATTAGCGCTGCTCTTATGATTAAAGTATATCGTGTGCTCAAGCGTTGCCCTCTTAACTTTTATTCAGAGACCCTGACTAAGATTGTTGGTTTTGTTGAAACGGTGATACCAGACCGTTTTTCAACCACGTTTTTGAATGCCAGAGAAATGGGAAAATGGAAGGCAATACGGTATGCATATGACTATAATACTGAAATTTGTATTGTGTTGAGATAATGTGGTTCTTGATTTAGCGTTGGCATTCATGTTGAGAGCCGACATTATTCATCAGAGAAGTAAATGCTTAGATAGGAATTCTGTAGCGAAATTGATAGAAGTTGCAACACTCAGGGTAAATATGTGAAGAACATTATATCCGTGCCATTACCAAGAATTGCGATGAGGAATTGAATCTTCACTCGACATCTCCTTCACCTCATCATGTATCTGCATAGTTGCATCGTTCCTGACTACGGAAGGTCACAGGATTTGGTATTCAACATGGCAGGTAATTTTAAATATATCCTTTCTTACATATTTTGTTAACGAATATAACGTCCTTTATCATTTATACTTGTTGATCCCTCATTACCCAAATCTGTAAGATTAATGCAAGATAAAAATTTATTTATAAAATTAATCATTGTGAGCGAACTGGTGGTGAGTATTCCATCAAAAAACGGTACCTTACATGTTTGACAAATTAGGTACAACAGTTAATAAGTTGTACTGTTAGCATAATGGAATTAGTTAGGAAATTGTTAGCAAGTTGTTTAGTTTTGGAGGGACTTCTTGTAATATAGAGTATACAAATTACAAGTCTCATTTGCAAAAAAAAAAAAGAATTATGCTTATTAAAAAATCTACTTCTTTTTCAGACTCTTGAGGGATATTATTTCTTCTTGGACTGAAGCAATTGTACCCAAGCTTACAGCTTTTTTGTGCCTTTATCTCAGTGTCACGAATTTAAACATCCCCACTTTTTATTCGTTTATGTTTTTAGAGCACACGCAAATGGTCCAAATATTGGGGATTGCCACCTAGGGTTCCACTTCTATCGCATCCCAAAAGTTGCAAGTTGTGAATTTGTGATGAAAGATTTTTTGTATAGTAAGCTCGTGATCATTCTCTCATGAGAAAAATCAAGTACACTGTGAATCTGTGTGCATTTTATACTAACCTTGTCTTGTCTATAAGCCTTAGGCTATTGTTCACTTTTGGTGGTAGGGTAGTAATTTTTGAAACTATATTTGAAATATTTTTTTAGAGCTATGACAGCTGGATTTCAGAACTACTTATCTTACTGTATCTCACAAGTTACTCTCATAAAGTGAGAATATAGTAAAAATGTAAGAAAAAAAAATTAGGCTCTACAGTATTTCATTTTTCATGTTATATTTTTTCTTAAGCAAAATTATGTTTCTAGTTGTATTATTAAACTGAAAAGAACAGATGGTGTACTTATTAAGTAACACACACACCCCCCCAGTATATTTCTACTTGTATTATTGACTATTGTCGGTTGATGTATATCAGTATGACAGTATATGCATCCAACACTTCAAAGAAAAAGGACACATTGGGTGTCAGTTAATTATCATCCAAATTTGTGGAGTACTACAAGTTTTTTACATTTTTTCTACAGAGATCCAGTAACTCACCCTCTTACTGTCCTTTTTATATATGTTTATGTAAAAAATTGTTTTAATAATCTTCTAGAGAAGAAAAATTAGATTTTCACAAGAATGATGAGCCAATTAGGTAGAAGATGAACCAAGGGACTCTCAAGCTTCATTTCAATGGCAACATTTTCTCTCTCCTCGTCATGTTCTCCCTCTTCACTTCAACTTCACTCTCCACCTTAGTCCCAGGTAAATACCCAAAACCAACTTCAAATGTTAATTTTGGGGTTTTTATTTATTTATTTTATAATTATGGTGTTGTTGATAACTACTAGACATTGAAAGAGTGCCCATTTCAAATTTCTCAACTGTAGGCACAAATTTATAATTCCAAGCAAACTTTAGTGCTGGATTTTATAAGTCTCCTTGAAAATTTGCAGATTTTAAGCTTCAATTTGACCAGACGCTCCAGACCTAATCAAGTATTCATTGAAACAAATCTACTTCGCATTTTAAGCTGATTGTGCACAAGATTACGCATTTATAAATAGTTACAAGTTTTTTTTTTTTGTAAGAGTTAAAAGGGCTGAATTCCCATGGGTCTGCGCCGAAGTATACAATTTATCTTTCACAATGTAAACATTGTTCTAGTTTGGTTACATTCTGCAGAAAATCACATTTTTACCATAAAAGTGCTGATTTAATGTGTCCGTTTCTAAATTTGCAGAATTTAAACTTCAATCAGTTGACAGCGAACCCTTCATAGGCGTGAACATAGGAACCGACGTGACTGACTTCCTCTCTCCTTCCGACCTCGTTGCCTTCCTCCGCCTCCAAAAGATCACCCACATCCGACTCTTCGACGCCAACCCCGACCTCCTCCAATCCCTCTCGAAAACCAAAATCCGCGTAATTATCACTGTACCAAACAACCAACTCATCGCCATTGCCTCCTCCAACTCCACCGCCGCCACATGGATCTCCCGCCATGTCACCGCCTTTTATCCCCAAACTCTAATCACCGCCATAGCGGTTGGCGATGAGGTCCTAACTACCGTCCCCTCCTCCGCCCCTATCCTTCTAGCGGCCCTTGAAAACCTTTATTCGGGCCTCATAGCCGCTAATCTAGCAACAAGTGTCAAAATCTCCACCCCACATTCCGCCTCGATTATACTCGACCCTTTTCCCCCTTCCCAAGCTTTTTTCAACCAAACACTAACGCAATACATAAACCCTATTCTCCAATTCCTTTCTAAAACAAAATCTCCAATTATGATGAATCTTTACCCTTACTATGTGTTTATGCAAAACAAGGGTGTTGTTCCTTTGGATAATTCCCTTTTCAAGCCCTTAACCCCTTCAAAAGAAATGGTTGATCCAAACACTCTTTTGCATTATACCAATGTTCTTGACGCGATGATTGATTCGGTATACGTGTCGATGAAAAACTTGAATATAACGGATATTGAGGTGCTTGTGACTGAGTCTGGATGGCCTTCGAAAGGGGATGAAAAAGAACCCTACGCTACAATCAACAATGCCGATACTTACATTTCCAATTTAATTAAACATGTATTGGATCGGACGGGTACCCCTCTGCGCCCTGAAATTACGCCTAGTGTGTATATATACGAGTTGTTTAACGAGGATTTGAGATCACCGTTATCTGAGGCCAATTGGGGTTTGTTTTATGGGAACACCACACCTACATATTTATTACATGTATCTGGAACCGGGGGTTTTTTGGCTAACGATACGACGAATCGTACCTATTGCATCGCAAATGATGATGCGGATGACAAGACGCTTCAGGTGGCGTTAGATTGGGCGTGTGGGCCTGGGAGGGCGAACTGTAGCGAGATTCAACCTGGTGAGGATTGTTACGGGCCAAATGATGTGCATAGCCACGCTTCGTATGCGTTTGATAGTTATTATCAGAAGCAAGGGAGAGATGCGGGGTCTTGCAATTTCAAGGGTGTGGCAATGATCACCACTACAGATCCGAGTAAGCCACATATCTCATAATGACCTATATTTAAATGTAGCAGCTTTAAGCAAAAAAACTCGAATGTTGATGTTAGAAGTAAAACTAAATTATTTCGGTTTAAAGCTTCTAATTGTTAACAAAAATAAAGAAAACACTGCAAAAGTCATCCTTTAAACTCGTCCACCAAATGCTGTCAATGTTTAAGAAAAAAACTTGGCTTAAACGCTGTAATCAGACAAGGGACATATTGTTTAGGAATCGATATTTTTTACTTTTTTTTAGGTTGGGTATGTTCGAGCTAAAGTGAAGTGACTCGGATGAATTGAGCAGAAATCTAGCTTGCTTAAATATGATCTTTTTACACAACGTTATACTGCTCTCCGTTATAACTTGTGTCGTAAGTTTCGTATTTATTCGGGAGAGATGACTGAGACATAATTTAGTTATGAGAAATTTGTTACTATTTATTATGCTAATAAATTGGCACTTTCACATCATAACTAACTTTAAGCTATATTGGATGATGGGTCGAAGAACTAGTATTTTAAATGATGGAGTCCCTCGGTATGACCTATTAGCCGATTTTTGAGTCCATCTGTAGTTAAGCCCATGCCCGTGATGAGTAACATATGAACCCCTAGAATAATTGTTTCGTGACAAAAAATATTATTTTCCGGCTGTATAATATTCTTTAACCAAAAAACAACATGATAGAATTCTGAAATTTTGTAATTGATATCAATATGTGTTCCGCAGTTTTGTTCTCTTGTGCACTTTGCTATTAACAGGAGTAATTATTTTCTGACTATTTTTTTTGTATGGGGTAAACATTTGCAGGTCACGGGAGTTGTATATTTCCTGGAAGGTAATAATCTCCATTCTCCACTTTTAAGTAGTGTTTTAAAAAGCTCGCAACGTTACGTTGTGCGCTATAGTGGTTTTCATTAGTAAAACGCAACGCTATAACGCTATTTGGGTGGTAAAGCGCAAAAATCGCATTATTGGGTCTAAAAGCGCAAAAAAAGCGATATTTTGGACCGAAATTCTAACCAGTGAGTATTTAAAAAACAAACAAAAAACCAGTGTGCACGTGTTTGTTTACAACTAAATCATATTTAAATTTAATGTATATCATGGGCTTTTATCTTGTTTTATAAAGAGTAAGATAGATAAAATGAGTGATTTTTCTTGGAAGTGGGGTGTTAAGATAACGGGAGTGAAGGATTAAAAATATTTTGTTTGCAAATTTTATGATTAAAGGATGATTTATGATCAAAGTAGTTGTATTGTATTATTGTATTATGTATTTGCTTAGTTATAATGGCCTACACATTGTATTGTATTTAACTATTTAAGTGTTAACATAATTAACATAAATTATACGATTAACTAGTATTGTATTGCTATATTAATAGGAAAAAAAATACACCGCAAAGCGCTTCGTTACTACATTATTTACGCTTTTAGCATAGCTCTCGGAAAAACGCTAGGCTAACGATAACGCTATTTAAAACACTTTTAACATCCTCAACTTTTATTTATCCTTGTGTCTTAGTAATACGAATTTTACTTCTAAAGAAGATGAAAAAAAATATAAACAGAGAAGTATAATATTTGTTCAGGGATGTTTCCTTGCAATTTTTAGACTCGGCTTGTTTGCTTACGAACTGCAAAGCATTTCTATGATCCGCTACAAATTGAGGGTTTTTGGTTTCTTACCATGACAAGAAGAAGTATGAGCTTCTTGGTTTCCAAACTTGAAAAAGATTATGTAAAAAGTTGACAAATTACTTTTTCTAGCACTTATTTGGTTGCAAATTGTATTGACTTGCTCGAGAGCTAAGCTTTTTTGGTTTCCTGACTGGAAAAAATAAATAAATTAAACCAGATGAATCGTACTATTGACTTAGCCTCATATAAGCAGTTAGTTAAAAACCGCAGACAGAAAGTCATTAATGTCTTGTCGCAAATTCTCTTATTCACGGTTGTGCTTGTGCAGTAAAAAGTTGACGAATAAAACGAAGGAGGTTGTGAACTCAACAGAGGCAAGTAATGCATACACAATAAGATCGACCACTCTTCACAGACCCCAAATAACTACCCTGGGGTTTATTATTTACCTATTATTGAATTCGTTCGTTTAGTGACCCAATCTCAAAATTAGTACTTTCCAGTTTCGACTACTTCTTCTGGGGTCTACTTTTAAACATAATGCAGATACAGCTGAAGCATGGATTATTCGAGGATTTTTTTTAAATAGTTGTTCTTCCACCTTTTTCGGTTAGAGGGATGGGGGATTATTGTAGTATATTTTGTATTCTAATGTATGTAATTCTTTTTAGAGGTACATTGTCGAGAATCAAGACTAATAAAGCTTTATTCAGAGGTTAAAACTTTTGTTTGCATGAATTTGTATCATTTTTTTGTGGTGGTGTTGTAATCACCAGTATAATGTTTGGTTAGTTAATTATCGGTTATTGAACAATCAAAGGTTTGCATACTACCAAACAATACTAATAATTCGGTTTTCAGCTTGAACTGATTAACTAGAACCAAACAGAAAGAATTATTTTATGATTGTGTTGATCTTTAAAGTCCACAAAACAAAAACGAGGATTCGCGATTGCTTTGGTTTGGCTAGTTTAAGTTTTGCTCGTTAATCTTTAAACCTACCCAATCCAAAATAAGCCGCTTCCTACTAACTGATTTTATTTCCTGTTACTATCGGGAACCATTTGAACGAACTCGCAAAGACTCTATTGATACTAATCCAAAGTCTTAAAGAAAAACAGATTATTGTGCAGAAACTATGAAAGAAACGGCTAATAGTTATTCTTTTACTGCCAAGTGCTTCAATAATGAGTCAAAATCAAAACTATACTACATTCGCGAAGCCATAAACAAAGGTAGAATAACATGTAACTACTGTATAAAAATGATTGTGGAAATTGTGTTGGCAAATTCACAGTGATGCGTAAACACGATTAGAAGCCTGAGGAACAATAATGTTATTTTCAGAAAGTTGCAAGGGGTGTGACTGAAAAGATATATAAAAGTAAAAAAAAAATGAAAAGTAAAAAAAATGAAAAAATGAAAAGTAAAAAAAATGAAAAAATGAATGCGGTGAAGGTGGATCGAACACCTGACCTTCAGATCTTCAGTCTGACGCTCTCCCAACTGAACTATCTCCGCTGTTGTTATAATTTAAACAATTAATATACAAGTTTCTATTTTATTTTTAATATGAAATCTGAATACCGAAAACTTGCAGTAAAAATATACTATTAATTTCATAACTAACGAAGCTCTCTTTCGTGTGTAGTTGTGCATCTTTTATTTTGTAGTTGGCTCTCAGTCTCGGTTAGCTATGAAATTGTTGGTTGTCACTGATAATCTCTTACCTTCTTGTTGGTTATGTTCCTGAAAAGATTTTCGTCTCTGAAAACATAATTTCGTAACTAGCTAATTCTCAACATGTTTTTTTATAGAGTTATTGCCACTACAACTTGTTAGCAGGTATTTTCTGGTTCATCATAATCCTTGGTGACAAAGAGATTTTCTTATTGGCGTATGTATATTACTTGGTCTTTCCACGGATTGTGGACACTGACATACCACTCAATAACATGTGTCTTGGATCGAGTTACGTAATTGCGCATTGCTATGCGTTACTATGAGCATTACGATACACGTAGAGGGAGAGATGTAAGTATCCTGTAATAAGCAATTAGCATGATACATCTACTTGGCTGACTAGGTGAATCATCAAAATGGTATTTCCCTTCGATGATCAAGAAAAATAAGGTTGACCTATAAGTTCTAATCACACATAATCTTGTCATCATGACTCATGAACAATGAGATGCATACTTAGAAACTACCAAACTATCTAAGAATTCACTATATATAGTACCTCCCTTTGCATATTATTTCTCATCAATCATCACATCACGTACTTCTCTGAGTACATTACAACACTAACACATGGCAACAAAGTTTCTTTTACTAGTTCTTCTCAGCGCACTTGTTTTCACTAGCTCCAACTCGTTTAGGCATGGAATGGAGAAAAGTGCTTCAAGTTTGATTGAAAAGAGGTTTTGGCACCATTTACCATATTTCGGAGGCGGCTTAGGTGGTAAGGGAGTTGGTTTGGGACACGGACCCGGTGTTGTTGGGTTTGGTGGCGAACGTGGTATTGAGGATAGGGATGGCAAGGGAGAAGTAGTTGACCATGGATCAGGAGACGAGGGTAGTGACATAGCATCTGCTGGTAGAAATGGTGGTGTACCTTGATATTTGAGAAATTATAATTTCTGGGGTTACTATTTTAGTAGTTCTTGAATGAGTTGTTTTACTAAACACAAGATTGGCAATTTAAAGAGCGTTTGTGGTTTTGCTTTGTAAGGTTGTCATGCTAAGTGTTGTGCTATCTAGCTTCTATTCGGAAATGTTGCTCTTTAAGAATCTGAAATAAAGCTTTGATTATTATTGATACTTTTATATACAATGGACCAACGATTATGTTATTGTGTTATAATTTCCGAACAAGTTTTTTATCATCAATTTTATAGATTTTCAAGAAATATTTATAAATATACGGGAGGTGATCTGTAAACATTGTGCATATGAAATGTGTGAAAGTACCACGAAAGTATTGTTGTCCTATAGAAAGATGAAAATTTGAGATGTCGCCTTACTTCGCCTTTTTTTCTTCTTCTTTTGGAGATTAGCTGGCGATAAAGATTGTTTGGAAAATGCTAGGAAATTGTATGAGCATGCCCTTGCTTTATATATGACTATATGAGTAAGATGTGGATTTGTGGCAATGCTATTCTGTGATGGACTGATGGAGATTATGTATGCTTCGATTTTACGTGTGTTTTTTCTGTTTTATGTATCAGCTAGCTTTTAACTTACTTATGCCGAAACTTTCCTCTGGACAATCACAATTTGCGTTGGGGTCATTGAACGCCGCGGATAAGGTTTATATGCGTGCAAAGAAGGTGCTCAAATATAAGGTTTTGCCTTTGTCTTTAACCAAATCGGGATAGGGTGATTCTGTATTCTGAAGAGTGCAGACTCAATGAAATAGTATTGACTGATCTCTCATCTCTTCTCTTTATACCAGATTTCTTAATGAAACGAAGAGAGGTCATTTTATCGTATTCTTTACGTAGGTTTTTGCTGTTAATGATGCAGCACATGAGTTATTCAGGATTTCACTTACATTACCGAAATTTAATATTTGACTGCTGAAAATTCAGTTGAATTTCTACCTCAAATCTCATTCTGTGTTTTTCATCTTCAATCTGTTTCCATGATTTTGGAACAATATCCTTCTATTCACTTATGCAGGGAAATATCTATTGGCTCTTCAAATCATGATAATTTGATAATAGATATCACAAAACTGAGCACCACCAATCCTAAAGTAGCTCTCTGACTATTAGCCATAAATCCGTTATATACACATCGGATATTGAATGTGTACAACAATTAACAACATAAAACAATATATTTCCCTAATGTATATTGATGATTATATCCTTTCCCAGAGTTCTACATTCAACATATTAATTCTTCTGTTGTCCTTGTTTGCATTAGACTATTGGCCATTGGGGGCTTACCACCTGCAAGCAAAGTCGTTCATGTAAGGCACAGAAGGGAAAATTATCACAACTGTTTTACCGTGTGTACTCTATCGATAACATTTTCTAGAACAGATATTTCTCACAAGAACATCAAACCTGTTGTTAAATAGAAACTTTCATGTTGTTTGAGTCCTCAATGTTTCATTATAACAATCATATGTTGGTTATGTATGACTCTTCCTTACGAATTCTTTACATTGAAAAAGAAGAAAATAAAATAACACAAAGCTAACCTCTAGTGTGCTGAATACTAGTCTCATTCGGCTTGCAACAACTGAAGGTTCCTCCGCGTGACCCATCATTGCCATTTGCTCTAGCTGAAGTGTCTTTACTGGAAGCCTTGAGTATAAATTGAAATTTTATAAAATTATTGATATCATTTTTCAATATTCTCAATATTTTTTGTAATACACAAACATTTTAAAAATCTGAACCAGGATTTTGTTATTCAAGGGCTTTTTCCAGGAGATGTGATCATAACCAATCCATATGATAAAGGATTAAACCAAGTATTTGAGAATAAGCCATGCTTGGTCGCAGCTATTAAGTAAATAAGTTGGATTTTTTAGTTGGATACTGCTACTGAGTTATCCAGCTTTAAGCTTCTAGCCTTTTAAGGAAAAAGAAACAGAAAACTCAAGTTTAGGGCTGATCAACCAATTGCAAGACTACCTTTATAGAGGAAAAACCAATAAGCTGAGCTAAAAGCTACAACCAAACAAGGCCTTAATCAAATAATGTCAGTATTAGTAAGTTATCACATAACACATGAATAAGAGAACACAGACAACAATATGATTACTAGAAGAAATGAGTGACTCACCACGCCATTCCTCTTATGTAATATGCGTTAGCTATGACAGCACAGAAGCCTTTCCATTGAGTACGTATCTCATCAGACACTGGTGGTGTTGATGACCATCGAACAATTGTTGGCTGAGGTGTACACAGTATGGTGATAAATATAATGCTAAGCCATAGAATGCACTCGTCTATCTGCAAGTTTAAAATGACAATGGATTTGAGGAGCCAAATAATCCACAAAACTAGAATTATATAATATGAGTAAATGCATGTACATAGATCTTTCTTGTGGTGGCAGCGTGTGAGACCTGCTGCCAACTCACTAACTGGTTTACAAATTTGAATATAGATGTGTAAAAAATATTTCGATTTCATACCTCGGAGGACAAAATCTTGGACTTTAAACCGGTGCTACCTCCATAATTTTGCATTGCTTCGACTTGAAAACCTGTCCGTTTCATATCAGTAAGCTCGCTTCTGAGCCCCTCATCTGTACAACCCAATGCATACGCATTTACTCCAGCACCAATGAAATCCTAACTTTCACCATCAAGAAAAAATTAATTTTGGAAGTCAAAGAAAGTGGCGGAAGCAAAATTAGCTCAGGGCAAGCCTGATCTTTATGTTGGTTTTCTGTGATTAGGGATGTTAAAGTTGCAAGATTTTGACCAAAATACAAGGGGACAAATAGTTTTTTCTCCAATCTCCTCATATCGAGGATGCTACGGCTTGTGCAACCACCTAGTTTGTAAGTAGTATAAAGGGTCAAATGAACAACCAAAATTTATACTTACTTTTAAGTTGTCACCTCCTCCTCGTTCGACAAAGTTCTTGTACCGTCTAAATAAGCTAATAGCTATATTGCGTGACGAACGATACTCATCATCGGATGATGTAGATTCACTTAATCGACACTGCATAGTCTCATCAACAGTGTTCATATAAATCATCATCTGAACATGAAAGTGTGATAATTGGTATGAACTAATTAAGACAACTTACAAGCCATCTCTTAGAAGCTCTTTGACATAGTACATGGTAAGTTTTTCTCGAAGAGAATGAGTAACTTGTTGATAAATTTACACCGTAGTAATTTGGCGCGAGTGCGGATTTGGTCAGTGGGCTGATACATGCAGCTTTGCATAAACTTGTACCGGGAAATATCTTAATAGCCCCAGACATGTGAATTATTAGCATACTTGAACCATTATCTCTGTCCCTTGAAAATATAACTGAGCTATTCAGCTTTGATTACTGTAATAGCTTTAGATTACTCGAAAGAAAAAATTGTTGCAATAGATTAATACTCCCTCTCTCCGTCCCAATTTATTGGGGGGCAGTATTTATTTTTTGTTTGTCCTAATTTATTGATTGGGGGCACTTTCCCAAAATAAATAATAATTTTTTGTTACTTTCCACCTTTGACCCTTTTATAAATATAAAATAAAAAGAATGAAACAATAAAGAAGGGAAAAGACGTCGATTTAATTCAAAAAACAATGTAATCACGATGTTCACTTACGATGTTCACTTAATATTTGGTACTCCCCGGTACGAAGTAGTTTTTTTTATTTCTGTCAGAGCACTTTATAAAATAACATTACCAGTATTATCTATGGTGAATGTCCAAAGTTAAAACTTGGCTGCATCCTTTAAGCAAATAAGCCCAGTAGCCAAGCTTATTTCACGTTTTACAAAAAAACTTGTTCATCCAAAGGTATATCTCTTAGAGCAACTCAGCACCCCGTTTCCTTTTTTAATCCATATTTTGAGAAATATCTATATTTTTAATAAAAAATCACCGTAGTGCAGGTTGCTCTTACAAAGTATCAAATTATGAATAAGGTCCAATATGCCTTATACATAAGGAACCAAAGAGGCTTCCTATTTTATTATTAAACATTAAAAATTGTCCTTATACAGGCATTTCACCTTTATCAATTGAAAAGAGAGAGAAAATAAAGAAATGTATACGATATTGTTTTGTGTGAACGTAAAAGATGTTATGCAAAACTAGAAAAATTATAATTTTTTGTAAAATTTGAGGAAAAAAGAGAGGAAGCTGCTTGCTCTTAGCACTTTTTAAGCTAGCTAGAAAACATTTTTTTTATGCAACTTGCAAGCCACAAAAGGAAAGTAAACATGACCACAGACCAGAAGCTACCTCTAACATATAATATTATAAAGCTTGACATGATCTAAATTCTAAGATTAGTAATATTACTAGACATAAATATTAGCAAGTCCATAAAAATATTGTTATCGATTCATGGGAGTAATTTGCAACATTGAAAATAGAGCAACATTTCAGATGAGTGGTTAAGTTTCATTTGGCTAACTTCAGGCTCAAATAAATCTAACACCAATGTAACATTTACAGACAATTATTTTACAGTTAATTCACCTGAAATCAGGAAGCACTTGCTCTGTATTGGAGTAAGAACCTGAATACCTGAATTTTTTTTTCCTGAATAATATGGTTATATCTACTATGTATACATATGTATGTTAGTATGTATATATATAAAGAATCTGGTTGGAATGATTAAATGTAGGGGGTACTGTCTTCAATTGAATCTTCCAGTTCTGGTTGATATTTAGAGGGTTAACAACAAATATGGTCCCTATTCCTCAATAATAACTTTATTTAGTCCCTATAATTATTTCAGTTGTAAAAGTAAAGGCCTCCAAAGTTGTTAGCAAACTTTTTTATTGCATTTTTGACATAATATTTATTTTAATAGAAAACTAACCAAAAAGAACCTTTTTTTAATTAATTTTAAGATACATTAGCCAGCTAAATTGATTAAACAAGTTCGACCAAACGAACATTTAATTAGTGTTTCAATAATTATTATTTATAGTACATAGTAACATATCTTACTTTGATCACAAAAGATATTCTCCCTGAGTTTTTAAATAAACCAATTAATAAGGGTTTTTCAAATTTAGAAGAAATTATAGTTTCTTCAGTTGTTTGAGATGAAACTAGAGCAACCAAGTGGTCCAAGTAGAGTATTCGTAAAAATTATGGGAAGCATTACTGTAATGTCCAATAATTAGAGATTTTACTTTGTAAAATTTTGTCACTTACAATTTCCAAGGATTTTGTAGTTCACGTGTCAGCAGCGGCAAATCAGTTGAGGCCATATTTATTTTGTGGACGATATTTGACACACATTACCGGTAAAAATAGATTGTTGCCAATTAAAATAACATAATTTGAAATAGATAGGTCCAAATAAAAAACATAACCATTTTCTCCCTTATATTCTTTCATGGGAAGTGTAAACTTCATTATTCTGGACCCAACCATCGGTGTCTGATCCGTTGAGATCATTTTTCGGGAATCAAAAGCCGGTAATATTGAAACAAAGAAATGAAAAAAGTAAGTATTAATTTGACTATATTTAATGAAAATAAGGAGAGTATTAGAGACGCTCACAACATGCCAACAGACTCATCATACTTATAATATCTAATAATTTTAGCTAAAACTCAACTAGTCCATATTTTGATTCCGATATAGCTCTGGCAAACAATATAAGATCGATTTACAATTTAAGTATTCCAATATTTATGGGTGGGATAACCAAAATTCTAGTCTAGCTAAGTGGCATGCAGTTAAACCAACTAAATATGTCTTATGTTTACGGCGAATGTTGCAATAGAGTTCTAGACCAATTTTTTTTGTTCTTCATTTTAATACTTATAGATCTATTTTAATTAAAAAAGATTTCTTTTACCTAGGCTCATTTTTCACAAAGGCAACCTAAATATTTGATTTTAACCGGTTTTGTTTTAATCTTTTTGTGTGTGTGTGTGTTATACATTTACCATTAAAAGACCTCGTAATGATAAAGATAGGTAACTGTTTATAAACCACGGGCTCGATCGTTATCTAGTCGATGTGAGATAATATACTCTAACACTCCATCTCGCTCGTGGCCCGACATTTCAAGGGTCCTACGAACGGACATATTAAATGGGTGGATGTGAGTTCAACATCGCTAGACCCGCTCTCATACCATGTTAAAATTGATATTTTTTTACCATTAAAAGGTATATTATTGGTAAAAAGATCATTTAGAATATTTTGGAAGAATAGATCCCATGGCTGTACTGATTTGAATTTACTTATACATTTCGATAATCTTTTTTAACTTTTTTTCATTGATGGGATCTTATTTCGGATGGTATGACATGACTAAAAAGAAATCAATCTCAAACTAATCTAGCTACCACCAAGTGTCACTCGGACTAAATAATTATGAATATATGGAATAAAGACGTTGGTTTATACACGTGTACATCAGAGTCGGACCAGATATTCTTGTTCTCAATACGTAAACAAATTGGTACTTTATTTTCAATTGTCGTTCTCATTACCAAATTAAAATATATTAATAGTAGAATATTTCAAAATTAACTTCTACAAAAAATAAAAAAATCATTAATATTTATAAAAAATTATCTTAACGAGTAACGTTATAGTCAATTATACCAAATTTTATATAAAATAAATATTTTATCACTTATATTTCTATTTTAGGGTCTTTATTGACTATTGATTTGCTAATTGAGACATTTGTTTTACATATGTTTTAAAAAATAATATTTTTTAAAACATATTGCTATAATTACACTTTTAAAAAAAATATCAATGTGCTATTTCACTCGTTTCTTTTTACTATATATAAATATAATATATTTTCACGTATAATTGTTTATATATATATATATGTGTGTGTGTGTTTACTCTAAATGTCGAGGGGCCCTGAAATTTTACCGGATTTGTGAGGTCTGGTGGCATCGCAACTCCTGCGCACCTTCATGGACACCCCTGATGTACAGTCACAATCATTTCTAGCTTAGAATGACTAATTCGACACACTTGACACCACATGTATATTGTATAATCTTATTCATTATACAGACAGGGTGGAACTAGCTGTGGGGTGACAATAGCTACGTCCCCTACCACCCCATCATATTTCAAAAAACTAAATTTTTATGCAAGGACAACGGAAATCATTTTAGTTCAAAAAGTGGAAGGAAAAGAAAATTAAATAAGAAAAATGAGCATAACTCTCTCTTTCTCTTTTATTTTATTTTCCTAATCTTCCAAACACATGGGTGAATAATGATTTAATGTTAATTTTTATTTTTTTCATTTCTTTTATTTTTCATTTCTTTTACCGTCATATTTTCGGATTCCAAACACAGCACAGATCCATTCTCCTCTGTGTAGCGTATATAGTGACTAAAAAAAACCTAGTAACAGAAAATGAATATTATGATAATTAAATAAATAGTTTTCGTGTACTTGAAAATTAGCCGCTATATATGGTCTGATGCATAATTTAGAAAATGGTTCCTTATTTCAGGGAAAAAACAATCTCTGAAACAATTATGCAACAATTCATATTAGTATTAATTATAGAGCTTATCTTTTGCGAATATACAGCCTTATGAGAATATATTGATTTTACAGCTGATAGAACATAAAAATCAGACCCGAATATTTTATTCGGGTCATAATCAACCCACTTTATAAATGGGTATCCAACGCTTAAATGGGTCACCTCATATTTTTTATAGGAATTGAGGTGCTACTACCCAAAGCCCAAGCCCAATCAAAGGGGGACCCTTGTCTGAGAAATCCCTGGGATGAAGACATTTGTCAATATCCTAAAAGGCGCAGTTGCCTATAAATAGCCCACTACCCCTCCTAGAAAATGACCAGAAAATCTATCCAAAAAATATAGAGAGAAGTTAAGAAAAGAGAAAAACTAACCAAAGCATATCACTTCGAGAAACAAACCGAGAAAAGACAGCCGAGCACCGAATAAAAGAGGAGAAAGATCAAGACGAGAGATTAAATAGTTATATCGAGCATAATTGTAAAATCGGAATACGAATCCGAACAAGTGTAATAGTCCGAACAAGGACAATAATCCGAGTAATAATAAAGATCAGGAAGCATCATTTATTCACGGTCGATTTGTCATTTTATCTTTGTTGAAAAGCCTAACGCAACCGACCAAAGTTATGGCTTTATCAAATGGCGCCGTCTCCGGGAATCATCTAGTGCCCAACTAGTTTAGAATTCGAATACCAATACTCTGCCAGACGAGCGACAATGGTTACCAATGTAGAGGAAACCCATCCCGAGATAGTAGAAACCAACAACCAAAACACGCAAATTAGACAACAAGACCTCGACGATCTACTCGCTATCCGCGACAGATATGAAGCTATCCAATCCGGAAACCAACCAACAACCTCCTACGTTAACCAAGAACAACCGGTCGAACCACCCCGACATTTCATCGAAGGGATTGTCGACGAACATCTTTCGCCCTCGGAGGACGAACAAGATGTGCCCATATTAAGGCGTGCACGAAGACGCTTAACCGGGTCCCAAGCAGGGCCGAGCTCAAGGGTCCCTTTGCCTACGGCCTCGGTCAACTCCGGTGCTCGTTTACAAACGGACGAGGCTCATCAGTTTGGTATGCCCGAGGATCATGTACTCGGACAGTCGCCCCGACTGCCGACTAATTCTCCGAGGATGATTACACCACCCACGGTGGAGGTAGAACATGTCGTTCCATTAGCCGATGAAAGGAACTACAACCAGCTACAAGCTCAGCTGACGGCATGCATGACGGCCATGACAGCGGCCGGCATCGTATTGCCAGTTATCCAACCCAACAAAGACCCACGCCATGAAGTGGAAGATTCTGCCTACAGGGCCGCCCTGGAGGCAGCGGGTCGGCGACCCGATACAAGAGTCCCCCACCAAGGGGGCAGTGTCCCAGTAACTATCGTCCATCCGAACACTCATATGGAACGTGTCCACACAAACACGAAGGACGGTAGATATCCCGAATACAGGATCGGGGAGGGATATGGCCCACCACCACATCAGGAAGGATACCCTCCTCCCTACCAAGTCACGGATGACGCGTTCCAACAGGCTTGGAACGTATGCCAAGAAACCCCGTGTGCTGAACAGATCACGTGGTACCGCAATCCTATGGGATTCGTCATCCCCGAATTCAGGCTCTATGACAGGAAGAGTTGCCCTATCGACCATCTGAGGCACTACAAGACAAAGATGGAACTGTGGAGTGATGACCATGCACTGATGTGCAAATTTTTCAAAAACAGCTTGGGTCAAGAGGCTTCGTCATGGTATCATAACTTACCACGGGGCTCCATTAGAAACTGGGCAGAACTGCTAAGAGCATACTCCACCCGATACGCTGCTCATCGGAAAAAGAAGGTTAGTATCGAGACCCTTCTTAAAATGACGATGATGCCAAATGAAAGGCTCAACGATTACTGCATACGTTTTATCGACGTAGCAAACCAGATTCCACGATATGCCAATAATATAGCCATCCAAAACTTTATCAATTCCATCCCTAATGGCTATTGGGCGAGAAGGAAGTTCATAGGCAAAAACTTCCCGACCACTGATTCTCTGTTAGCCTATTGTACCCACCTCACCGACAAAAACGACGAACTGCGCTTCCTAAACCGAACTCTACCAAGAAGAGAGTCAGTCTGTGAGGCACAGGTGGGTCGCAAAAGAGTTAGAAATAACCAGGGAGAAGCATTCCAACCGACCAGAAAGGGCAAAGAGCCCGAGGTCCATAGCAGGGGAGAGCGACCACGAGCACTAGAGCCTAAACCGCTCCAGATCGCATACCCAACACCGACCAACGAACATAAACCGCTCCAGCTCGCCTACCCGATGCCACCCAAGCCATTTCAACAGGTACGGCCCCAAGAGAGGGAAAACCGAAGCACTTTCGGACCGGTCGAGCTGCGATACACTTTCAACCTGTCTGCTGAAGATATCCTCAAGGATATATGTAGGGAAAGTTGGTATTCCCGACCACAACCGATCATCTCTCCCCCCAATCAGAGAGATTCCAAGCTCTTCTGCGCATATCACGAGGATCACGGCCATCTCACTGAGCATTGCCGTAACCTACGATGGAGAATGAACCAGTGGGGCGATGCAGGATACCTAGCCAAGTTCATCAAAGGAGCTGGGAATAAAGGCAAACAACTGGCCATCGAGGGATCTGACAACCGGCAAGGCAAAACGATCAATGTCGTTCATATGTCACGACCCAAGGGCCCAGGCGGGGAACGATCACGACAACGGCAGCTGGCCCACTTTGGCCAAGTAGCCAAGACATCACAGGCGTCGACCTCAAAACGACAATGCACCCCACGACGACATCCGCCCATTTCTTTTTCGGATCTTGACGAAGAAGGGGTGATATACCCCCACGGAGACGCCATAAACCTCCGTGTTCAAATCGGCCTAGACACAGTCAGCAGGGTACTTGTCGACCAAGGAGCCTCTTGTGATATCATGTACAAGGAGCTCTTCGACAAGATGGAACTCAAACTGCAAGATCTTCAGCCTACCGATGTCACACTGATCGGATTCATCTCCGAAACGACCAAACCTTTGGGTAAGATCGTCCTCAGTGTCACAACAGGGTCCATGTCGGTTCCCGTGGAGTTCTTAGTGGTCGACGACCACTCCGGGCACAACGCAATATTGGGCCGACCTTGGTTACATGCCATGAAGGCCATACCCTCGACCTATCACCAAAAGGTCAAATACCCGAATGATAGGGGGGCGATCGAGACAGCCAGAGGATGTCAAGAAGATTCAAGACGCTGCGAGGACATCACTGCGACTCTCCAACAACAACGAAGCACTGTGGAACAACCCACCAGCACAAAGAAGCTGATCAGCCAAATATCCAAAGCCGAAAGGGTTGTCGAAGAACAAGTAGGAGAGACACTTAGGAAGGTGTATATCCCGGATATGGACGAGGAGCACTATTTCCTCCTCGGCGATAACCTTCCAAAACAGGAATCTGAGGAGTTAGAAGCGTTCCTTTTCAGCAACATTGATAAATTCGCCTGGAGTCCTAAAGACATGCCAGGCCTAGACCCCACTACAGCATGCCACCACCTAAGTGTAAACGCCGAATACAAGCCAATAGCACAGAGAAGCAGAAAAGTCTCTGTACAGCACAGAGCAGCTATAATCGCTGAAGTACAAAAGCTATTGCAGGCTGGAGCCATAAGGGAGGTTTACTATCCAAAATGGTTGTCCAATCCGGTCGTCGTCCCTAAGAAGAACGGGAAGGAAAGAGTCTGTATAGACTTCACCAACCTCAACAAAGCCTGCCCGAGGGACCACTTTCCCCTTCCAAGGATCGATCAACTGGTGGACGCTACAGCGGGAGCAGAACGGATGACCTTCCTTGATGCGTACTCAGGATACCATCAAATTCCCCTCGCCCGCGAAGATCAAGAAAAGACTTCATTCATATCGCCTTTGGGAAATTATTGCTATACGGTAATGCCGTTCGGCCTACGCAATGCGGGAGCAACATACCAAAGGATGATAACAAGGGTATGTCGAGATCATATAGGGAAGACGATGGAGGTATACATAGACGACATGGTCGTCAAGAGCGAAAAAGCCACATCCCACCTTCAAGATATCAGGGACGTTTTCCGAACGCTGGGCGAGCACAAACTGAAACTCAATGCGAGCAAGTGTGCATTTGGCATCAGCAAAGGGAAATTCTTGGGACATATGGTTAGCCGACGAGGAATAGAGGCTAATCCCGATCAAATAACGGCTCTACGAAACCTAGCAGCGCCCAAGAATAAGAAACAGGTACAAGAGCTCACGGGAATGATGGCCGCTTTGAGCAGGTTCATTAGCCGATCCGCAGATAAGGGACGGCCATTTTTCGAATCTCTCAAGAAGGATAGAAAATTCGTCTGGAACCCGGAATGTGAAGCTTCATTCAACAATCTCAAAGAGTACTTGAGGACATTGCCACTGCTGGTAAGGCCGAACAGAGGAGACATTCTGGCATGCTACCTAGTTGTCTCCGCCACAGCTGTGAGCGCGGTCATCCTAAGAGAAGAAGGTCGCGAACAATTTCTGATCTACTTCGTCAGCAAGACTCTGGTCGAAGCCGAAACACGTTATCTACCCTTGGAAAAGCTGTGCCTGGCATTGGTCGTCGCAACCAGGAAGTTGCCACACTATTTCATAGCTCATCAGGTCCGGGTATATACAAAGTTTCACATTAAAGAGTCACTTCGACGGACGGACATTAGCGGCCGAGTTGCCGCCTGGGGGGTCGAGCTATCCCAATTTCATATCGAGTTCGCACCCCGCCATGCCATAAAGGGACAAGTCCTGGCCGATTTCGTCGCAGAATTCACCGAAGGCTATGACGAGCCTTTGGCACTCTCTCCCCAATCACACTGGCAAATACATGTCGACGGATCAGCCACCAAGGACGGATCAGGAGCAGGGATCGTCCTTAAATCCAGCAAAGGAGCAATCATCGAAAAAAGCATAAAACTGGGCTTCCGAGCTACCAACAATGAGGCCGTCATACCGACAGAGATCGGGCTACCTACGCTCCGAACAACGTTGGTCGAGCAGGGAAATAATGAACAAAGAATGAGAGAAGAGCTCGACATGATAGACGAGAAACGAGAGATAGCGGCCCTTACCTTAGCTAAATACCAACAAAACGTAAAGCAAACCTATGACAAGAGAGTAAGAGGATCTAAAGAATTCATGGTAGGAGAGCTGGTGCTGCGACGAGTGACGGTCTACACCCGCAATGAAATACATGGCAAACTGAGCCCTACCTGGGAAGGCCCATACGAAATCGTCAAGCGAACAAGTCCAGTCTCTTACAAAATCAAAAGCGTCCTGTTCGCCAACATCCGAGGGGAAAAGAATTCTTGGAACGTGGCTAACCTAAAGAAGTACTACGTATAGGCAATGCTCCGAATACAAGTACAAGTACAAGTGCTACAAGTACAGGTGCTACCTTACCCTTCTTGCTTAATGGCATTATCTTTCTGCTTTTGAATGGATAAAATATATTATTATGCTGTCTACTAATACTATGAAATTCCCAACATGGCCGAAGTGCCTAGGAATACAATGAAATCCCGTAAATGGCGTGTTACCGAAGGAACGTCTGGGGATACTATGAAATTCCCAACATGGCCGAAGTGCCTAGGAATACAATGAAAGTCCGTAAATGGCGTGTTACCAAATGAACGTCTAGGCATATTATGAAATTCCCAACATGGCCGAAGTGCCTAGGAATACAATGAAAGTCCGTAAATGGCGTGTTACCAAATGAACGTCTAGGCATATTATGAAATTCCCAACATGGCCGAAGTGCCTAGGAATACAATGAAAGTCCGTAAATGGCGTGTTACCAAAGGAACGTCTAGGCATACTATGAAATTCCCAACATGGCCGAAGTGCCTAGGAATACAATGAAATCCCGTAAATGGCGTGTTACCGAAGGAACGTCTGGGGATACTATGAAATTCCCAACATGGCCGAAGTGCCTAGGAATACAATGAAAGTCCGTAAATGGCGTGTTACCAAAGGAACGTCTAGGCATACTATGAAATTCCCAACATGGCCGAAGTGCCTAGGAATACAATGAAATCCCGTAAATGGCGTGTTACCGAAGGAACGTCTGGGGATACTATGAAATTCCCAACATGGCCGAAGTGCCTAGGAATACTATGAAAGTCCGTAAATGGCGTGTTACCAAAGGAACGTCTAGGCATACTATGAAATTCCCAACATGGCCGAAGTGCCTAGGAATACAATGAAAGTCCGTAAATGGCGTGTTACCAAATGAACGTCTAGGCATATTATGAAATTCCCAACATGGCCGAAGTGCCTAGGAATACAATGAAAGTCCGTAAATGGCGTGTTACCAAAGGAACGTCTAGGCATACTATGAAATTCCCAACATGGCCGAAGTGCCTAGGAATACAATGAAATCCCGTAAATGGCGTGTTACCGAAGGAACGTCTGGGGATACTATGAAATTCCCAACATGGCGTGTTACCGAAGGAACGCCTAGGAATACTATGAAATTTATATGCAGGTACAATGCAAGGAATTATTCAGGTCCACTTTACGACGGCGATGCAATATAAATTGGCTAAAACAATGAAGGAGAATCAATCTAAACAACAAAATATCAACAAAAAGCATCTCCACAACAGGAATAACGAAATAACAAATGATTTGGCAAGGAAAAATCGATCCAATCAATTAAATAGCAATACGGCAATGGAAAGGTACAAAACAGGAATAAAGAAATCACATATATAGTCCTCGCCCGCATTACGGAGGCAACAAGAAGATCAACGACACTAAAGAGATTCATTTAAGAAGAACTACTGCAGGAGGAGCACAACGGTAATTGACCGAGCTCAATCTCTTCGTCATCCGTCGTTGTGTACCCCTCAGACTCATCGCCGTCAAAACGCTCCTCAGAAATGAGGGCATCAAAATTGGTCGTATGAGCCCCAACACAAGTCAGCGTCTGAAGCCGCGCGTTAAACTCGGCTTCTTTGGCGGACTCGTGAGCATCCGAGGCCGCTTTACGGCGATCATCGTCAAAGGAAAGGTCACGGCGAGCTTCAATCACAGCTGCGGAAGCATCGTATCTGACGCGGGACAAACGGAAATACTTCACCAACACGTTGGCCTTGGTTACAAGCAACTTTAATTTGCCGAAGTACTCGCCCTTTGCACGCCAGTATCGATCCAAACGACGCTCCTGAACCTCAACAGCATGCTCGGCACGGCGAACGTATTCCCGAAAAGAGGCCGCCTGGGTTTTCAGCTTGGTCCGCAGTCGAGCACATTGGTCAGTCAATTTGACATTTTTGCTCATCAAAACAATGTAGGGCCACCTGTCAGGCACCTCACTAGCCGCACCAGATGAGACCTCGTCCCGGGCAGCACCAGTAGGTCCTAACCCCGGGTTAACTAGGCAGGGAGAACCAGCCTGGTGCGACGTAGTAGCATGTGCCTATAAAAAGAGGGGGGGAGCAGAACGAGAAGAGATGAATAAAAAAAAAAATTAAAAAAAAATTAAAAAAAAATTAAAAAAATTAAAAAAAAAAAAAACAAGAGAGAATTTTTTATACAAGCTACAAAGAAAACGACAAAACAAGCTATTTTATTAATCCGACAACCCCTCAACAGACGCCGAAGTCTCTACTACATCGGCAAAATGAATATCTCGCAATGAATTAATTTGCGTCCCCAAACGCTCACGAATGACCGCCTCGATTCGGTTCAAGGCAACAGTGGTTTCAGTTACCCCGGCCTTCGCATCCACCATGCGCTCCGCCCGGGACACACCACTCATTCCTTTTATATGCTCCAGCACCTCTAAGGCGCGAGCTCGGGCCCAATACGCTTTGGCAAAGGATAGCAGCAGATCCGCGTCCTCGAAAACGGCCCCAAGGACCAAGCTCAAGCTCGTCACACGACCTCGGGCTTCATCACGAGAACGTCATAGGGCACTGAGAAGTTCCTTTGCTTTACCCTTATTTTCCGTATAATGGGCGGTCTTTTTACTAAATTTCTCTCCCAAATCACGTAACCGGATCGCCAGGTTGGAAATATGAATAGTTAGACCCTCGATTTCCTGATAGGCACAAGTCAATTTCGCGGTAAGGGACGCGTTAGACCTTTCCAAATCCTCCATTACGTCACCTACACTACGACTAGGCGAGGTCCAGACCACCATGGCAAGAGGGTTATTTGGTACCTGACAATATTTTGTTTTCATATCCTTCAAAATATGACGACCATCAAAAGAAATTAACCCAAGCAAGCCCAACAGAAAGAAACCACAACACCTATATTATCACTTCCCCAAAAGAATCTGTTTCTAGATACAAAAAAAAAAAAAAAAAAAAAAAAAATTTTTTTTTTTTTTACACAATGCCAGAAAGATAGTCAAGGTTCCACCTGAGGAGATGTTAGTGGGGGAACAACAGTAGAATCCGGTCGAGGAGTGGACGCGGTCGACATAGAGTGAGGACGCAGCCCTGTCGAAATTGTCTGCCCCGGTAGCCGCGGAAGCTCTTCTTCACGAAGATTCGCCCAGTCCAAGGGTTTCGGCGGTGCACCATGCGGACACGGATACACCAACTCCGACCACGCCCTATCCGACAGAGGAACATTCGCGAAATTGAGCGCCCGCACATGAGCGCAGTATACAGAAAAGTTGGCCATCATCGCTAACTTTTTCCGCTCCTCCGCCTGTCCCGTTTTCAGGGCAGACACCTTAGCCTTTTCAGCTTCCACGTCCTCAGCCAGGAGCAAGTTCTCCTCCTCTAATTCGCCGTACTTAGCGGCCATGCTCTCTTTTTCCACCCTCAAGCTCTCGACATCCTCGGTCAGGTGCAGGAAGTCCACCGACAGTTTGTCATAATTCTCGCCCAGGGTTTTATTCTCGGCGCCCAATTTCTCCTTCTCGGCCACCAGATTATCCTTCTCGGCCACCAGCTTCTCTTTCTCACCCTCTAGAGCTCCCAGCTGATCCCATAGCGCCACGGCACTCATAGCAATCTGCACTTCAACACATTAGTTTCCAAATAAAATACAAGTACCAAACCTATATAGTGCAATACGAGCCCCACGTACCCTCAACGCATCCGCATGGGCCTGCTCTATCACTGACATTGTAGGTTGGGCAGATAGTTTTTCTGCATTCTTGAACACAAGGGGTTTCAGAGCCGTATACCCCATCTTCAGCGTTCTCGGTTGATCCAGCAGTTCACCCCTACATCGGTCAATGTACTTGGTCATTGCAACCCCATCAACCAACACCTTCTCGGATCCGTCGAGAGCCTCATCCTCGACACCCGTCACAATATCCCCGGCATTCTCTTCGCTGCCTTCCATCTCCACCCCCGCGTCCTCCTCCAACTGCTCAATCTCAGGGGCCCTATGCTCGCTCTCTTCCTCATTACGGAAGGGCGAGCACACGGACAAATCTATCGGACCCTCGGTGGACGAAGACCGTTTCTAGCTTGATGGCAGGGAGCATCAAGTCTAACAACGCTCTCCGGGGGGATAACCGGGCACATTGTTCGATGTATGTTCAGAAACAAAAAAAAAAAAAAGAGAAGCAAGCAGGAAATAAAATAGGACAGAATCAAATGCAAGACAAGTTTTATTCATCCACAAAGGGGGAAACACAAATAATACAACAGAAAAAGAAAATACACACATCCTACTTTTTCGAACTATCCCCCATAGCAACATCCCTCTTCGCCAAAAGTTCCTCCAGACGCTCCTTCTCCCTAACCAATCGAGAAATCGCCATCTCAGCCTGTTTCAAGGCGTAAGACTGAGACTTGCATTTTTGCTCGGCCTTGAAACGAGCAGTGCCCTCCTCGTCCCAATATTGTTTAAACCTCCTCGCTTCAGTCCGAGCACACATGAGATCATGTTTCAGCCATGACATCTCAATTTCTTTTAGTTGAAGAGGAGTCAAATCCTCCTCCCCAAAGCCAGGGGGACGAGGTAGCAAAAAGGTAGGCTCCTCTTCCATAAGGGCTTTCTTTTTGGAGGCAGACCTAGTGATGGGAGCCATCTCACGCAAAAGCAAATTATAAAACAAGAAGAGGTAGAAATTGATAATGAGATACAGGCAATAGGGAGCATTTATAGAGAATCAGAAGGCACAAAATACGAAGAGTTCCAATGGTTCACAAGACAGGCACGAGATACGAAAAGATACAACTGATTCATTAAATACAGAAGATAAAACACAAATGGCAAAAGGGGAAATACATAAGAAAACCAGCCCAATCTAAGGATCAATGGGTGGAAAAACCGAACTGCCAGACCGAGAGAAGGCAATACGAGCAGAACAATTCAGCCTAGCTTGATAGGAATCGTTCATGGCGACCAAATCGTCATTCTCCGAGGAGAGCCTATTGTTTTCCGAAGTAAGAACCCTGACGCGTTCCACGAGCCGAGCATTCTTTACCATTAGGTTAGCAAGGCCTTGAGGAGAGTTGTCAAACTCATCTTGAGAATGGTCCCAAATTTCCTCGGCATCATACCAGGAATTGGCCAGATGGTTTCTCTGCAGCAACAAATGATCGAGCTGGCGACTCAGTGCCGAGATCTCGGTCCACTTCACTGTCTCTTCGGGATAAGAGCCTAACAAGCTCAAGGCCAAAACGCCATACTCTTTCTCAAGCCTTGCCATCCGACTGCGGACCCGAGATACCTCTGTATCCAAGCCCTTCATCTGAGCATGATATCTCACCACAGGACCAGACATCTTAGGGAAATTATAAGATGAGGGTCTATATATGGGGGAAAATAATATGATGAGAAGTGTGGATGTAACCATGCTGTAAGCAGGTATTTATAGATCAATCGTATGAAGGCTGGGATTGAGAGTCGCAACCATTCGCCAATGGGTATTCAGAAGCGATGGCACTCAAAAGAGGTGACTGTTCAAGAAAAACGTTTGGATTCCCAAAAGACTCTAAAGAGTGAGTAATTAAAAGCCACACCTGTTCAAGAAACGTTTGGATTCTTACCAATATTTAAAGGGGGTAAGTAATAATGGCAACAAAACACGCGTCATTTTTGGGAAGGACAGCGGATCGAATAAATATCCCAGATCTTTTGCGCAAGGCTCAAGAAAACTCTGGTGATTAGGATTTTCTATGCACAAGGCTCAAGAAATCCTATTAGTCCCTAGATATAAAGAGTAAGGAGGTCCAATGGATAAGATCAAACGCAAGGCCCAAGAAAAGCATTAATGAGGCCACAAGCGTGCGCAGTCAAAATAAATTGCGTTGGGAAAGTAATTCAGATATAAACAAGAAAAAGAAATCTTTATTGATTGGTTGATACTTCGTTACAGAAGAAGCACAAAGAGGAAATACAATGAAAACAATAAAATCATTTCATAGAAGGGCCCGCTTCGTCATTCGGCTTCCTTTTCAACCGAGCATACACTTCCTTAAGGGCCAATTTGTAAGCCCTCTTGGAAGCGAGCTGCCTATCCCTGGAGGCCTCGAGCTCTTTGATCCGGGCACGAGCACGAATACTGTCGAGCAAAGACCTCTGGTGCACCTTCTCTAGGGCATCCAATCGCTCGTCTAGTTCGGAGGCCTGACGAGCTTCCACTGACAGCCGGGCAACCCTCTTCTCGAGATAACGCACCTTCTGAACTTCCTCTTCCAGACGGGTAACGTATTCAGGAAGGTTGTCACCATACTTTTCAAGAGGAGAAGCCATTTGTTCGTTAATAAAGAATGAACTGCATAAAAGATACTGGGACAGTCCCCTTTTATAAGAAGAAACAAGGAGTAGGTCAAAGGTCATATCGAATAAATACAGCCTCTTGAACTTCCCAAGAGCATTAAAGGCGAATTAACCACAGTTCCAAATCCAATTAAAATCATCCAAAAAGACATCAAGAAGATAAACAGACAAGAACAAGGAAAGGGAAATATTTTATTAATTCCAAAAACTTCGATTACAACTGAGGAGAAGACTCCCCATTCAAGAGAAATCACGACAAAAATTACAAAAGACTAATTATTTCGAGGAAGAGCCTTCTTCATCGTCATCCGAACTCGGTTTGGACCGAGCATGCAACTCCTTGAAGGCAAGCTTATAGGCCTTTTTTGCTGCCTTCTGCTTAGCCAGATTAGCCTCGAGCTTCTTTATATGCTCATAGGCCCAATCTCGATCGGCCATCGTCACATGATGATCAGAATCCATGTCAGACAACCTTTTCTTGTAATTTGAAACCTTGGCCACGAGTTTCTTATTCGCGGTACGAGATTTCTTGATTTCCGTTTCTAAATATGAAATATAATTAAAGGAGCTCTCACCAGTAGAACCAGAAGAAGCCATTATGTCAAGGGCAAATTAGTAGTAAAATGCCTAATTATGGAGGGAGCACACCCCTTTATAGGAGTTTTCCTCGAAAAAAGATATTAGGATAGGAAACATTAAATGTGCCCCCCTGGGAACCGTCACGAGTCTATTGCGTTTCTCGATGAAGCATTGGGAAAAATAAGACCGAAGTAACGTTCTCGACAAACCGAACATGACTCCCCCGACATGGAAACCACGCCGAGAAAGTCAGGGAGCACTTGATAGAACATAAAAATCAGACCCGAATATTTTATTCGGGTCATAATCAACCCACTTTATAAATGGGTATCCAACGCTTAAATGGGTCACCTCATATTTTTTATAGGAATTGAGGTGCTACTACCCAAAGCCCAAGCCCAATCAAAGGGGGACCCTTGTCTGAGAAATCCCTGGGATGAAGACATTTGTTAATATCCTAGAAGGCGCAGTTGCCTATAAATAGCCCACTACCCCTCCTAGAAAATGACCAGAAAATCTATCCAAAAAATATAGAGAGAAGTTAAGAAAAGAGAAAAACTAACCAAAGCATATCATTTCGAGAAACAAACCGAGAAAAGACAGCCGAGCACCGAATAAAAGAGGAGAAAGATCAAGACGAGAGATTAAATAGTTATATCGAGCATAATTGTAAAATCGGAATACGAATCCGAACAAGTGTAATAGTCCGAACAAGGACAATAATCCGAGTAATAATAAAGATCAGGAAGCATCATTTATTCACGGTCGATTTGTCATTTTATCTTTGTTGAAAAGCCTAACGCAACCGACCAAAGTTATGGCTTTATCAACAGCAAAAAATATTTAGAACGACTTTTGGTTTTGGAAACAGAATTATGTGAAGACAAAAAGAAAATTCTCTTCAATTTCTGGAGAACTATAATATACTATTTCTGTAATAAAAAAGAAGAAGTGATTAGGTAGGTGATAAATCCAAAGTTTCAGGCACCAGCATATTCCCGGTCAATGCGCCAAACTGGGCCCACTCCCATTAGTTTTAAACCTAGCTAATTGGGTGACTAATTATAAAGAGAGACACTAATATTAAGTGTGTGTGTGTGTATGAGAGAGATAGAAAGAGATTGAGTAGTTATCTCTCTCTCAAACTCAACGTTAACTTAAAGTGATGGGATCATTAGCAAAGAAGGGTTTGCAACTATACTTGTTTCAGCTTCAAAATCACCCCCTCACAACTAAGGTTTATTCTTCTTCTTCTTCTGTTTTTCACTTTTTTTTTTTGTTTAATGTGTTTTGATTCTCAACTTTTTGGGAGTTTGCTAACAGTACTCCACTAATTAACTTGTTTATAGTTCATGTAGCTATCACCAAATCAAAATGCATCATTCATCAAATCATGCATTTATTAGCTAGCTTTAACTTCTAAAAATAATTATTAGGTACTCTCTTCGTTTTAAAATATTGAATCTCTATGTATTTACGTGCAATTTTGACCGATAAATAACTTATATCTAAGTTGTCGAAATCGATTTTTTCAAAAGTTAATCACATAGTTCAAATGTTAAACTATATGAACAAATTTTAAAATTTTAAATTTCATAAATTTAAGTACGAGATATTTGCCGGTCAAAACTGCACGTAAATACATAAAGTCTCAATATTTTGGAACGGAGGGAGTAAATTATCAAGTTGTATAATACAGAGTCGAAAATATAAAGATTTACATTTTTTTGAACAAAAAAGATTTTATATAAAAATTGAATAATGATAAAAATGATTGAATTAGCCTCTTTATTTGTATTTGATGGACAGGCGGTAACAGCGGGGGTATTGTCAGCAATAAGTGATATAGTGGCTCAGAAACTCACTGGAATACATAAGCTCCAGCTCAAACGCCTTATTCTCAAAGTGGTACGTAATACTATGATCTTGCCTTTTGTTCTTTTTGTTACTTATTTGTGGGTACAAAATGTAGTCATTTTATACACCATTTCTTTTTGTCACTTTTAGTTTTGGCATAATTATACTAGATCGGAAACTCTCAAGCTTAACTACATTAGTTACGCCTAAACCACTACAACTTTCTTCCTCCGCTTTTAAATTAATACTATCTCAATTAATGTTCCAAAGTTAATTACTGTATTTAAATGGTCAATTCGACTCATAAATTCTTTTTATGAAATATGCATGATAGCTATTTGTGAATTCAATAATTTTATTTTGTTAGAACATTATATAACTTGATAAAAGAACAACGGAATTTATATGTTTATTATCACAAGTTCAAGTAGAACACTATAGTAGTTTTCTCAATATGTCGTCAAATTAATTTTTGTCACCAAAACTTTAAAATATTTTACTTAAAATCAGGATTAAAGAGACAACCTGAATTGTTAAATTGAACTTAATTAAAACCAATAAATCAATACAAGGTCAACCACTAAAGTAAAAATCTCCAATGACATTGACGGAGCCGGAATCAGAAGATGGAGAACGGGCTAAATCTTAATTTTTACACTGTAAAAAAATATTTTTTAAAAATATTGAGGGTTGTAGCCCGTGTCAGCCTGCACTTAGCTCATCTCCTGCCCATTGGTATAAGCATACAAAAATAGAGTATTGATATTTTATATCTTAAATAATTTTAAATGAATAGAGTAATTGAAACTCATGACGGCATGGAAAAGAGAATAAGATTATTATACAAGATTTAATTTTTTGGATACAGAAAAGGGGCGATGATACGTTAGATTTTAACTAGTTTCCAAAAAAGAGAGTAATTGAAGATCATGGCCAAAAAAGGTCATAAGTATAAAGTATTCTGTATAAAATATTCAATTTTTTTTGCAAAGTCTCTAGAAATTAATAGATTTTATAGCTTACCTAACATAGTTAAATGTGAGAGGTTTAAGTGACACCTATCATAGTACTACATATTGGGCAAATATGTACATGACCAAAACATATGTATATGATTTAATTTGCACCCACTTATTTGTATTCCAAAATTTAGTGGTTTTAATTATATAATAACGTGTGAATTACGCCCGTGAATTAGCCAAATGATTTTGAAATCACATATTTGGATCATATATATTTTGTTCTTTCCTTTTAAATATTTGGTAGAAACGGACTAGGAGAAAAAATAGATAATAAGCTTTATTCAGTAATTCAAACCATAGACTAGAATTCAATAATATAGAGAATTACCACCATTTTGAATGAGTAACAATAGTTAAACATTGTATTTATTTGGAAACAAAATACTTTTCGCTATATTCTAGGTATCGTAGTGATTCCATAATTGACTTGGACTAATGCCCAATACCTAGTTTGATTAATTTACGAATAAAATTCAGATCAGTGACTGTCCTAATGAACTGAGAACGTGCCATTACTTTTCCGTCCTTGGCGTAGAGCAAAGAAAAAAAAATTGTCACTATTTCCCTGAGAGTGTTTTATAGCCATTTATTGTAGTGGAATTTTGTTACAACTAAAACTCTATTAGTCCCTTAGAAAAATTAACAGGCTTGACTGCGAATTCGAATTGAAAAAAACATTACAGAATATATAAGTTATAATCATTTTTTTCACTTCAGAGTCACTAATAGTAGTCAGGTAGCACAATGTAAATGGTTACCATCGTTATAATTAATTACTCTAATGAAAATCTTATTTCGGTTAATTATACAGTTATACTTCGAAGTGTAGTGACTAAATACTAATTATGTTACACTTGCATTTGGAACTGTGAATTTAAGGCTTGTACTCATCAAGGCTTGCATTACTCCTTTCATTATTCATCTTGCTTATTATCGATAACGGAATTGGTTAAACGGACAGTTGAAACTCTTGACATCAAAAGAGAATGACAAATAAAGTTCAGCCGAGACGGTTAACTCTAGAAATGGCATTGCATTGCATATGGATATTTGAACAACTATTACACATTTGCGCTTCAAATATTACATTTCTCTTCTTTACTTTGACATGAAAGTTGTGGGTGTGTTGTACTAGTTAATTCCCTCTATGTCCCAGTAAAATGCACATTTTTAACCATACTTGAACAGTTGAACTGCACTCTTTTGTATGTAACCTATTTTTTAGTTGTCCACTCGATGACTGTACACTCAGAATCCGACCTTTTCTACGATAATATTTTGATCAACATTCTTTTAACTGATGATCAACTGAAAACGTATAATGTGCAACTAAGTTTCTTAAAACAACATCTATGGAATTGGTCTGAACTAGAATATATAGTGTCTGTGGAATTTGTGTTTATATTTTGCCTCTCTAGAGTCTAGACGAGTAGACCTTGCATTTTAGAAGTTCAATTTATTTATCTATTTTACCATTAAATCGTTCTTTGGCAAGAAAACATCGCCATTGAGCTTGTCATCTATACTCACTTTTCTGTCTGTAAGATGTGTTTGATGCTAATTTGAAATTTTGCTTGTGTAAAATACTTACGTAAAACGTCAAATACTCATTTATCTTCTATATATATGATGGGGAAATTATTGTTTAGTGCACCATACTTACCAAAACTTCGTTTTTAGTATTCCAATCTACAGTTTTTTGAAAACAGTACCCCAATATGATTCATCTATATATTTAGTACCCCAAAATATGCCTTCACCTATTCTCCCAATTCTTCTCTTTTTCATAGCCTAATTGTATTCTTAAAAACAAAACAACCAACCTACTACTACAATAAAACATAAATATACATTCACATTTATTCAAACTTTATTAAACATGTAAATTATTTTCTTGTGCTGCAACAATCTAGCCACTAATCATATATATATATATATATATTTTTAAAGAGACGGAAGTTCATTTTTTAATACTTACCTCTAACCGAAAAAATCTACGATTAAACACAAAAAAATTGAAGTTTACAAATGAGTTCAGAAATAGGACTTATGGATAATACATGCATCTAAGACTATAATTAAGCATATTATCTAAGAATTAAATGAGGATTTTTAATTGAGACCCAAATTAGGGTTTTTAGATAAATTATGCATATAAGATTGTAATTAAGCATAATATTTAGAATTAAGTGAAATAAGTCAAAACTAGACTTAATCCAAAAAAATAGGGTTCTAACTGTTGAGATACTATATATATAACGGGATAACGTTGTAATACTATTTTAGAAATTGTGTAGATTGGTGTACTATATATATAACTGGATCAAACGTTATAGTACTATTTTAGAAATTGTATAGGTTAGTATACTAAATATAAAGTTTTAACAAACATATAAAAACCGTATATATAGGATAGATTGTCAAGCAGTACCGATTTCACATGTCTTGTAAATATAATATCATCACACCTGTGCAAACACAAATGAATACAGATTCTTGGGTCTGCATATCTTGGACCATTCGGCCATTATCTTCATATATTACTGGATAAACTATTTAAGGGAAAGAATGATACCAAGACCGTAGCTAAAAAGGTACTCGATTCACCCTTCTTGTATGATACCGTTTCGTAAGTTTTACTTTTTGTTAAATTTGTTAACCTCATGAGTCAAATGTCTTTAAATTTTCAGGTGGTGCTGGAGCAGTTGACAGCATCTCCTTGGAACAATTTGGTTTTCATGATTTATTATGGATTATTTATTGAAGGTTAGTTCAAGTATCACTTGTCAATAACCACTGATCAATTTTTGTGACATTTTTTCATCTTCCGCTCTAAAACATAACCTTCACAAATATCATTTTAATGTAATCTTAATTAACAAATGTGCAGGAAGGCCCTGGCCCCATGTAAAGTCGAAAGTTAGAAAGGATTATCCATCAGTGCAATTAGCATCATGGATGGTAAATTTTTGACTTGATTTAAATTATATTTTCGTCTTCGCCATAATTTGGTTGTAACATTAATATCTGTAAAGTTATGCTAAAAATATCAATCCCTGAACATACAGTTTTGGCCCGTCGTCGGATTTTTAAATTTCCAATACGTGCCGATGCAGTTTCGTGTTCTCTTCCACAGTGCTGTAGCAATGTGCTGGTATATTATTTCCCCCGTTCTCACTTCACAATTATTCATCCATTAGAAATAGAAATTTCAACTATTCTTTTTTGTGGAATTTGTGTAGGGGCATATTTTTGAATCTACGAGCAAAGTCGGTAGCATTGACTAAGGGCTAATCGAAGGATCTGTTAGAGAATAAGACACCCCTTGGTTGATTTGGGTTCAAATTTCAAATCATGTATTAACTTGGAGATGGCGAAGTTTTTTTTTCATTCTCGTTTTGTATTTTATGTTTGCGAACTTGGATACTGGACTACAACCTCTCTTTTTCAATTTATAGTTGCGTGCTCAAATATTGAATCAATTGACTGTGCACTCTTCGTAACTTCATCTATGAAGGCTCTGTAATTCTACTCGGTTTTGTTGTAGTGTTGTTCATCTTAAGTTTGTCCTTCCCATTTCTATAAAATATTACCTGTGATCTATCCATGTGAATGAAATAATTGTTGAGTGAAATGAGAAGGACGAAAATTTTCATTCATAACAGACACTTGGAAGGAAAATACAGTTTTGAAACGTAAATATTTAGTAAGCAAATATCGTTTGGAAACAACACAAAAACTTATAAAATGCCAAGTTCTACTGAAATTGTCATTCAAAATAAAGCTAAAAGTCACATTTAACTAGGCTTGTCAAAAATTATCTTGCCCTGTTAATGAAGGTGGTATAGGGGTGAGAAGTCTAAAGAAGTTTATGAATGCTCTTCATGCCAAGTTGTGCTGGAGACTTATGGAAATTGAGTCTCCATGGACTGTTTTTATGTTTCAAAAATACTGTAATAACAACCCTAATTGGGGTGAACATGTGGTCAATGCCAACCATTCTTGTGTTTGGAAAATGATTAATCCTCATTTTAAAATCCTGGTTGATAATAGTTTATGGGATATTAATGAGGGTTCCATTAGTTTCTGGTATGAAAACTGGATAGGAGATGGCCCACTTTGCCAGTCTTTTAATGTTATTTTTCCTAATGTCCTGTTAAATCAGGTCATTAACACTAATGGCTGGGACACTAAATTGCTATGGCACATGGGGGTAATGAGCTTCTACTTAAAGTCACTTGCAAAACTCTGTTTTTAAGAAAATGTGATGATGTAAGATACTGGCCTTTTACGTTTAATGGGGATTTTACTGCAAAAACTTCTTATAATTTCATAAGGGTAAAAAAACCTATCGTTAATGTGGCTAAATATATTTGGAACACTGTTTTACCCACTAAAATCAGTATTTTCTCTTGTAACCTTTGGTACAATGCTGTCAAATTGGATGAGGACCTTAAGAAATTTGGGATATGCACAGTTACCATTTGCTCTTGTTGTAAGGATCACAATCTTGACACAGCTGATCATCTTTTTTGTTCCAGTGATATTTGTAAACAGGTTTGGAGCTATTTTGCAAATGTGTTTTGTTTCAATATTTGCCTTACAAACTGTTGGAAGCAAAATATGGTAAAATGATGCAACTTATGTGACTCCTCTCAAACTGGTATTCTTGCTGTTTTAGTACCTTTCATTGTTATATGGGAGATTTGGCTAAGTAAGAACAGTAATAGATTTGAAAATGAGAAGATGTGTGCTGATACCATTATTAAAAAGGTGATTAAGTGGCTGCAAGATCTTAATTTTTTACTTAAACTCAAAAAACCAGCCAACAGCTTTCATTATCTAACACTCATGTCTTTAAAGCTGAAAACCATACACTGTAAAAAGAAAAAGGCCAAGTTGGTTTGGTGGAATTGTCCACCCACTGGTAGATTAAAACTTAATTTGGATGGTTTTGCTCTTAGGAATAACTCTAGTGGTTGTGGTGGAATATTAAGAGATCATAAAGGTATGCTTGTATTAGCTTTTTCTAATTATCTGGGCAAACAGTCCAATGTGTATGTTGAGATTTTGGCTCTTAAAAATGGTTTAATTATTTGCTACACTATGGGAGTAACAAATGTTCTGGTGGAAACTGATTCTGAATTGATTGTTACTTGGTGGAGAACCAAGTCTTATCCAGACATAAAATTTGCTTCTATATGGAGGGATATAATTACCCTTATGGATTATGTTGGCCTCACTCTAATACATGTTTTCAGAGAACAGAACCAAGCTGCAGATGGTTTGGCCAAAATGGGGTCAAATGGTACTAATTTTATGACAAGCATGGCAATGGATTTACCAAAAAATATATATGCTGCTTATTATCTGGACCAAAAAAGCACTCCCTGTCTAAGGGGTAACTATTTTAAGACTTAGAAAAGGTTTAAAACTTTTGTTTTATTCCTTGGGCCAATGATGATATTTTTCTGAAGTCATTTGAATTACCAAAAGCAAACTTTCAATGAAGACTTTCAGTCTGAGAATAATGTTGCGTTCTGGAATTATAATACATTGGATAAGAACAGATTTCTAAAGCTTATGAGGATATTTTTCTAAAGCTTTCTTTGCTCAGTTTTCTGGTTTCAAAGGCAACTTTTTAATGAGGACCAAGTCTGAGAAAAGTTACGCTTTTATCAGCTAATTAGCTTTTGTCATTTAAATGCAGGTGGTCTAGAAGTTTAACCTATTTTGGTACTAAGTTTTATGCCAAATACTTTATTTCATTAGGCAGTTTCTTTGTGTATATTACTAGAAGGTCTTTGAATGCATTAAGATCCAGAGCTCCTTTTGCTAATTGGAAATTGAAAACCAAGAATCAAACGCTTTAGATCACTACTGGTCTAGGAGTTACAAGGTGGAGGGGATATAAGGAGATGCGCTTTTCTTTTGGTGCTCACTTTCCGGTGAAACAAGAGGTTTTGCTGGCTTTTTGGCATATTTTCACCTTTCTAGCAATACTTCCCTATATGGCTTTTTTAGTCATTTTTCAGAATAGTTCTTGATGTAATGACCACTATATGGGTTTATCCCATAGAGACCTTTATTTATATAATTTTTGTTTGTTAAAAAAAAAAAAAAAACTAGGCTTGTCAGCCTAACATAAATAAAATTTTATATTTTATACATATTGAGCCTAACAGAATAACAAGTTAAAAAAGCTTGAATTAAACTAAAGATGAGGCCCTTCGAACAGCAAATAATCATAAAGGAACCCACTCATGGATGTCCCAAGTATAGATTCTTGGTTGCTTTAAATAAATAGCTAGAGTTTTGTCCAAGGTTTTTTTTATAGCACTTCCCAAGGTTGTATATTAAAAAATATTGTTACTATATAATGCATATATAGCTCATGTATGCCATGGCAAGTTAATGCATTTTCACGGCCAAGCAAACCAGTCGATAAATGAGGGAGAGCTAGACAACACGCGGACCTTCAATTTAAAATTTAGCCACGGACAAACGAAATGTCAATTTTTTCTAAAAGTACAAAATCAGTATAGATACTGGAAGTTTTATTAATACAGCGAAGCAGCAAAATAGTAAAGTTTGGAAGGATTCCCTCAGACACCGATGAGTAACTAGCTAGGTATAGTGACTCAAGGAGCCATAACCCCTAATTTTGAAAAAGCAAAATTTTGATAGTTATTTTACTTGACTCACTTCAAATACATCACTTTGCCAGTTTGCCTCATCCGCCTTTATGGTACAAAAGAAACTCAATACTGATTTTTCCATCAGAAAACGGGTAAAAACTCTAGTTTTGATGTGAGACTTGAATACTGCATCTTATTCACTTCAAAGATGTAACGGAAAGCCCTTAATGTCGGATAATTAGTCTTTCGATTTGTGAATCACTTAAAGAAATATTGCTCCGCTGATATTGTAGTATCATCTTATTTGTGGTCAATGGTAACAACTCACAAGTACAGGATATCTGAACAGCTATAAAATTTATAAACATGTAAAAGGATGAACTTCAAAATTAGATGCTTCTATTCATTTACAAAGAACAAAATAACTATATTAACTACATATGGACAATGCCTATTGTCTACACAACTAACATTAGCGTTATCAAAATTTAGAAAAGTTTGCTAGCAAATTCTTCTAAAACCTCTCCTTTTATTGAAGAAGAAGTTGCAAGTTCTTTAAGCTCTGATAAGCTTCTACCAAGTTGTAAAGCCACTTTAATCTCAACCAACTCTCCATTTTCTCTCCTATTCATTTCTGTCTCCTCTAAGCTTGATTCAATACTCTCTTCCATCATCTTGAAAAAGCCAGCATTGCTTCTATACATCTCAAATACCATCCCAACTTGTCCACCATGTTGTATTGAATTCACAACACTAGCCAAAGCACCACCGATAACCGCCACAGCTAAGGCCCATGGGCCTTGGCCCACTAAAGCTGATCCCAAAGCCGCTACACCGGTTAACATAGGCCCGCTAACCGCCAGCATTTTGTTCAACTTTAATGCCTTTTCTCCTAATCTCAAGTAATCACTCTTATCATTTCTCTTCATAACCTTCACAACTTCCCTCATTTCAGCTTCCAATTTATCGTCCCATCCGTTTGGGTCATTCCCATTCTGTACATTTTGTCTTGTGGGTTTTGTCTTCTTTTCGGGCCACCATACCGTGGGCTCAACTTTTTGTGGGAACTTTTCGAGCATTACCCCGAGTAAGGGGAGCGGATACGCTTTGTCAAGTGCTAGAATTTTCTCCATAGCCTCCTCAACATCATCCATGTTTGGGTTCCTTATAGAGACCTTAGTATGAATCTCTTCATAAAGTTGCTTGAACAACCTAGCAGCGTTTCGTTGCTCTTCGACTAGTTGAGAAGGTTGGATTTTGTTCACAATGACCAAAATTCCTGTAGCCGCTAAATATAACAAAGTCGAGGAGAGCTGGAGTGCTATAATAGGTGAACCAATATTAGCACTAATAGCCGAAATACCAGCCATCAGTGAAGCTGTGAGAGTTATCGCATTTATAGACGTTAATAAAAGGCTATTCCAGTCATTTCTTTGTTCTCCTATATTCTTATGCATCTCTATTCTATCCGATATAGCCTCCATTATTGCATAAAGCTTCTCTATGACCATTGGATCTGCAACTTTTGTATTATAACTTGGGGAAATGTGAGTCTTTTCGATATGGATTGGAATTTTTTTCGGGTAATTATTTCTCAATGCGAGCTCATCCACCAAATTTGTAGAAATATTGAGTTTGGGGAGATTGAGATGAGAGTTTCTAAGTTTTGGCATGTCGATGGTTGCTTTGGTAATCCCTCTTCTATGAACTGAAGATGAACAAATGGATGAACTTATCATGCTTGCCATTTTATTCTCCTTTTTGTGTTCTTGATTGAGGCTAGGTGTAGATGTTGGTATCAATCAAGTTTAATTAGCTAGGCTCAGTAATATGAATGAATGTAAAGCTTTTGTTTTAGGGTGTTGATGAGATAAATGGGATGAGGAGATACGTTGGACATAGTTTCATATATATATAGGACAAGTACGTATAGGTTGGACTTGACATATTGAATATTTGAAAAGATTTTTATATTTTACTGTTTCCAAGCTTTGAAAGGGTAATATTTGAACGAGTAGACTGTTTCTGGGATTATTTGCATGTCAGCCTTGAATCTTGAATCTTGAATCTTGATAGAGTGTATTTGTTGCCCTTCGTTGACTTTGAACTAGATTAGCAAATAACTTTTTTTTAACGGCCATTTGACACAAAATCATTATATAAAAACGTATTAAACTAAATGATTTATGAAAATCGGTTAATTTATGTTTAGTATACCGAACTATTATCGGTTAACGAATTTCATAACGAACAACTTTTAACCATTTTCATATCAAATAACAAAAATTAAACAATCAACAAATGATGTCTATATATGTCGTTAAATGCAACATATATTGTAATATGTATATATCATTTTTGAACCCAATTTTGACCAGTTTTGAGCTACAAATACATCTAATTTCTTATTAGAGTCACTAAGAATGATTATTCATCAAGTTTTGACCATTTTTGTTTATTAGTTTGACGAAAGTATGGTTGATTGTTTAATTTTTGGACTTGAAAATTAATATTAAAAGTTTTAGGTTGATATGTAATTTATTAAATAATGATTTAGTACAATAAAAATGAATTAAACCTACATAAATTTTCACACACAAAAAAGTAGCTGAATGAAACGACTGTTTCTTACTGACAAATTGGAATGCGTATCTGGTCAAGATATTTTCATTTTTTTGGCCTGAATAAGAGTTTACTTTTAAGATGAATGAAACGATCGTTCCTTACTGAAAATCAAATAAGTTGTGTTATTTGTTTAAAATCTACGACACCAACAATCGTAATTTATTAGCAACCCATAGCTCTATACAATATAATAGACTAGGATGATTTTGTCCTGATATTTAATTATAGCCACATCATGTGCTCTCGATAGCGTGATGTGATATTTCATCATCTTATACTCCATGGATAGAAACGGTAGTTTGTTAATCAAAAAAAAAAAAAAAAACAAGAAGTGGAACTATTTGTCTATTTCCATTAGAAATGGTTGAAAAATGTAATTGTCAAGTATCATATTGGTCATGTTACGTGTTTCAGTACGTATAATAATTCTGCATGATATTACTGTAGCATACAGCTTGAAATTGAAAATTTTACAAATGTTGAGTTAAGATAAACTAAAAACTTCGAGTTGTGGAATTTTCATTTGTGGATTTCCTGATGAATAGACTAACATATACATACGGTGCGTTGGAAGTTGAGCTTGGGCTAAATTACAACGATCAGGATCTTAATGTGCAAATTATATTAAACTATATTTTTATAAGAGATGAAACGATGTTTCAAATAAATAGCACAATATATTTATTAATTTGTAAGACTGCCCTTGAAACTAACAGCTAGTACAATTTGAGGTTTGGATTTACCGATTTACTGAATTTGAGGCGTAGGGTTTAAATTCAATCTATCCAAAAACGCAATTTAAATTAGCAGTTCAGGACTCGACTCTCAACACGTGCAAATCTACCTACCACATGTCTATGCAATTATGTAATTATAAAACTATTTAACGAGAAGTCCCATATGGCATGCAATATTTGTTATATTCATTAAACTATTATTATTACGATTTTGTACCAGATTTCACATGGTAGTTTTTTTCATTTTTCTCATTGATCTGTGGTATTTTTTTATATTTAAACTCAGGAACGCATTCCAACAAAATCGGATAAAGATCTCATTAACGCTGTTAAATATATACAGTATATGAATCCACCTGGGTTTTCAAATTGACATAATTTAATAGTAGTAGTATTTTCGTTTAAGTTAGCGTTCATTATTTTTTAATTTTTTTTTTCACTTCCAGGAACAACTCTTGCTGCTTTTATAGTTCGTGACTTCGTTTCCTAGTTATATATATATAGTATATATGAAAAATCCAAAGGACAGTTTGTGCATTTACAATCAAACCTCTAAATAGCATGGGGTTTGAGAATTTCTATTAGTTTGATGATTATTATTAATCAATCGATAAAAAATATTACTTAATCGATATATCAATTTAGCACATAATCCTAGTCAGGACCGAGAACGGCGAGAAGAGTATATTTTTAAAGAAGTTAACAATTAATCGATTATTAGTTCATAGTTCGTATATAGTGTTCTGCTAGTGTTGGCAAGGTGTTTTAAACTAAAAAAAAATTTGCATAGTTAAATAGGTGTTTTATATCATTTTGTACATTCGTTTATTCATTTTTTCCTGTTTTGTACCTTAGTTTCTTAATTTTTCTTTTTTTTATCCTGGTTTGTACTTTTATTTTATTTTTGTACCTTTGGTTTTTAATTTTTCTTTTTTTACCATGGTTTATATTTTTCTTTCTCGTTTAGTCAATTTTCAACCACTAAAACTCGGGAACAAAAAAGAAAATAAAGTAAAAACTAAGGTATACAATAAAGAAAAATTAATAAACAAATGTACAAAAAGTAAATAAAAGTAGAAACCATGGTATAAAAAATAAAAATTAAGAAATTAAGGTACAAAACGGGAAAAAATGAAGAAACAAAGGTAGGAAAAGTGAATAAACCTGTTAAATAGGCGATTGGTTCTGGAATTGTTTATTTTGTTGTCAACTAATTTGTTGATTTCACATGTGTGCAGTTTGAACGTGAGCAAAATTTCTTTAAATAGTTTTGTGCCTACCTTTACTCTTTAGTTAAATTTAGAAACCTAAACCATAACAGGAATTGTTTAAATTACAAGATATATACTAGCAACGATAAGCTATTTGGAGATGTGATGAATCTAGCTAAGACAAAAGTTGGTATCAAAAGTTGGTAAAATTCATCTATTAAAAAGACTTAGATGTGATAGAAAAAAAATAGTGATAGATGTAGAGATAATAATAGAATTAGTGGCGTAGGCAAAAATTCAGTAATTACGTTTGTAGAAAAAAATGTATACGTAGAAGGAGTTTGTTTTGTTCTTTTCTTTTTTAATCGAAGTAGGATAGTGGTAAGTGTAGAGTTAAAAGTTCATATAACAGCAGTAGGAAAAATAATAACAGCTGTAACATATATGCACAAGTAGAATTAGAAACAACCTAGAAAAAATGAGCTCGGTGAAAAAAAAAACAATAGAATCAGCTTAGTAGTAGAAACAGAGATAAAAAGTAGTACATCAAAATTCGTAAATGTAGTATAGTTGTAGAGTAAAGTTTAGAAATAAAAGTATTTATGGTATTTTAGCGTTTTTTTGTAGAGGTATAGCGTAAGTTAGAAAAACATTAACTGTAAAAAAGTTGTTGTTTGATAGATATTTTTTTTATTTAATATCTTTCCCACTTTTTATTTATTTATCATTCCTTAAGTCCCATAGGTTTGATCCGGTAGATTGCGGTTTTATCACCCTCTGCCGCTGCAACGGAAATGTGTAGATTTTAGCTACACAATTGATCGATAGCATGTTGAAATAAAGAAATAATAAGGTCGGTAGATGTGATATATCTTTATCAGAAAGACTACTATGTAGCAAAGCGATGAAGGAGAGGAGTTGAAAGCTTATTTCGCCATGGACTGAGTTTCAGATAATAGAGAAGATGAAGATGTGTTATGCTTATTTGTTTATTTGTTTAAATTGTAATAATAAATGTGGAATTACTGTGATCGTAGGATCGGTAGGATGTGTAGTGTTTTTAGCCGTAGGATAAGATTAGAGTGATTGATTCTGATGATGCCACGTAGCATCAAATCAATGGCTTAGATGGAGCAGTTACTTAATTACAAGTAACCGCCCAAAGTTTGAATTTGTTTTCTATGTAGTATAAAAGTGTGAGTATGTAACAGAATGGGCATCGAAATAATAAAAAACCTGTGCAATTACGTTAACTGCTCTCTTCTTTGTTCATTTCTGATCCAGTACATATCAAATTGGTATCAGAGCCGTTTCCGATGACCGGAAAACGATCCCAAGCGTCACGACAACCACCATTGACACCATTTTTACAAACCAACCAACCATTAGATCAACCAGAAAACTCTAATACGTTAACTACAGACCAAAAACTAGATCAACTGCAGGCGTTGATACAAGCCAGTTTGCAAGAACAAAAAAAAATGCATGAAGATACAGTTATTCTGGAGAATCAAATCTCGCAAATGAACGTACAATTACAACAAATTGGAATTTCATACAATAATGGAAAAGGGGAAGAGAGAGATCAACCAGAATCATCAAAAACTTCAGGAAATGACAACTTCAAATCTCCAAATGCTGGTGATGTTAATTTTCTCCATGATCAAACTCCTTCTAATTTTAGATCAGTTAGACTTGATTTCCCCAAATTTTTTGGTGACAAATGTATGGAATGGGTTTACAAGGCAAATCAGTTTTTTAAACTCTATCAAACACCAGAAAATCAAAAGATTATAATTGCTAACATGCATTTTGAAGATCAAGCTTTAATTTGGTACCAGAATTTAGAACAAGCAGGACTCATAAGTAATTAGGAGGTTTTTAGTGAGCAAGTAATTAAGAGGTTTTCAGATAATATGCATGAAAATCCGTTAGATCTCTTAATTAAGTTAAAACAAACTGGTAGTGTGAAGGATTACAAGGGAGAATTTGAACTCGTATCTAATAGGGTAAGGGATCTTTCTGAAAAACACAAATTAGTGTACTTTGTGAGTGGGTTAAAAGAAGAAATAGGATTAACCGTTAAAATGCAATTTCCATCCGATATTGATACTGCTTATACTATTGCTAATTACCAAGAACAAAAGTTAGGGTTAGAGAGGAAAAATCATGCTAGAACTTTTGTAAATCAGTCTACTAAATTTACTGCTCCTAATTCGCAAACTACTTACACTAAGGTTCTGAACACGAATGTGGCTAATAATTTACCCCCCATTAAAAGACTTTCACAAACTGAATTGGAAGAAAGAAGAAAGAAGAACCTTTGTTATAATTGTGATGAAAAATGGGTTAGAGGACACGTATGTTCAAACCCAAAGATCTTTCTTTTACAAAATTATGAGGACAAAGAAAATGAAAATAGTGAGAATGAAGATGATGAACCAACAAGTGGTGATAATTATGAAAATCCTGAGATAACCTTACAAGCAATAACAGGGGGCAGTAACTCTTCTTCTATAAAATTTGTCGGTAAAGTTAAAGGCCAGGAAGTAGGAATTTTAGTGGATTCTGGTAGTACGCATAACTTCATTGATCCTAAGTGGGTTTCTTTACTTAAGTTGCCAGTTATTCAAGGTGATCTACTGGAGGTCAAAATAGCAAATGGAGAAAGTATTAAAAGTAAGGGAATTTGTGAGCAGGTAAAAATTACAGTTCAAGGAAATGAGTTTTTAGTGGATTTTTTATTGTTACCATTGGTTGGTTATGACATGGTCTTAGGAATGCAGTGGTTAAGCAAATTAGGAGTTATTAATTGTGATTTTAAAAAATTAACAATGAATTTCAGACAAGGTAATAGAGAGATTTGTCTTAGAGGGCTTACTAACCAAACAAAAGTTGCTGAAATCCAATTTTTAGAAGGGAATATACGAAAGGGGAAAGGATTTATCTTACAATTATATTCTACGGAAATGCGACATGTTGTCTCTCTTCAAAATTCTAAACTTGAACCCCTTTTGAGAGATTTTCCAGAAGTTTTTTCTGAGCCGAAAGGGTTACCACCTGAAAGGCAACATGAGCATAAAATAGAATTAATTCAAGGAACAAATCCGATTTCAGTACGACCTTATAGGTACCCTTATTATCAGAAAACTGAAATTGAAAACATTGTTAAGGAGCTTTTAAGTAATGGGTTAATTCGAAATTCCCAGTCACCATTTTCCTCACCCGTAATTTTAGTCAAAAAAGCAGATGGCACGTGGAGAATGTGTGTTGACTATAGAGCTCTTAATCAGGTCACTATAAAAGATAAATTCCCTATACCTGTTGTGGATGAGTTACTAGATGAATTATATGGTGCAACTATTTTCTCTAAATTAGACTTAAGGTCTGGTTATCACCAAATTAGGATGAGTGAGAAAGATATAGCTAAAACTGCTTTTAGAACCCATGAAGGGCAGTATGAATTTTTGGTCATGCCTTTTGGTTTAACTAATGCTCCAGCCACTTTTCAGAGTAATATGAATGCTATGTTGAAGCCTTTTTTAAGAAAATTTGTGTTAGTCTTCTTTGATGATATTTTAGTTTATAGTAAAAGTGAAACAGAACATGAAAATCACCTTAGACTGGTGTTAGACACTATGAGAACTAATGAGTTTTATGCTAAGAAATCAAAGTGTAAATTTTTCCAAAAAGAAATTGATTACTTAGGTCACTTAATTTCACACGAAGGAGTAAAGGCAGATCCATCTAAAATTACAGCTATGCTTGATTGGCCTCAACCAAAAAACTTAAAGAGTGTAAGAGGATTTCTAGGGTTAACTGGTTATTATAGGAGATTTATCAAAAATTATGGGGGAATAGCAAGTGCATTAACTGATTTACTTAAAAAAAATGCTTTTTCATGGACTGAAAATGCTGATTTAGCATTTAGAAATTTGAAGGTTGCTGTCACAACCCCACCGGTTTTAGCCTTACCAGATTTCACTAAAAAGTTTGTTATTGAGTGTGATGCTTCAGGACAGGGAATTGGTGCTGTACTTCAACAAGAAAAAAGAGCTATAGCTTTTTACAGTAAAGCTTTAAAGGGGAGACTATTGACATTGTCAACATATGAAAAAGAGCTTTATGCTCTAGTTCAATCTATAAATAAATAGAGGCCATATATTTTTGGACAAGAATTTATTGTCAAAACTGACCACCAGAGTTTAAAATATTTACTAGAACAAAAAAATTGGCATTCCAACTCAGCAAAAATGGCTTTCTAAATTATTGGGCTACCATTTCAAAATTCTTTACACTAAAGGTAACCAAAACAAAGTTGCTGATGCTTTATCACGAAAAGAAAATGAGCAAGTAATGTGTCATTCTTTAACTGTAACTAGTCCTCTTTGTAATTTTTTAAGTGAAATAAGTTCTGGTTATGTAGATGACCCAAAAATTAAGGAAATTAATGAACAACTTAAAAAAGAGACCTTAACCTCACTCAATTACATTTGGAAAGGTGGTTTACTTTTTTATAAACAGAGGCTTTATATTCCTAATGACACTGCTCTAAAATTAAAAATAATGGAGTTATTCCATTCTGATCCATTAGCAGGCCATATTGGATTACAAAAAACTTTGGGTCAAGCTTATAAAGAATTATTTTGGGCCTGGTTTAAAAAGTGATTTCAAAAAATTTATTGATACTTGTGATATTTGCCAGAGATGCAAATATGGAAAAACAAACTGTTTTGGGTTACTTCAACCACTACCAATGCCAGAACAAGTGTGGTCAGAAATAAGTATGGATTTTATAAATGGTTTACCTAAATCAAATGGTTTTAATTGCATTTGGGTTGTGGTTGATAGGCTTACAAAGTATGCTCACTTCATTCCTCTAAAACATCCGTTTGGGGCTTCAAATTTAGCTAATTATTTTTTAAAAGAAATTTTTAAATTACATGGAGTCCCTAAAAAAATAGTCTCTGACAGAGATACCTTATTCACAAGTGATTTTTGGAAGGAATTGTTCAAGTTATTGGGAACTAAGTTGCTTTTAAGCACGGCTTTTCACCCACAAACAGATGGCCAAACCGAGATAGTCAATAAAGCTTTGGAAACCTATTTGAGATGTTATACATCAGATTTTCCTAAACTATGGTCAAGGTGGATATATATTGCAGAGTATTGTTATAATACAACTACCCATTCAACAATTCAAATGGCTCCATTCAAGGCGTTATATGGGTATGAACCTCCTAAATTGTGCCACTACATTACTTCGAAAGACGACAACCCAGAGATAAAGGAATTATTACAGGGGAGAGATGAGATATTGCATACATTAAAAATAAATTATTTGCAAGCTAAAAATCGAATGAAGCAGAACGCAGATCTTAAAAGGGTGGATAAAAATTACAAAGTTGGGGATTTTGTTTACCTGAAATTACAGCCATATCGACAGCAAAGTGTGGTGCGAAGAAAAAACCAAAAGCTAGCTCCTCGTTTTTACGGACCTTACAAAATTAGGGCAAAGATTGGGTCAGTGGCTTATAAATTAGATTTACCTCAACAAAGCTCAATTCATCCAGTATTTCATGTATCACAACTCAAATTGAAGATTAAAGATGATAAAGAAGTTGTACCTGATTTACCAATTGAAGACACGCAGGGAAGATTACAGCCAGTTCCAATCCAGATCTTGGATATTAAAGAAAAAAATAGGGGAAAAAGAGTTTGGGAAGATGTTTTGGTTCAATGGAGTGGTCAACTCAAAGAAGATGCGACATGGGAAAATTTTAAGAGGCTTTTAAACGTTTATAATGATCTTGAGGGCAAGATCATAGCTAAGGAGGAGGGAATTTGTGATATATCTTTATCAGAAAGACTACTATGTAGCAAAGCGATGAAGGAGAGGAGTTGAAAGCTTATTTCGCCATGGACTGAGTTTCAGATAATAGAGAAAATGAAGATGTGTTATGCTTATTTGTTTATTTGTTTAAATTGTAATAATAAATGTGGAATTACTGTGATCGTAGGATCGGTAGGATGTGTAGTGTTTTTAGCCGTAGGATAAGATTAGAGTGATTGATTCTGATGATGCCACGTAGCATCAAATCAATGGCTTAGATGGAGCAGTTACTTAATTACAAGTAACCGCCCAAAGTTTGAATTTGTTTTCTATGTAGTATAAAAGTGTGAGTATGTAACAGAATGGGCATCGAAATAATAAAAAACCTGTGCAATTACGTTAACTGCTCTCTTCTTTGTTCATTTCTGATCCAGTACATATCAGTAGACAATGAAATAAATGTAGATTATAATAAGTTTATTGATATTGCTGTGTTTTATATTACATAAAGCATCCGTTATTATAGAGAGTAAGGTTTAATCAAGTAAATATCGATTCTTAATAGAAAATTAAATATAATCTCATAATCTAATGTAATTATATTACATCTTCTCCACATCGATCAATTTAATATTCTAGCGTTATACATTATCCTTATTCCTTAGTCATGACTCACGAGACTTTCCAAAATTTTGAAGTGAAGCTGTATAGAAAATATATATTTTTAAGAAGTAGAAGTATAATATTTGGGTTTGGTAAACCTATGTTACCTACTATATTATTTTTTCTTTGTAACTTCAATTATTGAATCGTAGACAGGTGAAAATTATATAGGGGCCTACAAAAGAGGTACAATTTTTAATTTTCGTTTAATATTTGCCCAACATTTGTGAAATAGTTTTGGTCTCCGTGTCCCCATCATATATATATAACTTTCTCATTACACGATAACAAACAGTTACTCTCTAGATAGATATGAGTATATATGGTGGTCATATTGCACCAAAAGTAACTCTATATAGTAATTGACAAGGTATACAAAATTCTCACTTCTTTGATAGTTTGGTGTGCAAGCAAATACTGTACTAAAATGAGTTTCACTAATATTTATAAAAACATTACAGATTTTGTACTCTAATACTCATTACAAAATAATGTTTGATTTAATGAGAGTCAAAAGCTGTCACAAGTCTGTCGCTAATTTAAAAAGCTGCCACAAATCTGTCGCAAATTGACTAAACTGTCACAAAGCCGTCACAAAAACCGTCGCTAATAAGCTCGTAACAAAAAATACCGCCACTAATCTCGTCGCTATTTGGATATTTTTTTGTAGTGACTATACCAGAAAAGATAATTCCTTTTCCGTTCATCGGAATTGGTCTTACTTAATTTTCTTAAAAGCTCAGAACAAAAAATGTGAAGTGGATCTTTCCTCATTGTGGTTACGTACATGTAGTTGCTATAAGCCTAATGGTTTGAGTGGATTTTGTGGAAGGAAAGTTTTCATTAATTGTAGCTAGGTTAATTCATAACAAAATTGACATAATTTTGTGTTACGATCAGAAAGTTTGTGTTCCCATTTTGTTTATAATCAAATTTTGTGTTATGGTTAAAAAAAACGATCAGAAGCTATATAGTAAAATTTTCTCTATTATCCCGTTATTGAGAGTGGTTCTCAGAAAATCCTTGAATATCAAAGCTACTATTAACAATATTTAACAAATTATGGGTCAGGAGAGAGAAGCCAATAAAGAAGATCTTATCTCAGTTTTACCTGTATTAAATTATCGATCGAAACTTTTGTTTTGTTGATGTATCACATCACATCTGAAGCAATGAAGAAAACTTGTACAAGTTTCATATATAAAAAATATTAAGCAAAACCAAAATTAATTACACTGGTTATAATTTATTTTAAATTACGTATTCTATGTATTGTTTTCTATGCGAAATTTAAATAATCTGAGAGTGAAACAGTTGAATTGGTAAAATCAATTAAGCTGCGTTGGCAGGGTACAAAGTTGAAAGTCAAACATCAAAAGCATGACTCCCGTGTTAAAATGGTCCAATATATGAATCTATCAAATGTTTGAATGGTTACGTACACATTAGTCAAACAGCGTTTATTTTTAACCTAGCTACTCTATATGTATATATATATCCTCACACAAGCAGCTCTCCAATATTCATTTCAATCTCTAACTTATTTCATACTATACCAATTCCCCAACCCATAACAAGAACCCTAAAAAGTGTTATATATATTGATACCACACCTTATATAGTCAATTCAGGATCATTAACATGGCCAGCCTACAAGCTAAATGTTCTACTGTGCTTTGTAAATCAATTTCATCATCTTCTAATCAAAGAAAAAATATTACAAGCACAATCAATCTACCCAAAATCAGAGAACCACTTCCTGATTTCTCCTCAACGAAATTTGTCGAGGAATTGGCGTTGAGACAAGGTTACACAAATAAAATCCCTAAGCATGTTGAAAAAACACATAGTTTCTCATTATATAATACAAAAAATCAAGATCCAATGGTGATAGAGAAGCTATACGCGATAATGGAAATTGTTTCGGATAGAATCGAGATGCACAAAAATATAGGAGAACAAAGAAACAACTGGAATAGTCTTCTTTTAAGTTCTATCAATACAATTACTCTCACGGCTTCGATAATGGCGGCTATTTCAGCTATTTGTGCTAGTGTTAACACACCCATTATAGCACTCAAGCTCTCTTCTACCATGTTATATTTAGCAGCCATGGGTATTTTAATCATTATGAACAAAATCCAACCGTCTCAATTAGTAGAAGAACAACGAAAAGCCACAAGATTATTTAAGAAAATCCACGAGGAAATTCGTACGAGGGTAACAATCGGAAACCCTAATAAGGATGATGTTATGGAGACAATGGAGAAGGTATTAGCTCTTGATAAGGCATATCCGCTCCCTTTACTCGGGAAAATGCTCGAAAAATTCCCGAAAAAAGTGGAGCCCGCAGTGTGGTGGCCCGAAAGGATGACAAAGCGAGACAGAGAAAGTAGAGAGGGGAGGAATGAAGGGAACGGATGGGATGATAAGTTGGAAGATGAAATGAGGGAAGTTGTTAAGGTTATGAAGAGAAATGATAAGAGTGATTACTTGAGATTAGGAGAAAAGGCATTGAAGTTGAACAAAATATTGGCGGTTAGCGGGCCTATGTTAACTGGTGTAGCAGCTTTGGGCTCAGCTTTAGTGGGCCAAAGTCCATGGGCCTTAGCTGTTGCGGTTATAGGTGGGGCTTTGGCTAGTGTTGTGAATTCAATACAACATGGTGGACAAGTTGGTATGGTATTTGAGATGTATAGAAGCAATGCTGGCTTTTTCAAGATGATGGAAGCGAATATTGAATCAAGCTTAGAGGAGACAGAAATGAATAGGAGAGAAAATGGAGAGTTGGTTGAGATGAAAGTGGCTTTACAACTTGGTAGGAGCTTATCACAGCTTAAAGAACTTGCAACTTCTTCTTCACTAAAAGGAGAGGCTTTAGAAGAATTTGCTTGCAAACTTTTCTAGAAAGTAACTTTGATAATATTCTTTTGTAGCATAGGTAACACTAACATTAGCTAAGTGTTTATATCAGTTGATCAGAAATTACTAAATCATTCCCCTTTTGTAAATGAACATTGATCGGTGATCGAAGTTGTATATTTATTCCTTGTGTCTCCCACTTGAGCTTTAACTATTGGATATCTTATCATAATTCATTTTTCTGGTCACACCATAGACATAGTCGGGGTATATAGATTCCCAGTTTTGACAAATTTAATCTATTATTATAGACTCAACTTCATTGGAAGACCAAAAACTAGTTGATGTTGTAGCTTCTTTTAAATTGCATCAATCTGATCTGAGAAATATAAAAGACAAGTAATTGACAAGCATGCACGCAGAGGCGTTGGCATGCATATATACTAAAGGCATAGTCCATAAAATTGCGTCATTTACGTATATTTTTTGTATTATAAAAAACTATGATATCAATTTTTATCTGTTAGTTAGGGTTTCAAACAAACAACGTGGTAATGTAGCCGGAAAAGAAAACGAGTACAAAAGTTTAGCACATGACACAAGGACGAATCTATATGTGTGAAAGGATAGGCAAGCGACCACCCTTGGTTCGGAAGAAAAAAACTTTTGTTTATTAATTTTTAGTATTTTTTTTATAAAAAAGTTATATAATATATAATATAAATGCAATTTTTTTACAAATTTACTTCTTCTTTTTTTTGAGGAAAATTTTTACTGCATTCATTATTATGAGTTTCTCTTCAAAAACAATACTTCTTTTTAATTAAAAAACTGAAAAGTATTTGTTACTTTTATTACTTGTTAGACTTTGTTACATCTCCATCATTCCATTTTTCCATTTTTTAAAATTACCAACTTTAGTAGTTTTCTTCTATTAAAAAGTTCAAATATTAGGTGTTTTTAATATAAAATATAAATCATTGATTATCTACAATTAAAAAAATTTGTTACATAGCAAGCACTAAGCAATAGTACTATTTATTACAACGACATCATTATTAATAGGTTATTGAGCCAATAAAAATAGTATATTTTGTTGTTTAATGAGTTTTCTCAAGTTTAACTAATTTATTTATTTCGGAAATTATTACAAAGCTATATATAGAATCTTATAAACGCACATATTTTATTGCATTTATGGTTTTGATGACTTATATATATATATATATATATATATAGTTTTCAATAATAACGCATCCCGTATTTATATACATCGTAACATTTTGATAATTTTTTAGTTAAAACTTGTTTCCATACCCGAAATCCTGAATTCTTCACTACATGACAGTCATCAAGTTAGGTTAGCCTTCCCCGTGGCATGGCTTGGATTTATCTCGCCCAAAAAAGTCTTGAAAGTTGCAACTTTTTGTTGATGGAGAAAAGGTAATTTTTTTTTTATCTCGATAACTTTTTGTTGATGACTTACGGCCAAACATACAAAATCAGCCAACAAAATCAAAAAATAAATAAATAAAATTAGTTACTTAACTTCTCGATGATGCGTCTCTTTCAAGGATCATTCCGGTGGATTTAGACCATTCTCAAACCACCATTTACCACTCAAGCATCCAAATGTAAAGAAATTAAATGCATGCATTCTATTTATATGATGCGGCCCCAGCGGGCACTACAAAAAAAATTCCAGATACCATCGAACACGATATTGCTAAACTGATGCTAAACTAAGTATCGCTAAATTTAACAAAATAATATAAATATATTTTGTTGTTATACTGTTGTTAAATTTAGCAACACTCAATTTATTATCAGTTTAGCAACAAATAACATAATGGTCTAATAATTTTTTATAGTGCGGATAAGCTAATATGCCCAAAATTTATGATCAACTCTGTCTATTTTCTATATCAAAAACTTATCGGTCTTTTGCAACTCTTCACAACAATCTCGTCTAATCGATGCCGACCTCCAATTAACATTAATGAACTAGAATTCATAGTTTTGATGACTAATTTGTAATCTGACTAGCTAGAGACTTTGGTCTATCTTTTCATTTATATATTTGATACGTCGGTTTACCATAAAAAGAAAACCCGACATTTCACCTATAAGGACAACACCATCCTCAATTCTATTACAACTAGCACCCAATACCTTACCTATAAAAGAATGGGTCATAATCATAACATATTAATCTCATATAGCCGCGTCTCCATCAATTATGATGGAACCAATTTTTATTATTATTAGGTTTATTTAATATTTATTGTTTTATAATTAGAGTCCTTAAGAGTATTGTAGGAAGGAATTAGTCTCTATGTCTACAATCTTATTTTGTAAGAAAATGTGTTCAATGCTTGCCAAGTTTGGAATTAAGTGAACTACTAGAGGTGTCTTCCAATCCAATTTTAGATTTTCTTTTTTCTAGTTTGAGCACCCTCTTTCTCCTTTCTTGCTAAAAGTAGCTGTTATATAAATAAAAGATAGGGAAGCAGAAGCAATCAAAGTGATGTGCAATGTCGCTTTCTTTCCTTCCGTAGACGGAGCTTTGCCCCTTTAATACACATTTTGATGAGAGGCAAGGTAAAATCGATTGTATAAAGGCGGGCATTCTATGTCACATATGCCAAATTCACCCCTCTATATATACAAATTAATTTATGTACCTCCTTGGATAATGTTATTAGACAACATATAAGTATATATATATATATATATATATATTTCTCTTGAGTACTTAGTTCATTCTTATTGTAAATACTACTTTTTTCCCGCTTCTTTCTTTGATCGGGTTTGGAATCAAACTCAAAGCAATATAGTGTCATATTAATGGCGAAAACTAGGACTCATTTCGATAAGATTTTGTTTCAAAGTTCCGAGAAGAAATCTTGTTTCAAAGTAATTGAGATATCACTACAAGAAAAAGTTCATTTAACATCATAAATTTTTTTCGGTTATCTTGCTAAAGTGCTTGTGGCTAAATTTTAGCAACAGTTTAGCAACAAATTATGTTGTTATTTGTTGTTAAATTGTTGCTAAAATTTAGCCACAATCACTTTATCAATATAACTCAAAAAGTTTTATGATGTTAAATAAACTTTTTCTTGTATATATAGGGGTCCATAAAAAATTAATCCTTAAAATAATATTAATGGAGTTTTTTTTAAGGTATATATTACTGCTAAGGTAACTTTCAGTGATTGAAACAACTGAATTCATTAGTTTAATTAAATCGTTGTGTCCATTGTCCTACCTACATTGAATGAGGATTGTTGAAGTTTAAACATGAGCTGTACGAATAAGTTTCATTTGGGTTTTTTTTTTAGTTTTATAACCTAAACTATATGTTTTATGTGATTTTTTACCCCGAACTATCTGTTTCTCTTTTTAAATACCCCAACTACGTGTTTCCCTATAAATCAGTACATTTCGTTATTTTTTTTGATAAAAATTTATGTTTTACCAAACTACCCCCGTTTAATTTTTTTTATTACAAATAAAAACATATATATACGTACATATATATGTATACATACACCCATTCTTTACTCTTTAACTTATTTAACATGCATATTTTATAAATAAATACATATACACACCCCAATATATATATATATATATATATATTTACAACACCATCTCCAAAGTCCTCTTTCGCCATCAGGCCCATCACCGCCATCCATTGGCGGCCCGCAAAGCCACCATCACTACTATGTCCGCCACCACCATCCCCATCCCCACCTTTATCCCCAATCTCTTATGTTTACATAATCTATGTATGTGCATATATATATATTTTCATTTTGTTGGTGTAATATATACTATATGTTATATGTATAAGTATAAGTATATGCATGCATATGTATAAGACTATAAGTATATGTATATATATTTTTTATCATTTTTTTTCTTAGCCCTTGGATCATATCTAACGGTTTAGATCGAAAAAAAGTCAAATGACCATTTTGCCCCTGAAATTTGGATGAAAAATGTTTGATAACATCAGATTTTTTCGTTAATTTGGACGGAAGGTACTGATTTAGAGAAAAACACATAGTTGTGGTACTTAAAAAGAAACAAGTAGTTCGCGGTTCAAAATCGCAGAAAATCTATAGTTTATGTTACAAAACTGAAAAACAAAGTTTCATTTGTGTTTGGGAAAAAAAATTTAGGAGCATATTTTTCAACGGCTCACTTGCTCAACATTCGTGAAACAGTTTAAATCTCATATGACGTTCCCATGCACGGTAATACAACAACAAACAGTTATTGTCAATATAGTTGTACTCTGATATACGCGTTAACCGAATTTATTATTCAATCTGCATGCGTTACTTCACAATTTTTTATTCAAGTTAGGTGTATTGTAGCATTTGAATTTTGACGTAGGTCTATTCTTGACCAATTTAACAGTACGTAAGATCTGAGAATTAAGCTTTTGTGTTTGTTGTATATTCATTCAAATCAAAATGTGTTACAAACCTATTGATAAAAAAAAAGTTTGAACCAGTATTAATTGTTGAGATCTCATGTTCAACTTGTCATAAATTATAACTTAACAAATTCAGTACAATATATTAATGACATTTTGTTCCATTAGAATTGTATGGGTCTACACTTGACTAATTTTACAGTGAGAACACAATACATAGTTCAATTTCGTGCTTTGCTGCAATTGCGTTTATAACAAAAAAGCTACGAGAAAGGTGAAAAAATTCTTTGGAGTTCAGATCATTTCTGCTGATATGCAAGAATGAATATGTGTGACGACTCTATATTAATTCATACTTCTCATTTTTAACTTTATTACAATGATAATTTATTTTATTTTATTTTTATATATGTTGATGTAGCCCTATCGAGACAATATACATAAGATTATGCTTAACCATATACTAATTTCGTTTTTCACAAAATACTGAGCAAATCCAGAATTACTTACGTACACTGGCTAATTCTTTTAATTATTTACTTAGCTAATCTATAGATTTTAGCGAAAGCAGTCTAATAAATCTTAGGGTGACACAGTTGAATTTGATAAAAATAATTAAGCAACGTTGGCAGCTTCAAACTTGAAAGTCAAACCACAAAACCACGCCCGTGTAAAAAATGGTCCAATTTATGAATGTTTGAATGGTCACATTAGTCAAACAGCGTTAAACCCACAATCTAAATGTATAAATACTCACTCAAGCAGCTCTCCAATATTCATTAAAATCTCTTACTCCAAAACATATTCCAAATACCCAAATCCAAAACAAGAACCCTAAACAGTATTATAAATTGATATTACACCTAATTATTTACCCAATTTCAAGATCATTGACCATGGCTAGCCTACAAGCTAAATGTTCTACCGTGCTTTGTAATTCAATTTCATCATCTTCTAGTCAAAGACAAAATATTACGAACGCAATCAATCTACCCAAAATAAGAGAACCACTTCCCGATTTCTCCTCAACGAAATTTGTCAAGGAATTGGCTTTGAGACGAGGTTACACAAATAAAATCCCTAAGCATGTTGAAAAAACACAAAATTTCTCATTATACGATACAAAAACTCAAGACCCAATGGTGATAGAGAAGTTATACGCAATAATGGAAATTGTTTCGGATAGAATCGAGATGCACAAAAATATAGGAGAACAAAGAAACAACTGGAACAGTCTTCTTTTAACTTCTATCAATACAATTACTCTCACGGCTTCGATAATGGCGGCTATTTCAGCTATTTGTGCTAGTGTTAACACTCCTATTATAGCACTCAAGCTCTCTTCGACTATGTTATATTTAGCAGCCACGGGTGTTTTAATCATTATGAACAAAATCCAACCATCTCAATTAGTCGAAGAACAACGAAACGCAACAAGATTGTTTAAGCAAATCCATGAGGATATTCGGACTAAGGTAACAATAGGAAACCCGAACAAGGATGATGTTGTGGAGGTAATGGAGAAGGTATTAGCACTTGATAAGGCATTCCCGCTCCCTTTACTCGGGACAATGCTGGAAAAATTCCCGAAAAAAGTGGAGCCTGCGGTGTGGTGGCCCAAAAGGAGGACAAAGCGAGACAGGGAAAGTAGAGAGGGGAGGAATGATGGGAACGGATGGGACGATAAGTTGGAAGATGAAATGAGGGAAGTTGTTAAGGTTATGAAGAGAAATGATAAGAGTGATTACTTGAGATTAGGAGAAAAGGCATTAAAGTTGAACAAAATGTTGGCGGTTAGCGGGCCTATGCTAACCGGTGTAGCAGCGTTGGGCTCAGCTTTAGTGGGCCCAAGCCCATGGGCCTTAGCTGTTGCGGTTATAGGCGGGGCTTTGGCTAGTGTAGTGAATACAATACAACATGGTGGTCAAGTTGGGATGGTATTTGAAATGTATAGAAGCAATGCTGGCTTTTTCAAGATGATTGAAGAGAGTATTGAATCAAGCTTGGAGGAGACAGAAGTGAATATTAGAGAAAATGGAGAATTGGTTGAGATTAAAGTGGCTTTACAATTTGGTAGGAGCTTATCAGAGCTAAAGTATCTAGCAACTTCTTCTTCACTGAAAGGAGAGGCTTTAGAAGAATTTGCTTGCAAACTTTTCTAGAAAGTAACTTGATAATAGTCTTTTGTAGAATAGGTAATACCAACGTTAGTTAGGTGTTTAAATCAGTTATTACTAAATGATTAAGTAATTTTTTGTAAATGAAATATTGATTGGCGAAGTTGATTATTTATCCCTTTTGTCCCATATATGTGAGCTGTAACTATTGGATATTCTATCATAGTTCTAGCTGGTCACACGATACTCGATAGACATAGTCGGGGTAAAAGCTCCCCAGTTTTGAGATATACATTCGTCTATTATTACAGACTTAATTTCACTAGAAGACCGGAAATTATTTAATGTTGTAGCTAAAATTAAACGATGACTGTTGAAAATGCTATATTTTGCATGTAGCTTGTTGTATACCTAATGACAGTAAAAGTGTAATGTTTAATTTCAAAACATTTTCTATTTCAGAGGCATTTTTAGTCTTTTAATTTATGAAATGTAACATCTTTATACAGTCCATCCTCAATTTTGTATTTCAAAAACAAAGTCGATGTTTCAAACCCAAAGTTGTAGTTACACTTGACTTTTCGACTTTTTATAATAACCTTCTCTTTCTAAATGTTGTAGCTTGTGGTTATAATCTGCTTTCGAAGTTACGAGGTAGCTTTTGAAGTTACGACACTGGTCTTGTGGTAACGAGCTAGGTTGCATTCAACCTGGAACCCCTTGCTAAATGACAATATATATTTTGTTTCCAATGACCATACAAGCCTGACATGGTCATACAATGCATATGAAATGACAAACAAAATTATAATTATAAGTAAATTTTTTATTCTGAATTCCAAAATAATCAAACAAAAATCCTATATATTTTTCCGAACATAAGCATGAATGGCAGAAATGAAGAGAGAAGAGTGTTCTTTTTTCTCCTATGTCAATCGGTGTGTTTGTCTACATTCTCGGGATTGTTTTCCCCAAACCATAGTCGTCAACGCAAAAACAGGGTCGTTATTGCAATTTATGACATCAGAAGATTTCTTAAAAAGTTAAAAAGTCAAGTGCGGTAACGTACGGCTCTAAGTTTGGAAAAACGACCCTAATTTTTAAACTACAGAATTGGGGTTGGATTTAAGAAATTCATGATTATGTACACAGGGACGTTGCCTTTATGAAATGCATGCAGAGATGGAATAACATGCAAACTCTGAAAGGCTTTTAGCTAGCCGTCGAGAATGGATATATATATAGTCCTTGAGTTGATCATATGCTTTACTTAATGCATCAAACTTTTTTGAAGCATAAAAAATTATCATAAATTTGATCTGTTGGACTTTCAAAGAAGAAGTGCTATTAAGCCTATTATAGCCGCAAAAGAAAACGAATAAAAAAATTCAGCACACGTTAGCCATCAAGTTAGGTTATCTTCCCCTTGGCATGACTTGGATTTATAAGCTCACCAAACAAAGTTTTAAATGTTGTAATTCAATGGCGTTGGTGGAAAAGAGCCAAAACTTTTACCTAAAAAGAATTCAACTATGCCCAAGGAATTTGTAGAAATAGCATCATTTCACTAATACTAGCAAATTAAAATTAAAAGAAAATTTACAGGATTGTCCCAATTGTTTAATTAAAGAACAATAGTAATCCCAAAATTATAATATACAGCGGTAATAAATCTCGAGTTTGGAAAGAAGTCTGATCTTTATTTTGGATGGAGAATCATCCCAAATAAGTGATGAATTCAAATTTAATGGGACGGTTACGTTAATTCCAGAAAGATACTACGTGGTCTGCATTTTTTGACTAATATTGTACAATAGTTTGGAACGTAATTGGTCATCCCACACGGTTACATGTTCTTTTTTCTGGTTATCTTATGTTTGTTTAAATTTATTCTTAATCAATTCCATTTTAAATGGTAAAAATCATTGACCCAAATACATTTTATAAGTTTTGCAAAGGACTCTCATTACATTTTTAAAATGGTACAACTCCTAGATGACTGTTATTTTCCATAATTATTCGCCGAGTCAATGATCTCTTGGAGAGCATATTTGAACCCCAAGCAACTAAAATAGGGATTATCCCAAATCTAGGTGTATAAAAGCAGTGATTCGCATTAGAATATTACTTTTACGAGCAATTAATCTTTTTTCATTAACCATTCTCTTACATACTTTACGTAGTAATTGACAAATATAATTAAAGTAAATATTTTGAAAGAACTAGTGCATTATGTCACCTTTAAAGATGGATATACATATCTATACTATTAAAAAATATAACTGCCCATAAAATAACTATTTCTACACTATCATCAACTAAATTTGTTTATCACATTTCCCATAATATGGTTTAGTTTGCTCTTTTCTTTATTTCTCATTTCTTACAAAGTACAAAATATAAAAACATTGAAAATATGCAGCAAATTTTTATCATGACCGACCATGACAGCATATTTTAGTATACTTTCTTTCAATTTGGTTATATTTTTTTATACGATTAATGTTTAAAAAATAAAAAAAATAAATACTGGTTAATGCAACCACACATGCATACTCTAGTATTTTTAATGATAAAAGCAACTTGATGGAAGTTATTCAAGTAACAATTCTAATACACAAAAATTTCATTAATCAGACCTAATAAATGGGAGAAGTAATGTCAATCTAAAAAATATAAGCCAAAAATACACAAAAATTGAGGAGGGAAAAGTCATTTCCGAACTATAGTAAGCGTAAGACTACTGTTGCCATTCCCACATATATTCACAGATTGTGAATCAAACACATACAATATCTTAATATCGAACAATCCATCCAAGAATTTTCTTAACCAATTATGTTGGATCGTGTAGCACTTTAATATTGTGATTTTTTAATGCGTTGATATATATCATAAAAATAATATTTCACGTAATTAGGATCATTTCAAATGATTTGGTCCAAATTGATTTATTTTCACTAATTAACGCTTCAAAATTGGATCCAGAAAATCAAAATCTTCCTAACAACTTAAGGGTATTATTAATACTTCCTCTAAACTACGAATTACGTGCCACGTTAACCTTCAAAAATCGCAATGCCTAAATTGAAAAGCTCAAAAGTTAATCACCTATTTTCAATGTTAAAATATTATGAAAGTAATTTATTCCAAGAAAATTCCATTTTGAAAATTCCGATAGGAACATTTAGTGCTGCAAATGAACATTATTGTTCATGAACAAGCTCTTGCTCACCTTGTTAAAAACTCCTTTGTGTATTCATTTACTAATAAGACTCGTACGTGATGAGTCTTGCTTTATTTAATTATATATACTATTGTTAACCTAGGTGGAAGAATTTTTTCCTGCGATGTTTATACACATGGGTTCGATCTCCACCAACAACAATAACCAAGTATTAAGTGAGAGGTCGTGTCGGTGATATGCTACGCTAGTCTCTCCCGTGAATTTAGTCGATGTGTGCGTGAACAACGCTGACCCAGATACTTCGGTTGCCACAAATAAATAAATAATATTCATATTTATATAAGTAAAAATCATAAAATATAATGCTAAAAATCGAAAATTTTCTTTACTTTTTATAATAAATTTGTTTTGTTAAAACTACATCATTTTATATTAAAACTTACAATACTTATTTGTACAGTATTAATCATCTTATCATAACCACATCGTTTGATAAAAGAGTCGAGCTCATCTATAGTCCTATGAACGTTTTGTAAGTCAAAAGTACACGTAACACATGATTTCGAAACACAAGCTTTCGATTGAGGGAACCAAAACTTGATTAGACGAAAACGAAAACACACACAAAACCAATTTAATCTAATGTTCAAAAACCAAAGTTAATGTACACAACCACCAACCAAGGCTCAATAAATTGACCGTGAAACAACTCGTGTTCACCGCACAAATAAAAATCTAAGTAATTTTTACAAATATACCAATGTTATCGTTTATTTATAACTTGTTACATTTGAAAGTATTTAAATTTTGATTCTTTCTATTTTCTGGCATTACTAATGTATAAAATGCGAAATTACACAATTAAATAGCAGAAAAACTATAAAAGGCTATTCAGGACATTAAACAGATTTTTTTTAACAAATGTGATTTTTTTTTTAAAATAACCATTTTTTTTTACTATACAAAAATTAAAATCGGAGAGCGTGACGGTGACTCTTTCCATAAGAGTATTGGTCAATAAAGTCACAAACAACAATAGCACAGAAAAACCCTCGATCCCTCTCCCTTTCCCTTCTCTCTCTAGAAAAATTTTTTTTAAAAAAAGATGATCCAGCTACTATACGCCTTAATATTCACAGAGATGACACTAATAATAATGTTTGTGTTCAAAACCCCTTTAAGAAAGCTTGTGATTATGGGTTTAGATCGTCTTAAACGCGGCCGAGGCCCCATCGTGGTAAAAACCGTCGGTGGGACCTTATTTGTTGTTATGGGTTCGAGTTTGTATAATTATATGTCGATCCATGGCCGTTGGATCGAGGATGGGGATGTTAATCCGACGGATCAGGTTCTCATGGCTTATTATCTTCTAGAAGCTTCTCTTATGGGTACGGTAAATAGGATTTAATAGATGGTTTCGTTTATTACTGTTTAGTACCTGTAGTATTGGGTTATACCGTTTTCATACCAACCTTTTAAGTTTTACCCATATTTTGGTCCCAACCTATCAATATTTGTCCATTTACGAGTTCAACAGTAATAAATCGATAAAATTGCAATTCCGTTTTTTTTTTAATACTAGTCTCCTAATCAGATAAAAATAGGTAGGTGGGGACCTGATTTAAGAAAAAATAAAGATTGGGTACCAAAATGGTAAAATCCAATAGTGGGTTCTAAACACCTTTTTTCCATTAGTATTGTTTGTTTATTCATTGCGTTGAATTGTTTGTTCTGTTAGTTTTTTTACATGGAAGGGTTGCCAATTAGCTTATCAGCTCCTTATTAAGGCTTATTTAGTGGTTATATTTAAATTTAATAGATATTACTTGTATTGGTGTTTGTAGAAATTATAGAAAATGTTAATTTAAAACTCATAGTTCATAATAGTAAATGGGAGATCGTACATAGTTAATAATATTCAAACATAATAATACTGTATTGGTCAATAAAGTCATTAAACAAGAACCTAGAAAAGCCCCTTCCTTTCTCTCCCCCAATCTCTCTAGAGAGATAAAAAAAAGATGATCCAGCTACTATACGCGTTAATATTCACAGAGATGACACTAATAATAATGTTTGTGTTCAAAACCCCTTTAAGAAAGCTTGTAATTATGGGTTTAGATCGTCTTAAACGCGGCCGAGGACCCACCGTGGTCAAGACCGTCGGTGGGACGTTATTTGTTGTGATGGGTTCGAGTTTGTATAATTATATGTCGATCCGTTGCCGTTGGATAGAGGATGGGGATCTTAATCTGACGGATCAGGTTCTCATGGCTTTTCACCTTCTAGAAGCTTCTCTTATGGGTATAAAAAATAGATTAAATAATGGTTTTGTTTTATTTGTTTATTGTTTGTTTGTTTATCTTGATTGTTTTGTTTAGTGTTGGTATATGGAAGGGTTGTCAATCAACTCCTCATTAAGGCTTGTTTAGTGGTTATATTTATATTTAAAAGATATTTCCTGTATTGGGTATAATTAAATTTGAAGCCTCTCTTATGGGTATGTAAAATAGATTAATAGATGGTTTGTTTATATGTTTATTGTTATTGTTATCGTTGTTTGTTTGTTTGTTTATTGCTTTGTTTAGTTCTGTTATATGGAAGGGTTGCCAATCAGCTTCTTAGGCTTCTTTAGTGGTTATGTGTATATTTTAAAGATATTTCCTGTATTGGGTATGTAGAAATTATAGAAAAGGTTAATTGGTAAAAAGATGGAAAATAGAAAAAAATTTGTTTCTTTTATTTGTTTGTTTATTCATTGCTTTGACTTGTTTGCTTTGTTTAGTTTTATTACATAGAGGAGTTGACAATCAACTTATGAGCTCCTTAGGCTTATTTTAGTGGTTATAAGTAAATTTTAAAAATATTTCCTGTATTGGGTATGTAGAAATTATAGAAAAGGTTAATTATTATGATTAGGGACGGAACTAGAAACTTTAAAGGAGAGGGGAAAAACACTACTTTTGGTAGGCTGAAACGCTAATCAAATACAAAGGGTTTTTATTTTATTTTATATTATCAATTATTATCAAAACTGTTACATGGAGGGCTGCCAAAAAATATAGCAATCGCATCAATGTATTTATAAACACATAGCTTCTTTATTTTAACGAATTTTTCCAAAATAACCAGTTGCATCAATTACACTAAGAAATTTATAAGTTAACTTTTAGCTCAAGCTCACCTTATATCATTTAAAGAGACTTGGATTCTCCTTGAAACTAATAAAATATTATTATAATCTCTTCATGTTTTTTATTCCTAATATAAAAATGAAGAGAGAAACTATTAAAATAATGAGAAGTGTGCTACTCAGTTAAACAAAATTAAATAGAGAAGTAATTACAGGGAAATTGAGTTTTTGGTTAAAACTAAAGTTGCTAACTAAAACTGCAAAAGTGGCTTATTTCCTCTAAAATTTTAAGATAATAGCGGAATTGATGTGAATGCTTAGTCAGTTAGGCTTTTAGTTGTTATAATAAAGTTTAAAAGATAGTTCCTGTATTGGATATGTAGAACAGTAGAAATTGTAGAAAAGGTTAATTATTCTGAGATGGATGGTAAATTGAAAGGTTATTTCTAAAAAAGATGTTTTATTTTAATATTTATCTATTTTTGTATTGCTTTGAATTGTTTATATTGGTTACTTTTGTTACATGAAGGGGAAAGAAGGAATTAAGGGGAGACACTCGGGGTTTTATGGCCCTTCCTATTTTGATAAATCAATAAAGGAAAATATCTATGTATTTTGAATCTTTGATTAATGTTATAATTAGCGTTTCAGCCCCTCTCGCACTGTGAAACGAATCATTTAGAACATTAGCTGCTCCCTTTTTAGTTTCCTGGTTAAGTTATTGATTGTCAATCAGCTCCTGAAGCTTCTATAAGGGTTATATATATATATACTTATATACATTATATATTTATTTAAAAGACGTTTCCTGTGTTAGGTATATATAAATCTTTAAAAGGTCTACTGATATGAGATGGGTGGAAATTGAAGATGTTTTTTTATCAAGTTCATGAAGAATTGAAATGATCGTCTTTATTGGGGTTATGTCCCTTTTACAAATTTGTTCTGCATAAATGAATTGAGAAGATTGAGAGTGATTGAGATGATCAAAATATTAACTCAGCGAGTTTTTGTTATATTAATGAAGCTAGTGTTTGACTATCAATTTAGGAAGAATTTAGGATTGACTATTTAACTTAAAGAAATTTCTACTTAATTGAACTTCATGAAAAATAAAGGTTGCCGGTGTTGGATCTCAGAGAAAAAAAACAAACAAACAAATGGATGCATATTTTGAGGAATATAAGAATTAAGAATGAAAATTGTCAAAAAGGTTGTTCACTTTTCCGGATCTATTCATGTATATAAGACTTTTTAAAAATATTTGTTCATTGGGAACATGGAGATTGAAAAAATTTCTTTTTATTGGGTACTAAAATTGTAAAAGCTCTTTATGATTGATTGTTTGGACTTATGCATAAGCGTCAACAGAGTTCGATACTTTGATTTTGTTGGATTTGTTTTACTGCTTTGATTGTTAAGATTTTGTATGGTTTCTTTCACATGCACCTTGTTGATTGTGCTTTGATTCAGTCAGGGGGCTTTAATTTGGAGAATTAAAAATAGGGTTTGGGACAATTGTATAAAACTTTTTATTGATTACTTGGACTTATCAGATGTCTCATTTTTTAAGCTTTAATTTTGTGCTATTTCATTTATTGCTTTGGTTGGGTAAAGTCTGTACTTTTTCACACTATTGGTTGATTTTTCTTTGATTCTGTTAAGGGGTATTTACTAGTATTTAATTTTGTGGAGTTTAGGCGAAGGATATGTGAAATTGTATTAAACATTTGTTTTCAAGTTTTTTTTAACTAAATAATGGGAAACACCATTGAATTGGTGCTCTCTTTTAAGGTATTAAGACAGTGATGTACGCTTTGATAAAGGTTGGAAATAAGCAGTTACGGCATTAGGGCGCCATGCTGCTGATTTTTATTCAGATATGCATGCCTTTTGCTTCGTAAATAATTTGAGATTTATTATGAAACTGATAAAAAATACTTTCAGAGTGACTACTAAAACTATTTCTAGCAAAAAAAATTGTTAGATGTTGCACCCAAATTTTCAGGGTAATGACCACCATTTAATTAACTTTAACTTGTTTTGCGCATGCAGTTCAATATATGTAGTCTTACCAGTGGATATTAAGTCCGTAAACTGAAAACCGTCAACTAAATATGGAAAATTTGACCTTGTTGCATGTCTTTTTGTCAGTAATGAACACAAATAAAATCAATTTTATTCTCTTTCGGAAGGCAAATACCTCATCCTAGGAGCACGTTTAACTCAACTCTTAGTTTGAAGAGTAATTACTAAAGAATTAAGATGAATCTACTTTGGGAAGAGAAATGATATGGCAATGTATCCACCTACAGATCAAGCTACAGATTTATCTAGGCGTTTTTTTTTTCAATTGGGCTGAAGAATTCAGGTGTAGTGCCTTCAAAATATTTTTGGGGCCCATATGCTAGCTACATTTTGATCTGTACCTCAATCTGTTGCTCTAGTAATACCGGGTTGGGAAAGTAAATTTCTTTTTTTCGTTAATTTGGTGTCTGGTTTTATTTATGACACAAAGGAAAGTGTATATGCATCCTTCATTGTGTCAGGAGTGGATCTAGTATCTTATAGTCTTCTGTTGGCTTCCTAAATATGCACATATTTGTTTTGGTTTTTAGGCAGATGTTCCTTAGATTCGGTTTTGTTGTATAACATACTTCTTTTACATGATTTCGAATCCTTTCGATGAAGGTTTTTGTCTTTACTGGCTTACTAATAAGAAGAATTTACTTGAACAAGCGACTATACACCTTAAAAATCAAATTATAAAAAAAGCCACTTTCCTTTCTTTCTGTAGCTTGAACCTTGTTTACTCAATATTTAATAATACAGGTTTAGTTCCACTGATTGCATTACTAATTAGATTCTCTTCGAATTCCTTTTTTTAACGTAAGAGAACCTTCAATTCCTCGTTTTTTTGGCCACTTTTTTAGGGGAATGTTCCTCTTAGAATCTTCAAAATTGTATTTGGAATCCTTGTTTTGACTTGTATATTCTTAGGAGCATTAGGTTTTAATTTTTTGGATTTCTGTTCATACCTCAAGATGACAAAAAAATAGTTTGCTTAAGATGCCAGAACCGTTCCAGGAAAAAGTAGAAATTGATCCATACTAGTTACTGCAATTTGACTATAGATGTTAACCCGGGTTATCTTCTTCTGTCTTTAACAAAAATGAGTTCGATACAAACTAGTAATGCATTGCTAATTTTATAGATTTTTATATCCCCAAGCTATCGTGGTCATGGACTCATGATCAAATATATTTGGTTTATGTTGTTGGTTACCTGTTTTCATGTAGTATGATTGAAGTAGAAGGACCATGAATATATGAATAGTAATGATTTGCAAACAAGATTTTAACAACAGTTGAAAACAAAGTGATCTGAGCACAGTATTGGTTTTTAGGCAAACAATGGTTTCACCAGTTTTAAATACTGCCACATCAGTTTGTTCAAAATTCTTTGATTGAGTTGTTTGTTTGCTAGATTACCAAATTACGGATTTGTCTTGTTGCAGCTTTTATGAGAATAAGCTGTAACTTTTGAGGTTGAGAAAAATGGTGGGTAACTGGGTTCATCTAGCATTAAGCCTTTAGCCTTTTCAGGCGAAAAATCCCAAAACGCTTGAGCATTTTCGTTGATCATCCAAATGTTCTCCAGCTTATAGGCAAACAGACTGAGTTTAAAACCTGTGACAATCAGGGCCTTTTGACAATATATTATTTGCAAACAACATTTTAAGAAAAGTTCCCAAATAAAGAGAGATGAGCACAGTATTGGTTCTTAGGAAAACAAACATCGGACGCATCAGGTTGTTTCAGAAATCTTTGATTGAGTTGTTTGTTTTCTATATTACCAAATTTCGGATTTGTCTGGTTGCAGCTTTTATGAAAATAAGCTGAAACATTTGAAGTCGAGAAAAATGGTAGGTGACTGGGTCCATCTTAGCTTAAAGCTTCTAGTATTTTCAGGCGAAAAATCTCATAAAGCTTAAGCGTTCCAGTTAATTAACCAAATGGTCTCCTGCTTTAGGCAAACAAACTGAGTTTAAAAGATGTGATAAATCAAGGCCTATGTATAGTTAAATTAGGCAATTCTGTTGTTTGTTCCTTTGTGACTTCTAATACTTTTAGTTGTTTCTGAAAGATTTTCTAAGAATTGATAACAAAACTTGCTAAACTCATTTTCTCAGTGCTCTGCTTATTATTTGCACCAATGATGGACAACCCACTCAGCTATATACTTGTTCATATGATCGGAATACATCACGAGAAACCCACAAGTATACTGTAGTCTGGTTTTTTGCTTTACGACGGCCTCTTCGTTTGCGACAACCTATATTGTACACTAACTTTTATCTCTGTGTTGATTGTTAACTTTGACTCATATGCAGGGTTCTCCTTGTTCCTTGCACTAATGATAGACAGGCTACACCATTATATACGTGAGTTACGCATACGAAGAAAAAGTATGGAGGCTGTGAAGAAGCAAAGCCAAGGCTTTGAAGATAGCAAAAATGGAGCTGCTAAGGAGATCAAAGGCTTAGAAGAAGAGATGTCCACTTTAAACCACAAGATTAAGCAGCTTCAATCGGACCTCGAGGCTAAAACAAAAGAGGCCAAAAATGCCGATACAAACACACTTGCGTTGAAAAAGCAGTCTGAAGGTTTCCTTTTGGAATATGATCGGTTGCTCGAGGAAAACCAAAATCTTAGAGATCAATTGCAGTCATTGGATCGAAGATTGTCGCATTCCGATACCAAAAAGTCTTTATAAGGATATCAAGGAGTCTCTGTAAGAATGGAAAACTGGCTTTTAGGACATACATCTCTTTAGAGTTTCACCATATTGTATTTTTTGTTAATTTTCTTGTTGAGTGAGTTGCTTTTTCTCTTAGCAGAAAATAGGGATTTTATGAAGTTATACTTACAAAAATTTCTTTTATGTATGGTATAATTCCCAAGTCTCTTGTGCTTTGTTGGGTTTGTTTAACCATTTATTTGTAAGACAATTCTATGTGTTTTAACGCTGAAACAAAGAACCATTTTGATTGAGCTAACCAATCAATCCTTACTTCCTTAAAACTGCAGCTTTTCCAGGTATTGATCCTCAAACCTTACTTCCTTAAAACTGCAGCCAAACAAACCTATAATTTGTTTCATAACTAAAATGAGATCGCAGAACAATAATTTGTTTTCCAACGGCAAAATAAGCCATTTCAACAAGTAGTAAATGTTACTCTAAAAATCCCATTCTGTAAAATTAATTTATCGTATTCAAACTTAAGTATGACTGTATGAGCTCATCAAAATGTTAAATAAGTGCCTGTGCAATCTCAGACGACAAAACTAGCTCGATAAGGTTTAATGGTGGAAAAGACCAGAAATATTTAGGCAGTGAATTTGCATCCTTAGGAAATATCTATCAAATAATTAGGCAGTGGATTTAAGATCTTTAATTTCAATAAGCTTTATTATAATAAATGTGTTGACTGAAACTTTGAAAATGATCAGAGAAACGAAGCTTACGCTCCAGCCTAGTTGTTTCATCAATTTTACTTGAATTAGCTGGAACTTCTATTGTTATGCTTGAATCATACCGATCAAGATGTTGAAAATCATTACTTGTATGATGTATATATATATATGTCTGTATTAAGTCTGTACGTAACTAGTAGAAACTATCCATTCTGTTGCAATACAAAACATTTTTGGAGCACTCATCCTTTAAATATAAAACAATTTTATTCCCTCTACTCTTATCTTAAAAATCTTCCCGCACCTCCGTGGAAATTAATAGCACACCCACTAATCCATGTTTATAAAAAAAAACATATCTCCACTCAATCAAATTTATTCTTATCGATCAATATCTTGATTAATTAGGAGTATTTTAAATGATTAATTCTGTTTTTTGTCACAATTATGGTTACAAAATGATCATCGTCCGCGTAAAACATCAAGTAAACAAGAGTAGGATTTCAATTATATATTTGTAAACATTTCCGTTTTGATATATTATTGCTAAAAAAATATATGCTTCTATGTGTTTTTTTTGTAACGAATTTGAAATAAAGATGATACAAATTTGTATTTTACGGTATCCGCTGCAAGAGTTATACGGAGTATATTTTAGATAATCTATTTTTTAAATGATCTGTTGTATAGTGATTTTATATTAGACATATGTATTATAGATAATCTGGTGTGTAAAATGCATAAATAGAAAATCTATAAAATAAATAAAACAAGTTTGAATGTGTAAAATAAATAACCTATTTAAATTAACAGCTGCAAAAGCTGGTATCATTTTAATGAAGATGCTCTATAACTCGTGTTTTTATTCCCACCAGGGCCACCACGCTCTTTTACTTGAACTTTTCTTATAAATTTGAAACACATATTTCTAAATTACATTTCCCCTCTATATAATCTAGTTAAGAAATTTAAACGTTAATTATTAATTATCATATATAGCTTTCGGTAAAGTCTGAAAACCCCAATCTCATGAATCGATCTGTCATGCTGTTTTTATTTATTTATTTATTATTATTATTATTATTATTATTATAGTACTCATGTTTCCAATATCAACTTTTGTAATTACCGGTTCCTATCCCTTTTGACATTCTTTTCTTTTGTTAAATTTATTTATCCTCATTGCTTTAATGATACTCCAACTTTGTAGTAAAGATAGCTAACTCCTGTATGTGACAAGGGTTTTTACTCAGAGTTGAAAAGGTTTGACAATATGAGAGACTCTGAGGATATGCAGACAATGACATGACATTAATATTTATGCGTAACTAATGTACATTGGTGGATTATCATATAAAAGATCGATCAATAAAAAGTTCATTTAATATCATAAAACTTTTTAACTTACATTGCTAAAGTCGTTGTGACTAAATTTTAACAATAGTTTAGCAACAAATAGCAAAATAATTTGTTGTTAAAATTTAGTCACAACCACTTTAACAACATAATTAAAAAAAAATTATGATGTTAAATGAACTTTTTCCTGTAATGTAACATCCTAGCGTAAATCACGATAGATTATCAAACTAACATCAAACTAACATCCTAGCATAATACTTTATAATGGTCGTGCTGGTTAAGGCACTACTCCGTCCCACATCTCACCCCATCGACATCCTCGCTCTCTCTCTAGCTCCCTAAATGGATTACCCTATAATGTGGTATGCGCTAACGATGCAAGACAGTATCTTGGGGTGACTAGACACGATCTCAAGCAAGTAAATCACAAAGTTAAGAGGAATAGATTTTAAACGACATCAAAAGTTTTAATTATTCCATGACAGAAATGACTTACGATAATTATCAATGGGCTAATAACATTAATTCTAACCGTACTTGGCCTCCGTCTTTTAACAATTACTAATGTTTATCATTAAAGTTAGTGTACCTGAATTTAGCAACAATATGTTAACATGTTGTTATTAGCAACACTCGTAGAGTACAAATTCTTGCTATTAGCGTCCGATAATATCCTGACATATTCTCGTAGTGCGTATAGAATGGATTATATTCTAACTGAGCCGAGCAGAAGGATGTTACAAATCATATAAAATTTATAATTTAAATATATATACTATCCAAAATAGTACAAAATTTATATATACTTGGTTGGAGAGTATTCCTCCATACAAGTCATGTGATGGTCATTTATTTTTCCAATTGACAATTATAATATTTAAATACTAGTAATCGTACCTCACACGTTGTGTGTGCGATACATATATAAATATGATTTCGGACAAATGAATTGAATTTTTTAAAAAAAAAATGATGAAATGGATATAATATTTTAATAATCGTATATAAGGAGTAATATGATGCTTTATTGTTATAAAAGTATAGTTTGAGAGTTGAATTGATGTGTGGGAAGAAACATATTTATTTAGTTATTTATGTATTTGAATTTCATTATACTATATGAATAATTAGTAAATTAGAATATGAACATTTTTGAAAAAATTGGTAAAATTTGACAGCTTCATTTCTCCTGTGTTGACTTATATTAATAGTATGATATTATTGTTGGAAAAACATGTATAAACATGGGTATTTCCGAATGGTCACTGGACCAACTTCGAGTCATTATTCCATGTGACAGCTTATACCGTACTCAACGTGTTTTAGTAGCCCGTGTGACGAGCTTTGTAACGGTATATCGCATGACCTATTCGGAGAATGGGTGTGAATACAAATTGGCTTCAAAGTTGGGCTCTCGAAAGCTTAATTTTGGAAAACGAAATGGTAAATGGAAAAACCATTTAGAATAATCCCATATTGGAAGATTGAGAGTCAATTTCATAATATATATACAATACCAACCCATGTAGTTGTTAAACTAACATGTCCACATACATCTAAGAGTATTAGTGTGTACCACACACGCTCGCTCGCTCGGGTCTTGGGCGCGGGATTTGCGATTTGGGATTTAGGGAATGTCTCGGGTCTTGGGTCCAAATCCGAAAATGGAGTTTTGTATAAAATACAAAATCAGTCCCTAGAGTTTCCAGCAACTGAAACGCCAGCAATAAATGAGAATAAATTGCAGCAGTTTCAGAAATTAATTGAGCGGATTTTGGGGGTGTAACTCCCAGAATTAATGACCATTATGGCTGCGGTTTCAATAGAAGCTATATAAGGCAGCTCTCCCCCTCTCATTTCAGACACAACAATCATACACACAACTCACAGCATAAGCATACATATTAGAGAGAGAGAACCGCACCACCAACAGCTCGACCTGTGGTTCGGTGCCGGTTTCCATATGAGCCACTCAGAGACAGGAGTTGTACCTTGGAAACAAAGTCCCGAAACCAGAAACCTCTAAAGGTGGTTCGGGAAATATTGTTTAAGGGAAACTGGCCAGCAGTTGCCTATCCTTTTATTTTTTATGTTCTTTCATTTCAGTACCTTTAATTTCTGTTCTTTCATTTCAGTACTGTTTTAAATTCTGTATTTTATTTCCCTATACTGTTTACATTCTGTTTTTACTTTCCAATACCTTTAGTTTCTGTAATTTACATTTCAGTCTTTCCAGTTCTGTAATTTACTTTCCTGTAATTTACTTTTCTGTATTTACAGAAACAGTCCAGCAGTTTAGTAATTATACTATTCTGTCTGGCAGTTTTCTTTAATTGTTAAACAGTCCAGCAGTTTAGTTTTATACTATTCTGTCTGACAGTTTCAAACAATTACAATTCAGTCCAGCAGTTTAATAGTTTATATTAATCTGTCTGGAATTTTAATTAGTGTAATTTAAATTCTGTACGAGTCAAGAATTGTAATTTATATTTCAATTGTGAAAAATAAAATTGTTTATTTCCTTTGCAGTCCTTTGTTATTTATTTTATTGTTTTTCGATATAGTACAAAAACCAACAATTATTACTTTTATCTTTAACCATTAGAAGTTGGTTAAGCTTACTTTTAATCTAACCCTGGGTTAACATTAAATTTTTAGTTACTATATGAGAGTAAAAAAAAGTCACAAGTCAGTCATTAATTTAAAAAACTATCACAAATTGACTAAATTGTCACAAAGTCGTTACAAAAACCGTAGCTAATAAGTTCATAATAAAAAATACAGTCACTAATCCCGTCGCTATTTGAGTATTTTTTTGTAATGGGTTGCGACAAAGTATGAATCTTCAGAGAGAACCACATCCAACTGTGATGAGTAAATAGGATTTAGTAGCGAATGTGTCACACACCACTCTAGTCTATTTATCGAAACTTGGTAGATGAAGGAGCCTGCGATAAATTACTAGTCTATATATAGAGAGTCTGGTATTAAGCCATGGAAGTAACATTAATAAAAAGAGGGGGGTAATTTCAAGCCATATTGAATGATTTTTATCATAATTAGAAATGGGGGACTATTTTTCAAACTAAATATTAGGGAAGAGGTAAAAACTTAATATCAAGAATTTCCTATTTTCACAAATGAACTCAAAAAAAAACTGAATGTATAAGTAAGGATCAACCAACACTTATAGTACACTTAATTTGATACTCTATAATCTTAGTCGTATCCATGGTTGTGATCATTCATTTGATTAAAATAATTTACTCTAAATTAATGATCACAACCATGTTGTGGTGCAGCGCCGGGGGTTGTACACACGAATACGTGATCGTAACATGTGTCACTTCTTAATTTGCTTAACCTTTTAGCGCCACAAACGTTAATTAAAAGGCCATATATAAATGTCAAAAACCTCACAATTTTCAACCATTGCTATTTTATCCCTCTTCAATTGAAATGATACGAATTTCGCCCTTTTAGTTTCAACAGTTACACTTCTTTTTGTCATTAGACACAAAACAACACTGCAACCCTTTGTACACACTCTAAATCAGTCTCTACCCTTGCATTCATTTCCATCCCAATCTGAAATCATAATTATTTTTTGTATCTCTAGTATTCGTTCATATTATCGAAGGCCGGTTCACGAGAGAGAAACTTTCTCCATTTAAGGCTCGCAAGTGCGGAGAATCATTGCTTCATTTTCCCTGCTTCGGAGAATTTGAAGGGAGATTGTCACGTAATCACCTCGATGATAACATTATACATCAAAAGTTACTGAGATACTCTAGGTACACACCTCTCTTATCTCTAAATATAGTTATTCTCTTGTATTATATTATAAGAGTAGATAGTTTATTAGTTTGGATATTTCATGTATGTCGGATATTAGCAATATAATTAGCATAAACGTTAATAGGAATAACATGATTTAAAATTATAAAAAAGAATGTAGTTGCTTTGACGAGTTTTTATTAAATATAGTCTAATTGTACATAGCGATCATTTTGATCGAGCACAAATGAAATCCACAATCCATAGTTTAATAAAAAGTCCACCCAAGAAAAACCAAGTTATTGCATCATACTTAAGAAAATCTGCGAAGGAGACATCTCAGGTACCATACTTTCTTTCTCTTTTCTATGATTACATTATAATTTACACGATATTTTAAATGCAAAAATATACATCAAGAAAACAATTTTGTCAACCTTCCTTCCCAAAAAGGAACTCCTTCCTTTTCTTCTTCTGAAATTATTGTCAGCACTTCCTAACTTTTGCTGTCGTAGCTAGATTCTCCTTAAACCTAAAAGTTGGATCATCTTCACGCAAAAGTTTATCGGTATTGAGTACCGTAAACACCATAAGGGAGAGGAATACAACAACGGAGAACACAGATAACACTAACGTTATCCCCATTGTAATCATGCCTTTAACTTGTTTGTTATATTCGGTTGAAGCTAAAGCGAGAAACGTTAAGGGAAACGAGTAAGCCCACCAAGCAACGGAGAATTTTTTCATTGATTTTTTGAAAAGTGCTGGCCTACAGACCTGTTTAAATTCAACAATTATCTTAGTGAACGAGTAACTAATAAAACTCTATCAAGTACTAATTTAATAAATTTTAAAATGTAAAATAAGTTGAACTATTCTACTTGATTATAAACGTAACAGGTTAAAAGTTACACTATTATACTGGCATACATGACGCAAATAGATCAATGGTTTCCGTAAATGCTCAGATTTGACGTACATTATTAGCTTTATAATTATTTTCATCCAAAAACTACAATCATTTTTAAATAAGGGTTGATTAGGAGCCAAAGTATCACTCACCAAACATTTAATTAATGTTAAATGGTAGAGAAATAGACAATAGTAATAGTAATGCTTGTATTGATGAGTGTTCTTTTGATAACAATATATGCATCATTGTATAAATATGACTTGAGTAACCTCCAATAATAAATCTCTATAAGATATGGAAATCATATAACCAACTCAAATCTAACACAATCAAATAAAAGATAATCTTATTTTACTCTTATTATATGGAGTATAATACTATTTAATAACAACTATTACTTGACGTGATGCCCCTACAAGTGTTATACTCAATATTTTTTGTCCTTCTCTTCATTTCCTTCCCCTTTTTGTTTAATTCTAAATGCAAGTTAGTTCATATTATCTATTACGTGTACAGTTGTACTAGAAAGATAAATTCACTGTTTGAACCCCCTTTACATTCTTTATTCTTCTCAAGGAAAGAAGAAGATGACGTTAAGATACTTTTTGGCTCATCCGATGACGTTAAGACACCTTTTGGCTTATCCTATAAACTATGGGTGTATTAGATCGGGACCCAACTCGTAAACGTATTTCGATCCGATTACTTTTAAAAGTGTAAAAAAAATTCCGATCCCAACCGACAAAAGTCGGGACCCGACTTTTTCGGGATCCCGTAGGTCTTGATAGGTTTATCCCGAATCTCTCGACATATTTTTTTTATTTTACGACAACGTCATTTTTTATTAACAATCTTCATTTGAGAAGTCTAAACATGTTATTAACACGAAACATAATCCTATTTTAAAAATAACATTCCTAATAAATGAAAAAAGAAATTAACATTTAATAGAAAAAATAGTGTGAAAGTACAAATAATGGAGTAGATAAAAAAATTGATACATTTTTTTTATCAGATTCTTTTAACATTTAGTTTTATTCACACAAGCAACGATTAGCATACTAAATGAGATACATTATCATTCTAATTTTTATAATCGAAAAATAATGATCATTTATCTTTTTTTAAGTAACAATATAACCTTTTAATTTAAGTATATTTTTTATTTTAATAGTTTCATATATTGAAAACTATAAATCTATATTATAATTATGTAATTATAACTAATATATGAAACAAAAAGGTTCGTAACTCATATGATAGAGTGCATACATTGTATGCTAGAGAGCAATAAAGTTCGATTCTTATCACTTGCATTTGATATAAATTAATTTATATTTTAATATTGAAAAAAAAACATGTTATATAATATAAAATATAAATTAATTAAAAAATCGGATCAGGTCGGGACACCCGACAAAATCAAAATTGTCATCCGATCCAGAAATTTGTCTGATCGGGACAAAACCTGACATTTTCGGATCGGTACTTTTATCGGGTCGGAAAATTTCGGATCAGATGCGGATCGAAACACGGGTCCGGATTTCGAGAAATTTTTCCAACCCTACTATAAACTAATTATTGGGATTTTAAATTGAAGAGAAAGGGAAAAAGTACCAAAGATATAAAGAGGAAGATGGACAGAAAAAAGAGCATCTTGCAAGTAGTGTCAAATTCCCCGTTGATAGAGTTCCAAGCCAAGCTTCCCATGCTAGGCGCCGCTACGAACAAGAAAAAAACAGGCCTCATCGTAGCCGGTAGCTGATCAACCGCGGATAACCGCTGATATAGGGTTATAAAAACCACCAAATAGTGAGATGCCCCTAAAGTGAATATAAATAGAGCACTTTCTCTCCATCCCATCTTGGCGGCGACCCACGCCCCTACTAAGTTTCCTATCACCGACATTTGGCTTGTAGGGTTAGCGAACATGGAAAAGAATCTCTTCTCGGTAGTAAACCATTGACCATATATTTTGACATCGAGAATAATCACGGGGGCTACGAAAACCAACCATAACAACTGGTGAGTTTTTGGGATATCAAATGGTGCGGACGGAAGAAGTAAAAGCCAGGAGATCCAAGGGGTGAATAGATAATTCACCCCTACATGGTCTGAAAACTCGTCTTTCACCATTTTGAAATTGAAAATGCACTTTAAAATGTAGAGGACGGACATGAAAGCGAGGGTGCAAAATGCAAGCCACCATACAAACAAGAAGGCGGTTGAAGGGAGCATAGTAAAGGCATGGTGAAAAACTCGCGATTTGTTTACGTGTTGTTCGCTTAGGGTTTTCCATAGCAAGGCTTGCCCACCAAGGGAAACACAAATTCTAAAGTAACCAGCATGTAGCTTAGGTAACTTGGCTAAAATGGATGAGTCGTCATGTAACTTGGCTAAAATGGATGAGTCGTTATGTAAAGACTTGACAGACTCATTAATTATTTGTGGACTTTTATTTTCATTTGTGATTAGGGAACCATCTGTGATGATATGAATTGGTTGAGAAAATTGTTCACTCATTTGAAGCTCTGAAGGAGAAATGATATTGAAATTCGAAAAGTCTATTAGCCCGAGGTGTATGGGTTTGATTCTCATTGACATGCTTATATAGAGGGACAAGTCCTAGTCTAATAAAGGACAACAATAGGATATTAGAATGGCAAGAAAAAGTGGGGTTATCAATTTTTCTGGAAGTGGAAAGCACTACTTTGTTGCAATGTACTATATGCACTGAATTTATGTGTTCTTTTCTTAATTAGACCAAAACTAACAAAAGTTATGTTTATTAGCTCAAACTACTTTTTATTTATATTTTGGAATGCTAGCGTATTATGGAACAAAATTAACAGAACTGAAGCCTCTCTATATCACAAACTACTACCTAGAGCAAATAGCAAAAGCAGGCAAATCGACTAGCTCATTCCCGGTTGACAATAAAATGTCAATTGACAAGTATAAAGCAAAACTATTAAATGCTTTTGTAATAATGGCTTATCCTCCAAAGACTCAAATCGAGGTTCAAAACGTTGGAAACAATCCCTCCCAAGAAAAAAACATGAAGTAATAATCAATTAGCCTTACGATACTAAGAAGGTCACAAGTAGCACATATAAGCATAAATGCATGATATTATAATCAATAATAATATATATGACCTCAACTCAAGTTCAATAGTATCCTTTATATCATCAAATTCAAACTACATTCATCTCAAAAGTTTGGGTTTGGCTATTCAATAGTAACCTTCAATCTAGTATATAAAGTCCTAGTTCGAGAGGGAAAACTCATGACAATAGCGGAGAACCAATCTCGAGTTCTCTCATCCCATCATTGAGAGCAATCAGAGCACCAAAGAAGGGTAGAAACAATTAGTCTCCGCACTCTAACCAAAGAATGGTGATTAATCTGGGTTTTTGGGATAAAATTTTCGACGAGAGGGCAAATAGTATAATCACAGAGACAAAACCGGATTTCAGGTAGTTAAAGGTATATTAAACTAAAAATGAGGTGCATATATAAGAGTAGACATGTGTTTCAGAAACTTAAAGTCTTAAACAACCAGATTATGTTCTAGTCAGGATCAGAATTATAAGATTATATAACTAGAAGAATTATACTAAATTATAATATAATCTTTTTTTCTTGTTATATATTTCCTGTTAATGAAACTCAAAACAGAATTGCAAACAAACTTATTATTATTATTTTCATTTGGACGTATAAGAATTAATTGTTGACGTATAACTTGCGAAAGTTTATATTCAATGAAAATTTTGAAAAAGGGAATCAAAATCAAATCAACGTGTTTTTCTGTTGCAAAAAGAATTACACCTGTCAACAATATCAACTTCAGAACAAATGTCTTAATGCATGTTTATTGGATTTCTAGTCCAAATAACTAAAACACGTGATCGTTAAAAAAAACAGTCTGAAAGTGTTAAAGTCACACAAAGTTGACCCGATATTGAAAAGCAGTTATATATGCGTAAATATATATTTCATTTTGTTTTCTTCTAGAGTACGTACTTTATTGGTACTACGGTACGTGACAAGTACTCAAGCCCTAATCTTTCTGAGCTGTTTATAATTCCTAAATTTCATAACCAACAAATAATAAAATCATAGTAACATTTACCACGGGATATCATGTGGGGATCACTGTTCTCCTGCCCCCATTTCAAAGTAATTTTGAAAAGTGTTTCCATTTGTTTAGTTTCACTGTTGAACCAATTAGAAACCTTATTCAAATCAAAAGGTTATATGTGGAGTACTATTTAATGTTCAAATTTTGATGGAGAGTAAAAACGGATAAATAATAACAATGGCAAAAAAAAAGTGATAGTATCATCATTTATTAAAAACATCTTGATTAATATAAAACTAAGCTATCAATTAGTTATTTTCACTATATGTAAGAATGTTACATCATTCCTATGTAAGAATGACAAAAGAACCATATTTTTCCACAGCATTTACCATAATAATTAAAGATGTTGGCTGGCCAATTTGCTGATAGGGATAAGTGTATAGGGCATTAAATAGTTAAACCAGGAGACGAGAATGCAATGTTTAGCCCAAAAAGACTGAAAATAGATAAAGCAACTTAGTCATATGCTTTTCCTAACTATAAAGCTAATGATGTTTTTGAATTGCATTAAATTAATTTGCTTTATAGTTATTTAAACATACGACGACCTGTATGCCGGAAAGTAATCTGATCTTACGGGTCATGAGAGGGCACTATTCCAAAGGCCAGTAATCAAGTAGATAGTGGTAATTACTCAAAAATATTATTTAAGAAAAACTTGTGCATTGGTTGAAAATTAAGGTAATAATAAATTATTTCTCAACTGTTGTTAAATTTAGCGACACTCAGTTTAATTACTATCAGTTTAGCAACAATTCCGCTGATGATAAACTAACTTTTTTTGTAGTGATTTCCATCATTCATTTTTCTACCATTCAAATAAATTGTTCATTGCAATAAACAGATAACAAAGCTTTCTCCAACGTGTAACAGTTTTTCGAGTTGTGTAGTAAGCTTGCTATATATTTTTATTTTCATTATTTTCACAAGTTACATTCAATATTAATTTTTTTTACCAAATTTACCAAGTAGCTGTTTAATTTATTATAAGATAATACCATAGAAAAAGAAAATTATTTTCGATTTGAATGAGAAGAAACACGTTATCACTGGGGAATGGGGATGAAGGAATGATATAGGTTTTTTTAAAGAATGGTATTAATATACTTGTTTTTTTAGGGTGGTCTTTTTGTACCGACTTGTACCAACCGACCGTTTTTCGAACCGAACCAATCAAGTCGGTACCAAAAGTTTGGTATACCGACATTACGGTACGGTACAACCGAACCAATATTTGAAAGTCGGTTCGGTTTCGGTATTCGTTTTGTGAGTTCGGTATGATACCGATTCAAACCGAAATATTCAAATATATTATATAGACAAATAAAGTAAAAGAATTATATACATTTAATTATTAATATTGTAATAATATACTTATATTATATTTTCTAGTGAATATTTATAACATTTTCTTTTATTTATAGCCTTTACTAGAAAGGTCTGGTAATGTTTACTCTTTTATGCAAAGAAATCAGAAATGTAACAATAATATAAATAAATATATATTTTTAATATACTACTTTAAAAACTTTATACTATATATTTCTTTTTCAAGACGCACAATTTTTATATTATCACTTGTAAACTCTAAAATTTGATATAAAAACGAAACCGAACCGAACCAACCGAATAGTTTGGTATACCGAAAGTTCGGTATACCGAATTTTTTGGTTCGGTAATGGTATAAAAATTCTCAAACCAAACTATTTTGATATGGTATCGGTACGTAGTCAAAAAATTCGGTATCGATCCGATACCACCCCTAGTTTTCTTGGTAAAGATATATAATAATCTTAGCATAAACATTAGGTGATAGATTAAGTAATTAATAGGATTTCAATAATTTGATACTATCCATTAGGGCCGGCAAAATATTCCCTAAATCTAACCCGATCCTGTCACCCGACCCGCACCCGGCCTGAAACTTTCTCGACCCGAGTCATGTTGGAAAAAAGCATGAAACATGGTGTTTTCCGAATTGGTCACGAGTCCAAAAGTTTGGTCAAGTTCCATGCGAAGAATCTAAAGTTTAGACTCCGTACTCAAATGGTTTGAGTAGCTTGTGTGACAAGCTTCGAAACGGTATATCGCATGACCTATTCGGTGAATGAGTGTGAATGGAAATTGGCTCCGAAGTTGGACTATGGAGAGACGAAATCTGGAATTTAGGAAGAAGAAGTGGGAAAACAAATTGATGGAGAAGCCACCCAAATGATTATCCCACATTAAAGAGGAAAAATTATTTTGAATATTTTATATACATATTCACCACTAGAGAGTGGTAATAATGTGTAGTATCATAGGTGTGTGTGTAGGCAAGTGTATCACACGCGCGCGCGCTAGCTCGGTCTCGGGCACGGGTGTGCGGGCATGGGACTTGGGACTTAGGCAATGTTTCGGTTCCGGTTCTGCTTCCAAGAAAGTCTGAGAGTTTTGAATAATAACAAAACAGTCCCAAAAATTCCAGCAACCTTGTAAGTGATGTAATTAAATGAGAATAATTGCATCATTAATTTAGCAGTTTCGAATACTGAATTAAGTGACCATTATGGCTGAGATTTCAGCTTAGTCTATAAATATGTAGCTCTCCCCCACTCTCTAAACACACTTTTTACACATTCTGAAAACAACATAATTTTCCTATAGCATATTAGAAAGAGAGAGAACCACCCACCAACAGCTCGACCTTGACTCGTCGCCAGTTTTCGACGAGTTATCCGAGACGTTGTACCTTGGGATCGAAGCACCAATGCAACCAGAAACCTTAAGTTGGTTGGGTGAATATCGGTTAAGGGTAGACTGTTTACAGTCGCCTCGTCTATTTATTTTTCTCTTTTAAATACCGCAATTTATATTTTGTCTTTTCAATTCTGCAATTTTATTTCAGTATTTTAATTTGCTATATTTAGCTGTAATTTTCAATTCTGTTTTTTACCTTTCTGTAATTTCTTTAAAGTACTGTTTCTATTCTGTAATTTAATTCTGTAATTAGAATAGTTTCATTTCAGTTATGTAATTTCTATTTCTATCAGAACAGTCCGGCTGTTAAGTTTATACTTTCCAGTCTGGCAGTTTCTATTTATTGCAATCCAGTACATCATATTATTAATTGATAATAATCTGAATAACGTTTGCTTTAATTTCTATTCAGTATATACATGTTGTAATCTGTAATTCAAGTTTCAATTCTGAATTAATAAAGATTACACTGGTTTTGATTATTTCTTTTTAGTCCTTTATTATTGTTTAATTGTTATTTCATACACGGAAACCAACAATCTTAACTGATATCTCTGTTGTATCTTTCATGTATTAATTAATACAATTATTTATTTATAAGGAATAATGCTTTTTTGTTTTCAATTCTAAATCATATTAGAATTTGATTTGCAAAGAAAAATTCCAAACAATTTAATTTTGTTTTTAAGGATCTTGTTGATACCAACCGTATTGGTATTCAAGAAGAATCATTATAATCCTTTTGATATCAACCGTATTGGTATTCAAAAGGATACCATTTAATTTTATTTTGTTGTTTAAATAAAATTCTTTTACAAACCCAAATTTCAGTTTTGGAGTTTTGTTTATAGAATTTACTGTACACGTATCTCATACGTTTTTTGTGTTGTCGTTTCAGATGACAAACAATTCATCTATTGAGTTGCCTGTCGGGAGTGAGCATGACCCAGTGGTTGGTGAAAATGTCCATAACACTGGGGGTGATGCGAATGTGGGGGCTAACGCCGATGATGTAGATGCAGCGGCTGAGGCCACCGCGGTTGCGGAATGGCGGATGCTACGGCGAAAGCCGACGCTATGGCTGAAGCAGCGGCGATGGCCAAGGCCACGGCCAAGGCTGCGGCGAAGGGCAAGGCACCGATGTATTCGGCAGTGCCTACTTTGCCGACTTCTCATCTGGAGAAACCGAAAAAATTCAGGAGAGACAACTTCAAACGTTGGCAGCAAAATATGCTGTTTTATCTCACCACCTTGAATCTGACCAGGTTTCTTAAGGAGACTGCTCCCGTCCTAAGCGGGGACGATCTGGATGAGTAGTCGTTCTCTGTGGTTGAGGCATGGAGACATGCCGACTACCTATGCAAGAACAATATCCTGTGTGCTCTAGATGACACGATGTTCAGTGTTTTCGAGCCCAAAGCTACTACAAAGGAGTTGTGGGAAACTCTCGAAAACAAGTACAAAGTGAAACGCTGGCACAAAGAGATTTGTTGTCACGGACATTCATGAGTACCGTATGACTGACAGTATGGGTGTCATGGAGCAAGTTGAGGAGCTCCAACTTATTTACCATCGCCTTGAGGCTGAAGGGATAGTGATTAATGAGCCTTTCCAGGTGGCACTCATGATTGAGAAATTGCCACCGTCTTGAAAAGACTTTCAAAACTACCTGAAACACAAGCGGAAGTAAATGGGGCTAGAGGGGCTCATTGAGAAACTCAATATCAATGTGAGCAACCGTCGTTACGTGAGGAGAGTCAGTGGTGCTAACATCTCGATGGCAAAGGCCAATGTAGTCGAAAGCTCTAACGTCAAGCGGAAACGTTTTGACAACGGAGGCAGTGCTGTTATCACAAAGAAATTTGCAGGAACTTTCTTTTTATATAACAGGACCGGCCATCGTACCACGGACTGTTATGACAATAAAAGCACAGTTAAGCCTAAGCCCCCCCCCCCCCCCCACACACACGAAGAACTTCAAAGGCAAGGAGAAAAGGAAAGCTCCAGCTCAGGCACATCTAGCCGAGGGAGGACGAGATGATGACCACTTCACTGCTGTGATCTCTGAGGTGAATCTCGTGGTGAGCAACCCCAAAGAGTGGTGGATGGATACCGGCACCACCAGCCACATTTGCTCTAACCAATGGATGTTTAAGACCTACGAGGCGGTAGTGGGAGAAATCTGCTTCATGGGGAATTCTGCTACTACCAAGGTGGAAGGAAAAGGAACGGTGGTGATGAACATGACCTATAGAAAAGAGCTGAGATTGACTGGGGTGCTCCATGTTCCGGATATCCGTAAGAATCTGATATCCGGATCAGTGATGGTGAAGAACGGGTTCAAGCTTGTTTTTCAATCTGATAAAATTGTAATCACAAAAAATGGTGTCTATGTAGGCCGTAGCTATATGACCAACGACATGTTTAAGTTAAACGTATGGACACCTGCTTCCAATAAAGGTGCTAAAGTTGAGGCTATCACTAGTAATGTAATGACTGTTGCCCAAGAGACCAATAATAAGAATTCTAATTTTGCTTATTTATTTGAGTCATTTCATTTGTGGCATGGTAGATTAGGTCACGTGAATTATAATTCGTTAAAGAAATTAATATCACTAAAACTAATACCAAATTTTGTCTTTAATAAGCAACAAAAATGTGAGATATGTGTAGAGGCAAAATTAACGAAATCATCGTTTCAACATGTTGAACGAGAAGGTGAACCTCTCGGTCTAATACACACAGATGTATCTGACTTAAAGTTTATACAAACACGAGGAGGGAAAAAGTAATTTATCATATTTATAGATGATTGTACTAAATACTGCTATGTTTACTTAATGAGAAGTAAAGACGAATTAGTAGACAAATTCGCTCTTTATAAGACCGAAGTTGAAAATCAACTCAATAGGAAAATTAAAACATTGAGAAGTGATAGAGGCGGTGAATTTGATTCACCGTTTGAGCAAATATGCTCTGAAAGCGACATTATACATCAAACCACAGCCCCATACACTCCCGAGCAAAATGGGGTTGCCGAGCATAAAAATAGAACGCTAAAGGAAATGATGAATGATATGCTAATTAGTTTTGGATTACCCCAGAATATGTGGGGGGAAGCGATACTTTCCGCAAACTATGTTTTAAATAAGTTACCACATAAGAAGCGAGATAAGACTCCATATGAATTATGGAAAGGTCATCGACCCAGTTATAAGAACCTGCGGGTTTGGGGTTATCTCGCAAAGGTCCTAGTTACCGCTCCTAAGAGGATGATAATTGGTCATAAAACGGTGGACTGTGTGTTCATCGGATATGCACATAATAGTAGTGCATATCGGTTTCTCATACACAAGTCGGACAATCCCGATGTGCACGTAGATACGTATATGGAAAGCCGAGAGGCCTCTTTCTTTGAAAATATCTTTCCCCGTAAATTACCTACATCTGTACCAACTCAAGAGTTGAACAGTGAAGCAAATGTGGGGGCAAGTGAACCGACAGAGGAAGAGGAAGAGCCTCGACGTAGCAAAAGGGCAAGGAAGGAAACTTCTTTTGGGACTTGGGGAATGTTCCGGTTCTGCTTCCAAGAAGGTCTGAGAGTTTTGAATAATAACAAAGCAGTACCAAAAATTCTAGCAAGCTTGTAACTGATGCAATTAAATGAGAATAATTGCATCAGTAATTTAGCAGTTTCGAATACTGAATTAAGTGACCATTATGGCTGAGATTTCAACTTAGCATATAAGTAGGCAGCTCTCCCCCACTCTCTAAACATACTTTTTACACATTCTGAAAACAGCATAATTTTCCCATAGCATATTAGAAAGAGAGAGAATCACCCACCAACATCTCGACCTTGACTCGTCGCCAGTTTTCGGCGAGTCATCCGAGACGTATCTTGGGATCGAAGCGCCAACGCAACCAGAAACCTTAAGGTGGTTGGGCGAATATCGGTTGAGGGCAGACTGTTTACAGTCGCCTTGTCTATTTATTTCTCTCTTTTAAATACCGCAATTTATATTTTGTCTTTTCAATTCTGCAATTTTATTTATGTATTATAATTTGTTGTACTTAGCTGTAATTTTCAATTCTGTTTTTTATCTTTCTGTAATTTCTTTAAAGTACTGTTTCTATTTGGTAATTCAATTATGTAATTTAATTCTGTAATTACAGTAGTTTCATTTAAGTGCTGTAATTTCTATTTCTATTTCTATCAGAACAGTCCGGCTGTTAAGTTTATACTTTCCAGTCCGACAGTTTCTATTTATTGCAATTCAGTACATCAGATTATTAATTGATAATAATCTGAATAACGTTTTTTTAATTTTTATTCAGTACATACATGCTGTAATCTGTAATTCCAGTTTCAATTCTGAATTAATAAAGATTACACTGGTTTTGATTATTTCTTTTTAGTCCTTTATTATTTTTTAATTGTTATTTCCTACACGAAAACCAACAAGTCAGTCCCGACCCGATACTGTCGGGTATTCTCCTTACCCGATTGCTTTCAGGATCGGGATCGGGATATATTTTAAATAGTGTCGGGTACCGGAAACCCAAAGTATATTGTTAATGTGATCTTCTTACTATACAAAGTTGATGTATGAAATATGGTTTCTATAAATTAAAATTAGTAATTTTGTTGCTGTACAAAGTTGATGCATTAATAAATGGTTCTATAAATTAAATTAGTAATCTTCGTACTGTTGTTGAGTTTTGATCTATGAACATGGTTCTGTAAATTAAAGAAAATCTTCTCGGTGTACATATCTCTGGTCCTTTTTTACCAAATCGCTGAGAAACATAAAAAATTAGTAGGATGATAAATGTGGTTTGGTTTCAATTTTTTATAATAAGGTTTTATAGAGCAAAGAAAATCTTATTCAGTGTACTTATATCATTGGTTCTTTTTTTCCAAATTGCAAAGGAAAAACAAATATTTGTATGAAGTTATTTGTAACTTATATTTAATAACAATGTTATCAGGATTACCCCCGACCCGTCGGGTATCCGAACTATCGGGTATCCGAAATATCGGATTGAGGAGTAAAAAATGGTTTCCGATTCTAATCAGATTGGGATTCGGATTAATGATTTTCGGGTCGGGTCCTGACCTGATCCCACCCCTGCTATCCATAAGTAAGATATTATGAATTAATTCATGGATTAGGTTTAAACAATACCCGGCTACTTGTTAGCCGAACCGTTTAGTTTTTCGTACGGAGTTGATAAGAGACAAATGTGGGATATAGGATAAGTTGATGATGTGACTTGTAACGGAATGGGAATGGGGCATAAGTGAGGTGGAGGCAAAAAAAAGGAAAGATCACGGTGTTAAAGTATGTTACCTTCGTAAAAAGAATTATATAATTATATATAAGTGGATTACAGTGGATATCCCATCTTATAAGTTAGGTATTTGGCTAATATGATGCTCAATTTACCCACACGGGTTTAGATCTATACTTATCACCATGCATGAGCATTCCAAATATATCCCAACATGTAAATATTCTAAAAATAAAATAAAAATCAATGCGTCCAGACACCATGAGGTTTTTACATTTTTTAAATTGTTCTATATATAAAATAATTGCATGAGCGGGAACCCAGATAATCGGGAATTTGGACACTTTACTATTCCAGAGAAAGTAGATTAAATAAACACGAGTTAGTCCAATAATTAGTAAAGTCGGATATAGTACATTGTTTTTGTCAAAATTAGAAAAAAAATATATAATAGTACTTAGTTTGGCATATCATAAATACAAAATAGTAGAAGGTATGTATGTTAGGTAAATAGATGAACAAGCTAGTATCTTTAGATATAGATCGATGAGCGAGGAAGGAATTTGTGTATGGTTTAACTGGTTATCTAACCGGCAGATTGCTGATGCTTAATCTGCACGTTTCTGTAGTAATATGAAACTTGAATGTTTTTGTACCATTTACTTTAACTCTATTTTGGTTGGTTTAGTGTCTTCTGTTACAAGTAAGTGTTTTTTAGTACCCTCTAGTTTAACAATCTTACGACTTTTATACCCTACCGTTGATTGTTGAATGAAATGATAACCCGACAGTGACAAAAATAGCTAAAATACACATGTATATACCGGAAATGGGTGATATGGCGATGATGACGTCATCAACAATTTTCATCCCAACTGTAGTTGTAGACTTGTAGTCGTGGAATGAACATAAGTTCATATTCAGCCTAGGCATTTTATATTTCACTCACTTTGGCAAATGTATTTTAATTAAAAAAAATTAAATACTGGGAACGGAGTTATGCGTAAAAATATCTAGTAATAAGTTTGTTTTGATGGCTTTCCCTCAAAAAGTCACATACGAATTGATTTTACAAGTCAGGGGCGGAACCTTGAAATTTAAATTAGGGGATGGGGGATCGGAGATCGCTTATATTTGAAAATTTTGATTAAAATAATAGAATATTTTTTATTTTTTCATAATTTTTTATTAAATTGAAAAGACCGCAGCTCTGACTGTCTCCAATTTATCACTCCCTTGCTTACGGTCAACACATCTTGCTAAACTTCAACCCAGAGACTACTAGTAGCAAGCTAAAACTTAAATGGGAACCCGGTTGCCGATAAGACATGTGATCTAGATGTAAGTTAGAAGAAGAAGAACAAATTTATTGAAGCAAGGGTCGATCGATCACTTAAGCAATCTGGTTTTTAATCATGTATGCGTATGTGCGCATATCTTTATTGGTGGTCATTCTGTCCATTTTATATTTTCTTTTATTTGCAAAAGGTAAAACATAAATTTATACCTTAGATGTGATTATGTGACAACAGACAACTTTTCGAGGTTGAAACTATTACTGCACTATGAAAAGAAGGTGGAATTTCGGTATTCCAACCATGAGTATGAAATTGGTACTAGCAAGACTGAACTTAAATATAAGCAAAGAACTTCAATATTTATTATTTACATGGTTAAAGACTTGCTAAATGGCCAAGAGACCATCATATAAAGGTTTAAACATTATAACACCACTAAGATCCATTCGGAAATTGAACTAATTAAGCATATAAAACCAACATGGATATGCAGAGACAAGCTTGGTAACAAGGTATCCTAAAGAAAGGCGATCCACTTATACTGCATCTGCAAACCCAACTCTGGTGTTACCGTAATCGAACACGGTATGGTAACGGCCCATGAAGACATCTCCCAATATCCTACAATGCAAAATTATACCCTCGCAATTAAAGAAGCGTAAAAGTACTTATATAAGCAACAAAAAACAAGCTAAAGTCTGGAAATTTAGCTACAAGCTAGGCGAGGAGAAAAATTTACCAGCCGGGTCCACCAAAATGAATGCCCAAATCCTGAAAGCCGCTCATGCACGTTGCGCCGTCCTTGATTATGTACTGATAATATGTAAAAAATAATGATATCGGTTAGCACATAGGTATTACCATGTAACTAAAAGTTGTATTTCCTACATCAAGGATAAGATATATTGAGCAACATTACATGATTTACAATTGTAGAAAATATACTATTAGTAAGTTTTTTTTGCACACGGGATGCACCGTCAATATTAGAAATTCTTTTGGACGGGGAACCGGTGAAGTGTGGATCTGTAAATGCAAGTAACAATTTCTTTTGCGATGAAGGGGTATTTGACACTTTTTGCCATTAGGCAGAGACACCAGATACTATATTGGTCCCCTGATTACGATGTCATTCTAGTTCATTTGGCAGCACGTCTCTTATAAAATTTATGCCTCTGTTTTGAATCCAGGTGCTCCATCCTTTTTTTTACAAAATTAAAAACCAATTAACCACAATGACTGTGGGCATAATTAAACCTGCACATTTATACTATATTGCTTCCTGGATTACAATGCCATTCCAGTCTAGTTGGTCGCACTTTTCTCATACTAAATGTCGGATTCCATGGTTCAAATCTCAATCCTGTGTATTACTAACTTTCTTTCCATTGCCACATTTATACCGCAACATGAACATCTATATATATATATATCTCTCCAGAGGAACCGAAGGTTTTCTCATAGTACTTGTGTCATTTACCGGATCTTTTATTTTAAAGTGCCTCAAAAAAATTATCCGAATACCCTTAACATGCCAATTTAAAGGGAGGGAAAACGGAAGACAAGTTTTATTTGCTATTATATGATTATATCACGTTACACACACACACACACACACGTATATATATGTTCAATTACTACTATGGGTGAACATCTTCCTCTTTTTTACTCAAAAGAAAAGGTATATAGTGTCCCATGCACATACCTCTTGAGGTGAGAGGTCAAACAGTTTGTTGCCTATGGTGAAAGAAATAATGGGCATCGAAAAGAGACGATCACAATCAACAATTGGTTGCCAATTCTGGTTAGGAATCTGGTCACAGAGCTACAAATAAATCACTAAACCAATTTAGGAAAGTATCCATGTCACCACCTCATCGATATGAAAAAAAATATGTGCTGATTTTTAGTATTATCTTCACCTCATTAACGTAATCTAGTACGCGATCGGCTGTTTGGTTCTCGCTAAGCTGGTTTTGCATCCATACCACCGCCATTTCACACGTATCACACTTAGCTTCAGTCACACCTGCTGACCTGGCATTGTTCTCTTTAGCCACACTTTCTATTTCCATACTGTGTAGAACAAACATAAGAAGAAATGAAACCTTTTTAATATTTAGCAGACACTTACCATAAAATCACTAATAAAAAGACTTAAACTACTATTTAGTCACAAGAAACTTGTTTCACAAATACTTCCGATGTACTAAGTTATCCTTCGAGTTCGATAAACTAATTTTCCCTTTAATGGATACTAAGTTGATTTTTATTTGACATACTAAGAAGAGATGAGGAAATGAAACAATTATATATATTTAGGGGAAATTAAACAATTTTAAATATATCACTATCTAGTCTCAAGAAACTTGTTTCCAATATACTTTCAGATTAACTAAGTTTTCCTTAAGAGTTCGATAAACTAATTTCCCCTTTGATGGATATTACGTTGATTTTTATTTGACATACTATTCAATAGTTTGACTTCTATATATTTGGACGGTAACACATTAAATTTTCAATAAACTGATTTCTCCGGTGCCGATAGAATGTCCATACTGAATGGAATTAACCAAGAAAAGGTGAGAACCAGGTCCAGAAAATGCCACTTAGTACCCAATATTTAAATCCCTTTAACAAATCTACTTTGAAACAACTTCCGTGGAAAATCTAACCTGACACCTCGAGTTTCATCAAAGGTGCATAAACCGACTCGGTAACATAACTTCTTTGGTGGCTCCTACTCAGATTAGCCAAATTGAAAGTCCATGTTGTTTGAGTTATGTCATTCATTGCCAAGGGAAAACGATTAGCGCACGATAAAAATCTGATTTGATGCAAAAGATACGTTGTAGTGAATCTTGTATACCTCGGCTATAAGCAAATCCAGTAATGTTTGGCCATATTGTTCCATAATAGTCTTGCATTGGTTGCTCATAATTCCATCGGTACCAATAGCTTTATTTATTAAGGCAATAATAGTCTGGAGAGAGAGGAACAGATGAAACAAGAGAAAGGTGAAAGTCTTATTGGCAACTTACTCCTAGAACAGTAAATGCAAAGAGAAAAAAAGGTAACTATTCAATTGCTTTAGATTGAATACATACTGATGGACCAGCTATCAAAGAAGTGCCAGAATCTGCAATTGCGGAACAGCCATTGGTGCAAAAACCTGCAATTGACCGTGATTATTAAGCCACATTTGGTATTTATATTGTTACACTTGTCAAAATTAAAATAGGCACAAATGGGCATACCAGTTGGTATACGACTAATCAAGACTTCGCGCATATCAAACTATCAACACACCCAAAAGAACACATATTCACATGAGATACCGAAATTCCTATACACAATGCACACAGAAAATATAACGATGTAGATGACCAACCTGCCAATAGCCTTTTTGCGTCACTGGCACAAATAGATGCTCACCCTTGTAATGAGCTGGGTCTGACCCACCAAACACTATTTCACCACCGTTTTTGTCTGCTGCATTTCGGTTGATCCAAAATGAAAAAACTTGCTCGGTGATTAGACCTTGACTCACCATGTTGTACCTGTACCAGTGTACACACAACATCCCTCTCTAAGTATAAAATTATGTATGTTAGGAAAAGTATCATTTTTTGTACACCAACCTATCATAATATGACAATTAGACACCCTACCCTATTAAAGGTCAGAATTCCGTCACCAGTTTATCTATATTAAACAATTGCAAGGGGGTGTTAATAAAATTCACAATTTATTTGGACACCAATCCACACAATAGAACACTGGCAACCTATTAAAATCAAAACTATTTGAAGCTTAATTGTTAATGTCCGTCTACTAATTGTCCGATTTTAATTGTGTCTTTCATACACCAATGTATTCGGACGACTAGTGCATAATCATTGCTTCACGTTGAATATTTAGCATTGGTGTATTAATTGTTTGGTTTTGTATAGATTTGCTTCTAAAATTGAAAATTAATATATTTGAGTCCTTATTATTCAAGACCATAGTTTGGAGTATGAAAATAAAATATCCCCAAAATTTTTGAATTAGTTAATTTCCATCAACATTGCATACCATACTGGAACAGCATGTTCAGCTGAATACTCTTGGAACCCAAGCCCAAGAATACCATCAAACTTATCCCAAGCAGAAAAATCTTCCTCACTTGTCACCTCGATAAAATCCTAATAAGGAATAAAATTTAGTATAAACAAAAACCCAAAACAAAGAAAGATAATGATTAGCTGATATTTCTACTACCTGATTCTTAACTACCAGGTCACCAACTTGAACATTGTCTTCACTGTAAAAACCAGATATGGACCCAGATCCATAGTGAATATCAGCAGATGTGCCTGCATTAAAACGAGTTTATTATGGGAGTAATCAAAGTGAAACTTTACAAAATATATACCCAGTAAGAATGAAAAGGAGATAGTATGAACATATATATAATCATAGAACATATTAAAATTCAAGCAAAATAATTAGTCTACTAACCATTCTGCTTGTAAGTGCTTGATTGGTTAGACTTGTAGTAAGCGTGAAAGTAGCATGAAACCTGTATATTACAAAAATTCATATAAAATAATCACTCAATGCATTGATAAATTGTAGTATAAACTAGAAAACACGGGCAGTTAGACGTTTACCGTGAGATAGCATTTGGATGACGGCACCCACAAGTCAGAGCTGCCAGTGTCAAAAATGACTTTGAAGTTCTGAGGGGGCGTTCCAATACCAATTTCAGCATAATATTCTACATTCTTGTGATTTTTAAGCCACACTATATCAGTAGCAGAATTTTCTCCAAGATTTCCTCGGAAATTATATTTTTTAACGGATTCCCTTGACAGCTCCCCTGCCTTTAACCCTAAGTGAGCGGTGACACGGTTATTTTGATCCAATTTCATCTTTTTCAACTGAATCCTTACAAATCCATCATTTGCAGCGGAAACAAAAGAAAAGAAAAGCAATGAAATGAATACAGACGTAATGATAGCTTGCGATTTAGTTCCCATTTTGACCTGTATATATAGATATGAACAATGTGTTAATTTAGTTGGTCACTGTTCATCAACTAATTGAACAAAGAATCCGAGTTCACAACGATAAACAGGTTCTGTGATTACCAATCATTCAATTCATTCTGTTAGTGTGTTTGTGTCTGTAATTACTAATTACTTTATTCCCAATTACAGTAGTTATGTTATGAAAATAAAAACTACTTAATCTTACCTTAAACAGCAAAAGGTAGAATTAATCTTATTATAACTATTTTTTCAAACAAAGACTTATTACCCCTAATATTACCATTGTCGGACTCTAAAGATCCATGGAGCCAGTCTTGCAAAATCCGGTGGCAATTCAATGACTTTTTTTTCTTAATTTTTTATTTAATAGTATAAGCAAATATGTATGTTGTATAATAAATTGGAGATTTGCTAGATAAGTTCATCTATTAGATAAATTCAAATTTTAAACATTCTTTCCACAAAACTATATTTCAACAAAAAGAAAATTCACCAAAAAGTGCCATGCAGAAAATCAAAGCCCCTAATATGAACAAAACCTCATTTAAACCACAAAAGCCAAATAACACTAAAAATCAAACCGCAGAATAAATGATCCACGCGCTATATAAACAAACGTTGTACATGCATGTGTTTTTTTATACACATATAAATAATCAGACAATAAATAAACTGATTAGAATTAAATACAAACACCAAAAGGAAAGAATGATTGTGTGTAGCATAGAAATCAAAACTAAAAGAAAATAATTTCTTACCAATAAAAAAACAACTTAAAAAGCCAGAGAGAGAAAGAGAAACAGAAAATAGAATGATTATAAAAAAGAAGGATGTATTACATTATATATAGGCAGAGAAACAGGTTTTGAAAAATAAAAAACCTAGCAGGCTCAGCTACAAATTTCTCTTTGTTTGATTTGATATATTTAATTTACGTACACGCTTTTTGTATTCTTTTATCGTTTTTTCTTTAAATTGGTGGAAGAGTGTTTACCGTTAAATATCGATAGAGTGTTAGTGTACTCTTATTTTGTTTTGTTTTAAACAAAAAGAAAAAGAGGAGCGAAATAATTAGGTGCAGCGACAAAACCATGCAAAACTACACTTTTAGTGTCTTGTTTACATATAATTTCGATTTGGTGTAATTATTATTCAATATATTTATTTACTGTACTGGGTTTACCAATTAACTTAATTATGTGCACTTATGTTTCAATTTCATGATTTAGTAAATCATCTTTGATATTGTTTACTACATATAGTAAATCATCTTTTAAAGTCTAATTGTTAAGGCTCAGGTTACATGAAAGTAAATTTACGGTTCAATTTTATGTTTACTATTAAATCAAGTTTAATCGGTAAACCCAAATCACTGCATAAAGTTTAATTGTTAAACTCGGTATACTAAATAAATAATTTGAAACTTCAATATACTAAATCAACTTATTTGATAAACTCTGTATTTTAAATCAAGATTTTGAATCATGGGTACAACAATCGAAATGTTATATAAACATAAGGTGCCAAAGTGTAATTTTTCCAGAAAAATTACGAGTTTATCCAACATCTACCTAACTAATGCTTATTGGAAAAAATTATTCTTTAAGTAATTATATTCGAGTTTTGCCTAGTTTCGCAAATGTGGTATAAGCTTTAATCATAGTTGAAATGTTAAGTTTTGTTATTGTCTTTTTAGGACAAGATCAATGGCTAAATCTTGATTATACAGCGATCAAAAGATAGAATAATCCCATGTGTTAAGATTTAATCCAATCAAACTGATAGAACATAAAAATTAGACACGAATATGTCTATTAGGGTATAAATCAACCCACACATTGTTAAGGGATATCCAATGCTTAAAGCGGTAGATATTGGGTTACAACATGCCTTTCTTTGAGAATAAGGGTGGATATTGCTAAAAGTCCAACCTCACTTAACAAGGGACTCATGTCTGAAAAATCCCATGAGATTGAGACATTTGTCAACATCCTAAAAGGCATAATTGCTTATAAATAGTCAGGTTCCCTCACTTAAAGAGGAGCAGAAAAATCTATCCAAAAAATATAGAGAGAAGTAGAGAAAAGAGAGAAACTTGTCAGAGCTTATCACATCAAAAAACAAACCGAGCAGATAAAGAACCGAGTACCGAAGAAGAAGGAGAAAGACCAAGATAAAAGATTAAATTATTAATTCGAGCACAAGTGTAATAAGAAAATTGTAATCCGAGCACGTGCAATTGCCGATCAATAATCAAGATCAAGATGTGTTCAATATTTACTGTCAATCAATCATTATATTATTGTTGAAAAGCCTAACGCTACCGAACAAAGTTATGGCTTTATCAAATGGCGCCGTCTCCGGGAATCATCTAGTTCCCAACTAGTTTCGAAGCCGAACACCAACACTCTATCAGACGAGCAATAATGGCAAATACCAATGAAGAAACCCGCCCAGATGAAGTAGGAACAACATCTAATCAAGAAGTCTCAATCCGCCGAGACGAGCTAGCATATCCCATCGACATCCAAGACCGCTACGAGGCGCTCCAGGCCATCTATAGACCGACCGTCTCTAACATCCAAACCAACCAACCTCCTCCAGTCGACGGGCTCGTCGACGAGAACTCTATAGACTCAAAGGACGAAAGAGCATTGTCCGCGGCAAGGCATGCAGGGGGAACCTTGCCAGACAACCGCCACCTCAACAATGCAGGGCCAAGCTCAAGGACCCCTCGGCCAGCAGCCTCGGTCAATTCCAGCTCCCACCGAGTTTGTCTTCAAACGAACGAAGCCCACCGGTTTGGCATGCCCGATGACTTTGTACTCGAGCAAACGTCCCAACCACCGATACTCCCACCGCGGATAATTACCCCGTCCACAGTGGAACTACAACCCATTGTTCCCCAAGCAGGGAACGAGGCCGCATTAACACAAGCCGAGCGGGGTCACAATGTCCAGCTTCAAGCTCAGCTGGCCGCATGCATGTCGGCCATGGCGGCAGCAGGTATCACAATACCACCCACTCAAACCGCCAATGCACATGCCGACCCCCGACACAACGTGGAAGATTCCGCTTACCGAGCAGCTATGGTAGTGGCTGGCCGAACACATGATACGAGGATACCCCGACAAGGGGAACATATCCCAAAAACGACCCCAACAGTCGTCGGTCACCAAGACACCCCTCGGGGACCTATCCCCAATAAAAACCCGAACGACTATAGATATCCCGAGCATAGGGTCATTATAGGATATTACCCACAACCTCACTGTGGGGAATACCCCCCTCACTACCAAGCTCCAGATGAAGTGTTCCAACAGGCTTCGGACGTATGCCAAGAAACTCCATGTACCGAGCAGATCACTCGGCACCGCAATCCTGTGGGGTTCATCATCCCCGAGTTCAGGCTCTGTGATGGAAACATATGTCCAATTGATCATCTGCACCAGTACAAAACCAGGATGGAGCTGTGGAGTGATGACACTGCACTGATGTGCAAGTTTTTCAAAAACAGCTTGGGTCAAGAGGCTTCGTCGTGGTATCACAACCTGCCACGGGGATCCATAGGAAGCTGGACGGAGCTTCTCTGCGCGTACTCCACCCGATATGCTGCTCATCGGAAAAAGAAGGTCAACATCGACACCCTTCTGAAAATGGTGATGCTGCCGAATGAACGACTCAATGATTATTGAATACGTTTCATCGACGTGGCAAACCAGATTCCACAGTACGCCAATAACATAGCCATCCAAAACTTTATCAACTCCACTGACACTGACAAAAGCTTTCCGACCACTGACACTCTGCTTACCTATTGCACCCACCTCACCGATAAGAATGAGGAAATGCGACTCCTCAACCGAACTATGTCGAGAAGAGAGACGGTCCGATAAGCACAGGTGGACCGCAAGAGAGCTAAGAACAATTTGGGGGAAGCAGTCCCGCAAACCGGACAGGACAAACGTCCCGAGGTCCAGCGAAAGGTAGAGCAACCCCGAGAGCCCGAGCCTAAACCGCTCCAGATCGCCTACCCAATGCCCCCCAAACCACTTCAATAAGGTCGGTTCCAAGAGAGGGAACACCGAAAAAACTTTGAACCGGTCGAATTACGATACACTTTCAACCTGTCTGCTGAAGATATCCTTAAGGATATATGCAGAGAAAGTTGGTATTCCAGACCACAACCGTTCGCTACCCCCCTTCAATCTAAGAGACTCCAAGCTCTTCTGCGCTTATCATGAGGATCACGACCATCTCACTGAGCACTGCCGCAATCTGCGGTGGAAGATGAACACGTGGGGTGACGCGGGATACCTCAATAAATTCATCAAGGGCGCTGGGAACAAAGGCAAACAGCTAGCCATTGAGGGATCCGATAACCGGCAAGGCAAAACAATCAACGTCGTTCATCTGTCAAGACCCAAGACCACGGGAGGGGAAAGATCACAACAGCGGCAACTGGCGCACTTTGGACAAGTAGCCAAGGCATCACAGGCGTCAACTTCTAAGCGGCAATGCACGCCGCAGCGACACCCGTCCATTTTTTTCTCAGATCTCGACGAAGAAGGGGTGATATACCCCCACGGGGACGCCATTAACCTCCACGTCCAAATTGGCATAGACACGGCCAGCAGAGTGCTTGTCGACCAAGGAGCCTCTTGTGATATCATGTACAAAGAGCTCTTCGACAAGATGGAGCTCAAGCTGCAAGATCTACAGCCCACCGACGTCACACTTATCGGGTTCATCTCCGAGACGACTAAACCATTGGGAAAGATCGTCCTAAATGTTACAACAGGATCTGTGTCAGTTCCCGTGGAATTCTTGGTGGTCAATGACAATTCAGGCCATAATGCGATTTTGGGCCGACCATGGCTACATGCTATGCTGGCCATACCTTCGACATACCACCAGAAGGTGAAGTACCCTAATGCTAGGGGGAGATCGAGACAGCCCGAGGATGTCAAGAAGATTCAAGACGCTTTGAAGACATCATCGCTTCTCTGAAAAGGCAGCTGATTGTTGTCGAACGACCCATAAGCACGAGGAAGCTGCTCGACCAAATAGCCCGGGCTGAGAGGGTTGTTGAGGAACAAGTAGGAGAGATGCTCCGGAAGGTGAGAATCCCTAATATGGACGAGGAACACTACTTGCTCATCGGTGATAGCCTTCCCAAAGAGGAATCTGAGGAGCTGGAAACGTTCCTCTTCAATGACATCGATAAATTCGCCTGGAGCCCCAAAGACATGCCTGGCCTAGACCCGAAAACAGCGTGTCACCACCTAAGTGTTAACGTAGAGTACAAGCCAATAGCTCAAAGGAGCAGGAAATTACCTGTCTGTTGGCCCGGGTGCGGCTAACCTTAGAGGGGGGGGTGAATAAGGTTTTGGCGATTTTCGCCTAATTAAAATTCTAAGCAACTAACCACCCAACTAATGCAATTCTAAGCTTAAGCGTTATAACAAGAGTTAAAGAAATGCTAGAATTACTTAACGCAAACAAGAAAATAAGCAATAAAATAAGTTGCGTAAAGTAAAAGTAAGGGAAAGGAATTGACACCGCGATTTATAGAGGTTCGGCAAACGCGCCTACGTCCTCTCCTCGGTACTACCGAGTATTTCACTAAAAATCTTCTTGCGGATATTACAAATCCTATTTAGCTCAATCAATCGATTGACTCACCCTCTACCCGAGGTTCCTAACTCTTGATACAAGTGCAAGCGTACACGTCTAATGAGTCAACGACTCCCCCTCAATTTATGAGTACCCGAATGAAAAACCTAGAGCTTTTAAGCTTCACTTGCTTACAAAGCCTCTACCCGTTCACTCGCTCACAATTGAGTTTATAAAACACTCGATACAAATTTAGTTACAAAAATGTAACTTCGCTCACGATTCTAATTGCTTCTTAAAAAGCTAATTGGTGAGTTGTTGATGATGATCGAGCTTGAATCTCCTTTTCTTTGATTTCCCTCTTTCTCGAATATATTCACCAAAAATGGTGATTTTTGGGTTTTTATGAGATAGGTTGAAGGATGTTAATAGATATTGTAATTGGTGATTTAGGAGAGAGATTGGGGTGGTTTATATAACAGCAAAGTCTGTTTTTCTGGGTTATGACCGTTGAAGATATAACAGCTCTTTTCCAGAATAAGCTGAAAAGCTGTTTTCGAAAACTGCAGAAAACGATCGGTCGTTTTCTACAGTCGATCGGTCGTTTTACAGAAAACGATCGGTCGTTTTCTGAAAACGATCGGTCGTTTTTATACTGGACTCACTGGAAGAAATTGGACCAAAAACGATCGGTCGTTTTTGTCCAGTCGATCGGTCGACTGTAATCCTGGTCCCGTAAATCTTCGAATGCTCATAACTCCTTCGTTTTAGCTCCGATTTTGGTTCCGCTTGAACCTATGGCTTCGTTATCGAATGCTCTATCATTTAAAGACCTGAAATATACGTTTTCTACCTTTGGACAAGACAAGCATTATATCATTGAAATCGTAAAATCATTAAACGCATAATCAAAGTAATAATCAAAATCATTATTGAACTCTATGTTCAACAATCTCCCCCATTTTGATTATGACAAACTAATGATGATTTTACAAGATACAAGAAAAATATCTCCTCCATTTTAACAAAACGCATTTACACCAAAATATATCATTTTTCTCCCCCTTTGGCATTATCAAAATGCAATCAAAAATTATGGGGTTATGTGAAGGGTTTTTAAAGAAAAACCAAAACATGAAAAATGTAAATATGATGCATATACCCGACCCAACTAATCACATATATGTAGATATTATAGATTAGAGTATACCGAATATGTGATGTGGAGTCGAGTCCGCTCGCTAATGGCATTTGCATTGAGCGTTGCCGATTCCTAATAGGTGGTACCACTTGTTGGTATGCCTTCCACCTTTGTCGATTAATGGCACTTCATCCTTGATGGTGGAGTCGATCTTCTTGACTTCCACGGCTTTTGTCGGCGTTGCCAACCATTTGTTGATTTTCTCCTTTTGGATGGAGATACCTACAACACAAATTTTGTCCTTTGGTACCCAATTTCTTTTGGGTCCGACATTGTTAGTGGCTCGGGTCTTTACTACCCATTTCAAATCGCTTCTACTAACATGGAAACGATAAGGGCATCTAGAAGAAATATGCTCATTTCTACTACAATGCACACAATGCTTAGACTTTTTAGTATAACGATAGTTATACGTAGTTTTGGAAAGGTTTTTCGGAGCATCCGATTTGGTTTGAAAACCTACACCTTTCCTATCATTAAAAGATTTTTGAAAAATCTTGGAAGTGCTCCTTTTGGTAAAAACAACCTCTTGTTTAGGCGGAGTAGGAGTTTTAGAAATGTTAGAGGCTTTAACGAAGCGGGGTTTGTTAGAAGTAGAGCTTATGCAATCAAAACCTATACCGCTCTTATCATTGACATCTTTTTGACAACTCAAAATGTTATCTAAAACGGTTTTACCTTTAGAAAACTTTGAAATTGTTAAATTAAGTTTTTCAATGGAAATGACAAGATCGTTGTTTTTAGTTTTCAACGATTCATTCTCGGTTTCTAAAACCTTGACCTTGTCATTTAAGTTAAAAGCATGAGAACTTAAAACCTTGTTTTTGCTTTTAACTTTATCGAAAGCATCTTTTAACTCTTCAAAATTTTCTAATAAATCGCAATCTAAAGAAGATGGTTTTGAAAGAGTTTTAGCAAGTCTAGACATCTCATTTTTAAGAAAATTGATCTCCGTTTGTAAAGACTCGTTTTGAATAATGAGATCATTGTTTTTATCTTTTAAGTCTTCCTTTTCGTCATCTATATCACTTAAAGAAAATGACGATTTCGGAATAGACTCATTTTCAATTTTATCTCTTTTTAAAGATCTTATTTCTTCATTTAGAGAAGAATTTATCTTTTTAAGAGATTTGACCTTCTCTACAAGCTTAGGAAATTTTTCGGAATAAATTCCACACATATGAATAAGTTCATCATGAGAGAATTCTTTTACCTCATCGTTGTCACTTTCGCTTGAGTGGTCACTTTCGCTTGAAGACGATTTGTTGGGCTCATTGATGTCTTCCATGGCCATATAGCAACCAAGATGCGCGACTTCATCTTGGTCGGAGCTATCGCTAGAGCTTGAATCGAATATCTTCTTCTTGGCTTTGCTCTTGCGATTCTTGGCGCAATCTCTCGCCATGTGTCCTTCCTTGCCACAAGTATAGCAAACAAAATCGTTAGAATAAATTGAATTATTTGACGATTTACCTTTATGTTTGCGGTGGTCTTTTAGCTTGAGTATTTCCTTGACGATTCGAATGATTTGCATTGAATTTTCATCGTCATTGGATAGCTCATCGCTTTCCTCACAAGTTGTTCCTTTGAAAGCTATCTCCCTCCTTTTTGAGATTGGCTTGTGACTATTGAGGGTGATTTCGTGAGTGAGGAGTGAACCCGTCAACGCATCAAGGGAGTAGGTATTCATGTCATGCGCCTCTTGAATTGCGGTGACCTTTGGTTCCCATTCTTTCGGTAAACTCCGAATCACCTTTGAGACCATTTCCTTAGAAGACAAACACTTACCAAGAGATGTTAATCCATTAGTAATAGTTGTAAATCTAGCAAGCATATCGGAAATAGTTTCTTCCTCGCTCATCTTAAAGAGTTCGTAGTCATGAACTAAAAGTTGGAGTTTACAATCCTTAACTTGGTTAGTTCCCTCGTGCATAACTACTAACTTATCCCACATACCCTTAGCGGTTTTACAAGCGGAAATCTTGTTGTACTCGTTAGGAGAAACGGCACAAACAATAGCATACATCGCTTTGGCGTTTGTAGAGTAGGCTTCTAGTTGAGCGTTATCTAAGTCCTCTACGGGGATTGGGTTCTCGCTATTCTCGGATGTAGGTGCGGTATATCCTACCTTAATGGTCATCCAAAGTTTAACATTATAGCTTTGTAGGAACATACTCATCCTATCCTTCCAATATGAATAATTTACCCCATCAAAATATGGTGGAGTATTGGGTGATGAAGCTATAGCGGAAGTGAAATTAAGGAAGTTAGCCATCGGGATCTTAACTCTTAAATCGTTAGATTCCTATATGCAAGAGCCTCGGCTCTGATACCAATTGTTTGCCCGGGTGCGGCTAACCTTAGAGGGGGGGGGGGGGTGAATAAGGTTTTGGCGATTTTCGCCTAATTAAAATTCTAAGCAACTAACCACCCAACTAATGCAATTCTAAGCTTAAGCGTTATAACAAGAGTTAAAGAAATGCTAGAATTACTTAACGCAAACAAGAAAATAAGTAATAAAATAAGTTGCGTAAAGTAAAAGTAAGGGAAAGGAATTGACACCGCGATTTATAGAGGTTCGGCAAACGCGCCTACGTCCTCTCCTCGGTACTACCGAGTATTTCACTAAAAATCTTCTTGCGGATATTACAAATCCTATTTAGCTCAATCAATCGATTGACCCACCCTCTACCCGAGGTTCCTAACTCTTGATACAAGTGCAAGCGTACACGTCTAATGAGTCAACGACTCCCCCTCAATTTATGAGTACCCGAATGAAAAACCTAGAGCTTTTAAGCTTCACTTGCTTACAAAGCCTCTACCCGTTCACTCGCTCACAATTGAGTTTATAAAACACTCGATACAAATTTAGTTACAAAAATGTAACTTCGCTCACGATTCTAATTGCTTCTTAAAAAGCTAATTGGTGAGTTGTTGATGATGATCGAGCTTGAATCTCCTTTTCTTTGATTTCCCTCTTTCTCGAATATATTCACCAAAAATGGTGATTTTTGGGTTTTTATGAGATAGGTTGAAGGATGTTAATAGATATTGTAATTGGTGATTTAGGAGAGAGATTGGGGTGGTTTATATAACAGCAAAGTCTGTTTTTCTGGGTTATGACCGTTGAAGATATAACAGCTCTTTTCCAGAATAAGCTGAAAAGCTGTTTTCGAAAACTGCAGAAAACGATCGGTCGTTTTCTACAGTCGATTGGTCGTTTTACAGAAAACGATCGGTCGTTTTCTGAAAACGATCGGTCGTTTTTATACTGGACTCACTGGAAGAAATTGGACCAAAAACGATCGGTCGTTTTTGTCCAGTCGATCGGTCGACTGTAATCCTGGTCCCGTAAATCTTCGAATGCTCATAACTCCTTCGTTTTAGCTCCGATTTTGGTTCCGCTTCAACCTATGGCTTCGTTATCGAATGCTCTATCATTTAAAGACCTGAAATATACGTTTTCTACCTTTGGACAAGACAAGCATTATATCATTGAAATCGTAAAATCATTAAATGCATAATCAAAGTAATAATCAAAATCATTATTGAACTCTATGTTCAACACTGTCCAGCACAGAGCGGCTATAATTGCAGAAGTCCGAAAGCTGTTGAAAGCCGGAGCTATAAGGGAGGTGTTCTATCCAAAGTGGTTATCCAACCCGATCGTCGTCCCTAAGAAGAACGGGAAGGAAAGAGTTTGTATAGACTTCACGAATCTGAACAAAGCCTGCCCGAGGGATCCATTCCCCCTTCCAAGGATTGATCAACTGGTGGACGCGACAGCGGGAGCAGAAAGGATGACCTTCCTCGACGCTTACTCAGAGTATCACCAAATCCCCCTCGCCCGTGAGGATCAAGAAAAAACATCGTTCATATCGCCTTTAGGAAACTATTGCTATACGGTAATGCCGTTCGGCCTACGCAATGCGGGAGCAACGTACCAAAGGATGATAACGAGGGTATGCCGAGAGCATATAGGGAAGACAATGGAGGTGTACATAGACGACATGGTCGTCAAAAGCGAAATGGCCACATCCCACCTCCAAGACATTAAAGACGTCTTCCAAACATTGGGCGAGCACAAACTGAATCTCAACGCAAGCAAGTGCGCGTTCGGCATTAGCAAAGGGAAATGTTTGGGGCATATGGTCAGCCGACGAGGAATAGAGGCTAATCCCGATCAGATTACAGCTCTACGGAACCTAGCAGCGCCCAAGAATAAGAAGCAGGTACAAGAGCTCACGGGAATGATGGCCGCACTGAGCAGGTTCATCAGCCGATCCGCGGACAAGGGACGACCATTTTTTGAATCACTTAAGAAGGATAAAAAATTCGTGTGGGACCCGGAGTGTGAAGCTTCATTTAACAACCTCAAAGAGTACTTAAGGACGCTGTCACTGCTAGTAAGGCCAAACAAAGGAGATATTCTGGCAAGCTACCTAGCAATTTCCACTACAGCTGTGAGCGCGGTCATCCTAAGAGAAGAAGGTCGAGAACAATTCCCGATCTACTTCGTCAGTAAAACTCTGGTCGAAGCCGAAACATGCTACCTACCATTGGAAAAGTTATGCTTGGCATTGGTCGTTGCGACCAGGAAACTGCCGTATTACTTCATAGCTCACCAGGTCCAAGTCTACACGAAATTCCACATCAAGGAATCTCTTCGACGGACGGACATAAGCAGCCGAGTTGCGGCATGGGGGGTCGAGCTATCCCAATTTCATATTGAGTTCGCACCCCGACACGCCATAAAGGGACAAGTCTGGGCCGATTTCGTCGCCGAGTTCACCGAAGGATATGACGAGCCATTGGCCATATCCCCCCAATCTCACTGGCAAATACACGTCGATGGATCAGCCACCAAGGACGGATCAGGAGCAGGAATCATCCTCAAGTCTAGCGAGGGCGCGATCATAGAGAAAAGCATCAAACTGGGCTTCCGAGCTACCAACAATGAGGCAGAGTACGAAGCCATGATCAACGGCATGCTCATTGCCCGATCACTGGGATGCTCCCACTTAACTGCTAGCTCAGACTCCATGCTGATCGTCAATCAAGCCATCGGCAAATACCAGGCCATAGACGACAGAATGATCCTCTACCGAGAGAAAGTCCAAAGCTTAATGGCCACGTTTGAGCAATGCGAATTAATAAGGATCAATCGCACCGAAAACGCACACGCCGACGCATTAGCCACCCTAGCTTCGACATTAACATTAGCCAACACTCGGTCAATCACAGTGGAACTTCTAGAAACCCCGAGCATCACCAGAAGAATAGACCGAGTAACATCGATACAATACGAGCTAGGGTGGATGGACGACATGATTCGCTATCTGCGAAACGGGACGCTCCCGGCAGACAAGATAAAAGCGTTGAAAATCACAAGAAAGGTCCCTCGGTTCTGGCTATCCGAGGATGACAAACTATACAAATCCAGTTACCGAGGACCCCACCTTCTGTGCGTCCGATCCGAGCTGCAACAGCCAGTCTTGGAAGAGATCCACGAAGGATCCTGCGGAGCACACATCAAAGGGCGATCCCTCGCCAACAAGACAATCACCCAGGGATATTGGTGGCCCTATATCAAACGAGATGCTGACGTTTACGTACAAAGATGCGATAAGTGCCAACGATTCACCAAAATACCTCGGCTCCCATCATCTATGATGACCCCGGTATCGGCACCCTGGCCATTCGCACAATGAGCAATTGATACAGTCGGAAAGCTTCCCAAAGCACCCGGCAGCGTTGAAAATTTGATCGTAGCGACGGACTACTTCACCAAGTGGGTCGAGGCTAAACCCCTCCGAGAAATTAAATCCAGCAATGTTAAACAGTTCATCTGGGAGAATATCATCACCAGGTTCGGTATACCGTAAGCCATCATCGCCGACAACGGCACCTAGTTCAAGGACGCCAAGCTTCAGCTCTGGTATGAAGAACTCGGTATCCGAAAATTCTATTCGACTCCAACGTACCCACAGGGTAACGACCAAGCAGAGGTATCAAACCGAACTGTCCTAGATGGAATAAAGACAACCCTGGAACAAGCGAAGGGGAGATGGTCAGAATGACTACTTAACGTCTTATGGTCGTGCCGAACTACGCCGAAGACGGGCACCAAGGAAACCCCGTTCAGCTTAGCGTACGGCGTAGAGGCCGTCATACCAACGGAAATCGGCCTCCCCACACTCCGAACAGCTTTAGTCAAGCATGGAACCAATGAACAAAGAATGAGAGAGGAGCTCGACATGTTGGGCAAAAAACGAGAGATAGAAGCCCTTACCCTAGCCAAGTACCAACAAAGCGTCAACCAAACCTACGACAAGAGGGTGAAAGGGACCAAGGAATTCAAGGTAGGAGAACTGGTGCTACGACGAGTAACGGTCTATACCAGAAACGAGATACACGGCAAACTGAGCCCCACTTGGGAATGCCCATACGAATCATTAAAAGAACAAGCCCGGTATCCTACAAGATCAAAAGCGTGCTGTTCGACAATAGCCGAGGAGAAAAGAATTCTTGGAACGTAGCCAATCTCAAAAAGTACTACGTGTAGACTAGCTTCCATTACAGGTCATACCTTACCTCTGCTTTGTCATGACATTATCTTTTGAATCAATATGATATTTTGCTATTTATCATTACTAATTCCCAACATGGCATGTCTAAGAAAGTGCCTAGAAATACTGTGAAATTCCCAAGATGACATGTCTAAGAAAGTGCCTAGGAATACTGTGAAATTTCCAACATGGCATGTCTAAGAAAGTGCCTATGAATACTGTTACTAATTCCCAGCATGGCATGTCTAAGAAAGTGCCTAGGAATATTCAAGTCCTCCAACGTACCGGAGGCACATGCAGGTACCAATAAGCAAAAGTCGAACAAAAGAAAGGCAAGCAAAGAGGCAAATGTGCAGGTACCAATAAGCAAAAGTCAAGCAAAGAAAAGCCAAACAAAGAGGCAAATATGCAGATACCAATGAGCAAGAATCAAACAAGATTGTTGAATAGTTCTAGCCAGCATTACGGAGGCGACAAAGTACCCAACGATGAAAACAACAAAGGCAACTCAATCCAGTCAATGAAATATCAACAAGACAATGAGAAGATCCAATACCTGAATAAAGGAATAAAGCAAATAGTCCACGCCCGCATTACGGAGGCAATAATGTACGACGAATAAATAAAGAAATCAACTAAGAAGAGATGCTACATGACGAACACGACGGTACATGACTCAGCCTAGCCTCTTCGTCATCTGTCGCCGTGTCTTCATCGGTCTCTTGACCCTCAAAACGCTCCTCAGAAACAAGGAAATCAAAGTTGGTCGTGTAAACACCCACATGTTGCCCTACCAATAATTACCACCGAGGATGCACCCCGATTAAGTTCCTCGATGCCAAACAGTTTATTACCATAGGAACACCGAACAAGGTGGACGAAGACCGTTCCTATGGTAATAAACTGTTTGGCATTGAGGAACAAACAAATACAACGGGAAAAGAAAAGTTTACAAGAAAAACCACCCATCCTACAACTTCGAACTACCCCCTTCCTCGGCGTCCCTCTTTGCCAAAAGCTCTTTCACATGATCCCTCTCCTTGATCAAGCGAGAAAGTGTAAGACTGAGACTTGCATTTCTGCTCGACTTCAAAACGAGCAGTACCCTCCTCGTCCCAGTACTTTTTAAACCTCCTCACTTCGGTCTGAGCACACTTAAGATCTACTTTCAGCCATGATATCTCGATTTCTTTCAACTCGAGAGGGGTCAAATTATCAAAGCCGGGGGGACGGGGTAACATGTAGGTAGGCTCCTCTTCAAGAAGGGCTTTCTTTTTTGTAGCAGATCTGGTAAGAGGTGCCATCTCAAAGAAAAACAGTTTTGAAGGAAAGTAATAAGAGAGAGAAAGCAAGGGTTAGTAGTGAAAGACAAAGAACAGGGAGCATTTATAGGGAATCAGAAGGCGCGAATTGCGAAGCGATGCAATAAACGAAAAAACACAAGATACGAGGCGTTACAACAGTTCAAAATACAAAGGGGCATAAAATACGAATAGTTATGAAAAGTCCAGCATAAGAAAAGGCACGAGATACAAAGAAGCCATAAAATCCAAATAGAAAAAGGAAAAAGACATCAGAAAATAAGCCCAAATTAAATTAAGGATCATTGGGCGGAAAAACCGACTGCCAGACCGAGAGAAAGCCACCCTAGCAGAGTGATCTAGTCGAGCTTGGTAGGAGTCATTCATGACAACCAAGCACTCATTCTCCCTGGCAAGATAGGCATTCTCACCAATAAGGGCAGTAACGTGCTCCTTAAGCCGAGCATTTTTAACCGTCATGCTAGCAAGGCCTTGAGGAGAGTTATCAAACTCATCCTGGGCTTGGTCCCAAATCTCATCGGCCTCATACCAGGAGTTGGCCAGATGGCTTCTTCGCAGCAACAAGTGGTCGAGCTGACGACTCCAGGCTGAAATCTATGTCCACTTGGTGGTCTCCTCGGGGTTCGAGTTAAACAAACTCAAAGCCAGGACACCATACTCCTTCTCAAGCCTAGCCATTCGAAGACGGACCCGAGATACCTCAGCATCCAAGTCCTTCATCTGAGCATGATATCTAACCACGGGCTCAGACATTCTTAAAAGTTGTTAAACACAGAAGGAGATGGGGGATGAGGTAGAAACAAACACAAGTTTATGAAAAATGATACATCATAAAGAAAGGTTGAAGAGTATTTATAGAGTAAAGATAGTATGGCATTGTCTGACAATGCTTGGGAACATGCATCTTTGACCAATCTTCCATGCCTCAGATTTCACGTGGGTACAGCACAACACCATACAAGAAGAAAAGACAAGTACTTGATGATTCTGACAAGGACAGAGAACAACAAACCACAAACGCAATATAAAAAGAACAACAGGAGATGCAAATAAATATTTCATTAATGGGATTACATATGTGTTCATTACATTAGAGGAAAACATCAAAAGAAGAACGATTACATCAGACAACATATCCAAAGAAGATCGACTATATCAGCGAGCCAAGCGAACAGGAGGCACGAAGGAAAGAAGCACAAAAAAAAAAGAGGAAGAGGAACATAAAGAAGAAAAGAGAAATACAAAGAAAAGAAACATAAGGCAGAAGAAAAATGAAAATAACAAAAAACCTGAGGGACTCAGGGTTGATTGTTACATCGTAGTGGTGAGACAGAAGATGAAGAAAAAGAAAAAGGAGGCACAGAAGAAAAAGAAAAAGAGATGAGAAAAGATGAAGAAATGAAGAAAATTGAAACAAATAAAAAATAAAGAAAAATGGTAAGACTAGGGGGAGGTCGATCGGTATCGATGAGAAGGCCTGGCAGAGATATCCCTATCTCGAAGCGTCGGGTTCCCCCTCAACACCTCGTTCTCTTCGACCAGAGCCTGACGAGCACGTCGGCAATAATCCAGCTCGGTCCTTAGCCAAGTTAATTCCCGGACCATCTCGGTATGGTGATAACGCATCACCTTTAACTCCGCCTCAGCATCCTTCAACAGCTTTAGTGCATGGCCATAAGAGGCTTCAAAAGCCTCCACTTGCAAAGCCAAGGCAGATTTGGTAAAAGAACCAGCCATTTTAAGGAAGTTATAGGATAAAATTCTATATATGGCGAAGAGAGATAAGGGGGAGATTATGAAGAAACTCATATCTTGAGAGAGTATTTATAGATAAATTAAGAAAGGTTTAATGTGGGGAATCGCAACCGTCCGTCAAAAGACTCTGGAAAACATGGGTAATTGAAAGACGCGTCTGTTGAGAAGAAACGTTTGGATTCATGCCAGTATTTAAAGAGGGTAAATTTCAAAAAAGCTTCTACACGTGTCATTCTGGGGAAGTGCAACAGTGTTAAGAGATAAAGGATAAGATTTGTGCACAAGGCTCAAGAAATCCCATTAATTCCTGGGTACAAAGATTAAGAAGATTCAATGGATAAGATTAAACGCAGGGCTCAAGAAAACCCATTAATGAAGCCACACGCGCGCACAGTAAAGAAAAATTGCATTGGGAAAGTAAAATAGATAAGAAAAAGAAAAGAAGATCTTTTTTTTTATTGATTGATGGAATTCCATTACAAGAGGCCAGTCAACAAAAAGAAACATTACAAAAAAGAAAAGAGAATTATTTAGCAGAGAGGCCTGTTTCATCATCCGGTCTCTTCTTAGACCGAGCATACACTTCCTTAAGGGCCAGTTTATAGGCCCTCTTGGATGCCTTATGCCTATCCCTAGAGGCCTCGAGCTCTTTAATCCGAGCAAGATGCCAAATATTATCAAACAAAGCCTTCTGGTAGTCACTTTCCAATGAGGCCAAGTTTCCCTCCAGCTCCACAGCCCGACGAGCTTCCCTCGTTGAAGAGGCAAACCTCCTTTTGAGAATGCGTGCTTTCCTAACCTCCTCTTCTAGGTGGGCTACATACTCAGGGAGGTTATCCCCACTAGTTCCATGAGGAGAAGCCATTAAGCGTTATAAAGGAGCAAAGAAAGAAAAAGAAGTTATACAGAGAGAGCAGATATAGCCCCCTTTTATAAGAATAGGTAAGGGGCATATCAATGGTCACTTCGAAACAAAACAAACCTCTTGAGCTTCCCAAAGACATTTATGGCCAACTAAGCATAGTTTCAGTGCAATTACGTCATTCAATAAGTATTGGGAAGGTACACAAACAAGAATGAGAATAAAGGATTATTTTATTAATTTAAATAATTCAGTTACAACTTGGTGATGAAACCCAACAAAAAAAAAAAAAAAAGAGAGAGAGAACTACAAAAGCTAAACTATCCAGAAGAAGAGCGTGCTTCGACGTTATCCGACCCAAGCTTCGACCGAGCATGCAGCTCCTTGAAGGCAAGCTTATAGGCCCTTTTAGCCGCCTTTTGCTTAGCCAGAGAAGCCTTGAGCCTTTTTATACGCTCAAAGGCCCAATCCCGATCAGTCATTGTCACGTGATGAGCCGTATCCATATCGGACAACCTTTTGGTCACGTCCACCAGTTTCCTCTTCACGACACGAGCTCTCTTGACTTCATTCTCCAAATATGCGATGTAGTCTGAAGAATTATCTCCTGTAGAACCATTGGGAGAAGTCATTGCGTCACAATCAAGGTAATAGTAAAATAGATAATTAGGGATGGAGCACTTCCTTTTATAGTAGATAAATGGTGGAAAAGTAAGATTCCTTTTCCTCGAAGAAAGATATTAAGATATGACTTCTTAATGACCTCAAATAGGCCCTAGGAAACAGTCATAAACCTATTACGTTTCTCGATGAAGCATTGGAAACAACCGTACCGAAGTAATATCCTCGATAGACCGATTATGACTCCCTCGACGTGGGGACCACACCGAGGAAGTCAGGGAGCACTTGATAGAACATAAAAATTAGACCCGAATATGTCTATTCGGGTATGAATCAACCCACACATTGTTAAGGGGTATCCAACGCTTAAAACGGTAGATATTGGGTTACAACATGCCTTTATTTGAGAATAAGGGTGGATATTGCTAAAAGCCCAACCCCACTTAACAAGAAACCCATGTCTGAAAAATCTCATGAGATGGAGACATTTATCAACATCATAAAAGGCATAATTGCCTATAAATAGCCAAGTTCTCTCACTTAAAGAGGACCAGAAAAATCTATCCAAAAAATATAGAGAGTAGTAGAGAAAAGAGAGAAACTTGTCAGAGCTTATCACATCAAAAAGCAAACCGAGCAGATAAGGAACCGAGTACCGAAGAAGAAGGAGAAAGACCAAGATAAAAGATTAAATTATTAATTCGAGCACAAGTGTAATAAGAAAATTGTAATCCGAGCAAGTGCAATTGCCGAGCAATAATCAAGATCAAGAAGTGTTCAATATTTACTGTCAATCAATCATTATATTATTGTTAAAAAACCTAACGCTACCGAACAAAGTTATGGCTTTATCACAAACATATTCAAAACGACAAATCCGCTGATAAATCTCTCCTTATACCTAGCTAGCTTTGAGCCTAAATTTGAAAAAAAAATCCTTGCATATTTGTAAAAGCTTGCTTTCATTACAGGAACTCGTTATTCACAAGTCAGATCACATACAAGTAAATTTACGGGTACGCTAAGGCTCGCCCTTCAATCCAATTGAACTATTTAAATAAAAAATAGAATTCGTATTTTGTTCAAGTGGAAAATAAGTGAGATTAATTTATACTAGTGCCAAGTCGTGAACTAGCTTGAACATATTTTTAATAAATTTAATTACTGAGGATCACTTCTTCAAATGACTATTTTAAAATTAACCGACCCGAATTGCTCACCCGGGATAAATTGCCTTTTCCAATTAAAGAAATTAGAAACAGTACCAAGTTAGTATCATTATAATAACATTATATGTACTGTTATTTACTTAAACTAATACATTGGCCTTGTTTGGTTTAGCATTACTTTTTACTTAATGGCCTTGTCATGCTTTTTACTTAATAATATTTTTTACTTATGAAAAGTAAAATGTTGTTTGGTTGTTCCTTTTAAGTTTACTTTTATCAAAATTAAACCATTAAGTATGCTTTTTGCTTTACTTTTACTTTTACTTATATTTAGTTTGTTTGGATGTCATCTCATAAGTATACTTTTGGTTAAAAGTAAATGTCTATAAGTAGACTTTTTAAAAGTAAGTTTGATGATACTTTTTAAAAGTAAGTTTGATGATACTTTTACTTTTGATGATACTTTTAAGTAGGTTTTAATCTGAATGTGCTTTTAAAGTACAGTTCAAAACCTAGTTCATATCATCATTATATTTTCCTAATTTTGTATTTTTTAATCTTTAAATAATGAAATATTTTTTTGCTAGTTAATTATTTTGTTTTATTCTATTAATCGAAATAAACAATTCATTTTTACTCAAAAAGTAAAAGTAAACATATTTTACCAAACAACATTTTTAATAAAAAGTATACTTTTACGGTGTTCACCAAACAACATTTAATTACTAAAAAGTAAACAGAAAAAGTATATTTTTCAACCCACTTACAAAAAGTATACTTTTGAACATAAAACACGCGACCAAACGAGCCCATTAGTCCTCAAATCATAAAAACTTTTGATGTGTGCAGCTTGTTTTTTTATTGCAACTTAAATTATCAGTGTTTCTTATTTATCCGCATAGTATACATAAATTAACTAGTTCTTAACCTTTCATTATCTTACTCAATAAAACTGTGAGATTTATCCTTATAATAACCATTTTTTTAATCAATAAAACATCAGGGAAAACAATAATATATACCATCGCATAGCTAGGAATACAAAGGTTTATATCCTTTATACGTAGTCTGTAAAAAGTTACTCATGAATCATGGTCGAAATTACATCAAATGCAAGTTTTAGGATAACAACTCAAAAGCAAAATCCTCCAAAAGAAAAAGTCTCGATGCAATGAAGGAGACCACTTTTTAAAACAAAAATATAAAGAAAAAGGAACAGTTTTGTAGAGAATTAATTAGATACTCATCAATCTTTAAAGTTTTTCTTCTACCATTTTTTGTTTATCAAATCATACTAATATATATATATATATATACATATACATATACATCAATTGACAATTCTATATATATAGTTAATTGTAATGTAAAAGTTTTTCTTTATTATTAGATATTTTATATGTATTGCCTAAATGGGTGGCAGTATCTTTATGGGAGGATCTTTGGATGTGCAGCGGGAGTCAAGCGTCCCCCTTATAGGAATTTTTTTTTTTTTTTTTTTAAAATATTTTTACATATAACTCTTTTAAATATATAATATATCTAATCTAATTATATTCAAACTTATAGTGCTAGACTAGTGGATAAGTATTGTTTTTAAATTAATTATACCGCTTAACAAAAGTATATTCATTACTTTTATTATAATATATATTTTTACTACATACATTCTCATGGACTTTAGGACAAAAATTACATGTTAAAAAAGAAATTAAAAATTTGTTAATTCCGCCCCTATTCGTTTGGACCCGGGATTCAACCCGTCTTTAAAATGAAAGTGAACATTTAACGAGAATATACTTTCATTATGTATAGCGCTGTTCATTAACGAAAACTCCATCTTTGTTAGGACACATATTTTTTTCGTAACAAAGAGGCACATTCAAGACCATATCGAATGCTCTCGTAGCTCAGTTGGTTAGAGCACCCGTTTAGTAAGCGGGAGGTCTTGAGTTCAACTCTCAACGAGAGCAGGAAACTATTTAAAAAATGTACCAAAAAAAAAAAATCATATCAAATGCTCTTAAGCGGATGAAATAATGGAGTGCAACAACCTACTAGACTGTCATCCAAAATACCAACAAATGACTACAAAGTGTACAATTTAAGAGATTTAACTCATTGATCAAATATACAACATAGAAGTTAAACTGTAATAAGCTAACCAAATCTAGTAGTTTGTTCACTCGTATCAGTTTACTGAAAGCATCAACTCGATGAAATTCAAATTACAAGGCATTTGAATTATAGTTCTTGCACATAGTCATTATCACCATGTAACATAAAAAAGTATCAGAAATCATGCCGCAGCTCAAACTCTATACGAAAGAACACTTGTGTCAAAAAATACGGTTTCAATGTAATCTGCATAACTTGTCAAATAACTCAAACCAACCAAACTAACCAGGTTAATTAATCGCATGAAGGCCCAACTCTACCAGTTTAATTAATCGTATCTAAGACCGACGTTAAAAGGATCATTGCGTAAGGTTTTTGTACCTAACTAATTTGTTGCTTCAATTACCATAATTTCAAGTGTGGAATGACCCATGATCCGCAGATCAAATAAGCTCCCTACAATGCTATGGAATGCAAGAGTGTTCAGAGTGTTTATGTATGAATTCTTCAAAGTATGACAACTTTTATTACAAGAAGAGATGCACCTAGGTTTGTATAAAGTATAGAAAACATAATAATGGTGGAAAAACGCAAAAAAAAAAGGTCGTAAAGTATTATGGCAAAATTAGAAAAGCTATAGACACAAAGCAAATTTAAGCTACCAAAAATAGTTTCCTCCACATAAAGCTGAAAGTTTGTCGTCCCAAAAGTTCTAGACATTAATAACAATTATGGCAAAGTATAAAACACTTGAGATTATAGTTACCGGAAAGCTCTATTTAGGTAGAAAATGCGTTTCCTCATAAACCCGTTTCGGAGACTGAAACTATACTCTTCTAAAATTTTATTAGTAGAAACGTTTCCGAAACTTAAATGAAACATTGTAAAATCTTAAATAATACTTTTTCATAACTCTAACAATGCGAAGACTAGACTTTACTGAAACTTTAATGAAGATTTTACAATAATATTTTGATAATAAAGTAGAAAAAAAAATGCATTAGGAAATGATGAAAATAAAATACTAAAAGAGAATATGTGAAACCTAAATAAATTGTTGGTATAATTTTCAAATTTTAGTTATAAATTGAATATTCATTTGCATTATAATTGTGGAACCTATAAACTAATACTATATGTTATGTAAAAGTGTTACATATTTTTTATTTTTTAATTATACCAGCATTTTCCGTTCCACATAAAAAAAAATGTGTTTCCCCTATCGATTTCCGTTTCCATTTCGCAAGTTGGGGCTTGAAACATGAGGAATCAAAGTCTGATATCATATACTTTTTCATGCCTAAAATAATTTGATATATAACCTAAAATCCATGACAAATACCGTGACAGAATTTAAATTCACAATATTTTCTAATATGTTAATTTGTTAAATTATTTATCTTCCTACTACTTTTTATCGAATTGGAAAGACTGGTCTCCATCTAATTACTCCCTTGCTTGGTCAACCCATCTTGCTAAACTTCAACCCAGAAACTACTAGCAGTGAGCTGAAACTTTAATGGGAACCCGGTTGCAAGGGTGAATTAGAAGAAGAAGAAGAAGACATTTTTATTGAAGCAAGGGTCGATCGATCATTTAAGCAATCTGGTTTTAATCATGTATGCGTATGGGCAATGGGAGCATATCTTTATTGGTGGTAATTCTGTCCATTTTATACTTTCTTTTATTTGCAATGGGTAAACAAATTTCTACCTTAGATGTGATTATGTGACAACAGACAACTTTTTGATGTTGAAACTATTACTGCATTATGCTAAGAAGGTGGAATTTCGGTACTCCAACCATGAATATGAAATTGGTACTAGTAGGACAGGATTTAAATATTTATAAGCAAAAAACTTTAATATTTACATGGTTAAACACTTGCTAAATGGCCAAGAGATCATCATAAAAGGTTTAAACATTATAACACCATTAAGATCCGGGAATTGAACTAAGCATATGAAACCAACATGGAGATGAAGATAAGCTTAGTAACAAGGTATCCTAAAGAAAGGCGATTCACTCATGCTGCCTCTGCAAACCCAACTCTGGTTTTACCATAATCGAACACAGTATGGTAACGGCCCATGAAGACATCTCCCAATATCCTACAATGCAAAATTAAACCCTCACAATTAACGAAGCGTAATAGTACTTCAATGCAACAAAAAACAAGCTAAAGTCTGGAACTTTAGCTACAAGGTCAATGAGGAGAAAAATTAACCAGAGGGGTCCAAGAGGAGGAGGAACATCCAAAGCCATGAAGCCACTGATGCACTGTGCTTGAGCACCCTCGCCGATCTTGAGTATGTACTGATAATTTGTCACAAATAATGATATTTCGTTAGTACATAGGTATTGCCATGAAACAAAAAGTTATAGTTCCTGCGTCAAGGATAAGATATGAGCAGCAACATGACATGATTTTCTATGGGAGAGAATATACTATTTGTAAGTTTTTTATGCACACGGCGTCAATATTAGGAATTCTTTTTGGCTGGAACTGGTGAAGTTTGGATGTTCAATTGCAATGCAAGTAAACAAATTCAGAAAAGGTACAAGTCCATGCACATACCTCTTGAGGTGAGAGGTCAAGCACTTGGCCGCCTATGGTGAAAGAAACAGTGAGCATGGAAGAGAGACTTTCACAATCAACAGATGATTGCCCATTCGGGTTTGGAATCCGGTCACAGAGCTGCAAAGAAATCACCAAACCAATTCAGAAAAGAAGCCACGTCACTATCTCATTGATAGGTAAATATATATGCACACATATATATATATATATATATATATATATGCACACATATATATATACTGATTTCAAGTATTATCTTCACCTCATTAACGTAATCTAGTATGTGTTCAGCTGTTTGGTTCTGCCTGAGCTGATTTTGCAACCATACCACCGCCATTTCACATGTGTCACACATAGCATCAGTCACACCTGCTGATCTGGCATTGTTCTTCTTATTGACCACACTTTCTATTCCCATACTGCAGAACAAACATAAGAGGAGATGAAGAAATGAAACAATTTTAAATATACCACTATCTAGTCACAAGAAACTTGTTTGCCACATACTTCAGATGAACCAAGTTTTCCTTAAGAGTTCGAAAAACTAATTTCACCTTTGATGGATACTAATTTGATTTTTAATTGACATACGAAGAAGAGATGAAGAAATGAAACAATTATAAATATTTAGCGGAAAATTACCATAAAAATCACTAATAAAAGACTGAAACTACTTTTCCTTAGAATTCGATAAACTAATTACACCTTTGATGGATATTAAGTTGATTTTTATTTGACATACTAATCAATAATTTGATTTCTATTTTGATGGTAATACATTTAAAATTTTCAATAAACTTATTTCTCCTGTGCCGATAGAATGTCCATAACTAAATGGAATAAACAATGTTTTAAATAGCGTTATCGCTTGCGTAACGTTTTTTCGAGAGCTACGCTAAAAACGCAAATAGCGTAGCAACATAGCGCTTTGCGGTGTATATTTTTTTTACCTATAAATATAACAATATAACATTAGATAGTTAATAAAAAATCGAAATATATAATAAATATGTTTTTAAATAAAGATAAACAAATAATTAGTAAATATTCAAACTTAAATTTATGCCTAATTTATTTATTTTTAATTAAGAACGGAATTGAATAAAAAATACAAATAATTGAAAATTTTCCGAAAAAATATGTTGCTGCTAGGTCTCAAACTTGGGTCTCATGGGAGACAGTGTAGTGTCACAGCCATCCGGACTAAACATTTAACTGTAAAAACTATACAACATATATTATTTATTTCAAATAACCATTACATGATTTTTTTTCCTTTTAAAAAACTCACTATTTACGCTTTTTGTCCAAAATATCACGCTTTTTGCGCTTTTGGACCCAATAGCGCGTTTTTTGCGCAATTCCACCCAAATAGCGTTTGAACATATGCATTTTTTTTCGAAAACCGCTATATCGCGCTATGTTGCGCATCATAGCACGCTTTTTAAAACACTGGAATAAACCAAGAAAAAAGTGAGAAAAAGGTCCAGAAAATGCCTCTTATTACCCAAGATTTGAATTCCATTCACAGATCTACTTGAAAACAAAATCCGTGGAAAATCTAACCTGACACCTCGAGTTCCATCAAAGGTGCATAAACTGACTTGGGAACATATCTTCTTTGGTGGTTCCTACTCAGATTAGCCAAAGTGGAAGCCCACGTTTGTTTGAGCCATGTCATCGCCAAGAGGGAACGATTAATACATGAAAAGAATCTGATTTGATGCAAAAGATACGTATATACGGTGAATCTTGCATACCTCGGCTATAAGCAAATCCAGTAACATTTGGCCATATTGTTCTACTACAGTCTTGCATTGCTTGCTCATAATTCCAGAGGCACCAATAGCATGATTTATCATGGTTATAACAGTCTGGAGAGAGAGGGACAGATGAAACAAGAGAAAGCGTGAGAGTCTCTTATTTTCATCATATTAGATTATAAAACAAACTCTTGTCAAAGGAAGGACGGACAAAGTAGTACATAAGAGATAACTTACTCCTAGAACAGTAAATGCAAAGAGAGGGAAAAAGGTAACTATTCAATTGCTCTAGGTTGAATACATACAGACATACCGATGGACCAGCTATCAAAGAAGTGCCAGAATCTGCAATTGCGGAACAACCTTTGCCGCAATAACCTGCAATTGACCGTGACTATTAAGCCACATTCGGTGTTTTTATTTTCCCATTTGTCAAAATTAAAATAGGCACAAGGGAGCATACCAGTTGGTTTACCACCAATGAGGATATCGCCCATATCAAACTATCAACACACAGCCAAAAGAACACAAATTAACATGAGATACTGAAATTTGTATACACAATGAACACAGAAAATATAAAGATGCAGATGACCAACCTGCCAATAGCCTTTTCGTGTCACTGGCACATATACATGCTCACCCTTGTAATGAGCTGGGTCTGACCCACCAAATACTATTTCACCACCGATTTCGCCTGATGTATTTCGGTTGAGCCAAAATGAAAAAACTGGCTCCTTAATTAGACCTTGACTCACCATGTTGTACCTGTACACACAACATCCCTCTCGAAGTATAAAATCATGATCCTTCAAATTTAAACATCTATTAGATTTTTCTTTACCAACCTATCATTTTTTAACAATTAGACACACAAGATTAGTAAAGTTCAGAATTTTAGTCACCAATCTTTATATAGCAAACAATTGCTTCCATGTGAATAAAATTTACAATTTAGAAACCAATCCACACAAAATCAGACAGTTAGAACACCGGAAACCTATCAAAATCACAAGTATTTGAAGTTTAATTCTTAATGTTGGTCTTACTAATTGTCCGATTTCAATTGTGTCTTTACTACACCATTGCTTTACGCTGAATATTTAGCATTGGTGTACTAATTGTTTGGTTTTGTATAGATTGGCTTCCAAATTATGAAACTTATTTCTTGGCGTCTTATTTGTTAAAAGACTAAAGTTATGTGTACGAAAGTAAAATATCCCCAAAATTTATGAGTTAGTTAATTTCTATTGACAATGCATACCATACTGGAACAGCATCTCCAACTGAAATCTCCTGGAACCCAAGCCCAAGAATACCATCAAATTTGGCTACCGCAAATGTAACTCCAGGCTCCTTTGTAGCCTCGATAAATTCCTAATAAGAAATAAATACTAGCGTAAACAAAACCCCAAAACAATGAAGAAAAATAACGATGAGCTTATATTTCTACTACCTGATTCTTAACTACCAGGTCACCAACTTGAACATTGTCTTCACTGAAAAAACCAGATATGGACCCAGAACCATAGTGAATCTCAGCAGATTTGCCTGCATTAAAACGAGTCTATCATGGGAGCAATCAAAGTGAAACGTTACAAAAAAAAGCATGCCTAGTAAGAATGAAAAGGAGATTATGTGAACTTGTAATAATAGAATCTATTACATTCAAGCAAAATTAATACAATACTAACCATTCTGCTTGTAAGTGCTTGATTGACTGGACTTGTACTTAGGGTGAAAGAAGCATGGGATCTGTATATTACAAAAACTCATTTAATTTAAGCCACTCAATATATCAATAAACTGTAGTAAAATGATTAGAAACACGGGCAGTTAGACGTTTACCGACAAATAACATTTTGCTGACGGCACCCACAAGTTAGAGCTGCCAGTGTCAAAAATGACTGTGAAGTTCTGAGGGGGAGTTCCAATACCAATTTCACCAAAATATTGTGCATCCATGTAATTTTTAAGGCCCACTATATCAGTATCAGCATTTTCTCCAAGATTTCCACGGAAGTTATATTTTCTAATGGATGCCCTTGACATCTCCCCTGCCTTTAACCCTAACTGAGCGGCGACACGGTTGTTTTGATCCAATTTCATCTTTTTCAACCCAATCCTAACAAACCCGTCATTTGCAGCAGAAACAAGCGAAAACAAAAACAACGAAAGGAATACAGACGTGATGACAGCTTGCGATTTAGTTCCCATATTGACCTGTATGTGTAAATATGAACATTTTATGAATATAGTTCGTCAACGATAAACAGGTTCCATGATACATGCTTGTGTCTGCAATTAATTTATTCCCAATTACAATTATTAAGTTATAAAAAGAATAAAGCCTCCTTATTTCTTTCTTGTAAACAAACAAAGCATGAGCAAATGACAATATACATGTAGTATTATCCAAGTCCAAGCTTTCGAAAAATCATTACAAGAAATTCAGGATTTCCTTCTCAAGCTAAGAGAGTGGATGTGGCAAATTCAAATACATTAAAATACGTGAAACTGAAAGTTTATACAAAAATACGTTAAATTTCAAGTTCTCCTACATCTTTTGTAGTGAAGCATACATAAGAACTACCTGATATAAAAAATAAAAGCTTAAAATACGAAAAAAGAAATCGAAAAGTCCTTCCATTTATATATAAATCAACTGTTATACTATACATGATTATAAACTTAGAGTTTGAAGAAAAACTAATTCCTACAAGGGTGAGATTTTAAGCATGTGGTCATTATCTTTACTAGTCTAGTGTGCTAAATTTAGAGGAAATTTTGAATAAAGTGAGCTAATTTTTCCTGGAAATACATTAATGTAGTCTTTCAGAAGCGCTTTCAATGATTTGGAAACTACGACTTTCACCTCGCTCTTACATAAAAATTGAAGCAGATGCTATTGTAGCATATACAGTATTTATATATACACCGTCATTATTCACCTATGCCAGATAAAGTCGCAAACAGCTTACCTGGTGTTCGTTATGGGGTAAAATATTGGTATACGGATTCTTTACCTTATATAAAAGACAAGTCAATAATCCGGTTCTTTGATAAGAATGTGTCCAGATATAAGTTATAACTGCTTTTCACCTCTAAGACTAATCACATTAAAAATGACACTAACATACACTATTAAAAGCGAAAAAGTCAAAATGAGGGGCCACTATGCAAAATTAGAAGTCTAGGGACCAAACAAATATTCAGATTATGTGGACAATAGCTTAAATTTCACATACACTCTTTTTTTTTCTGGAAAATTAGCACAAAGTTTTAGAATTCTTTACAAAACTATTTCTTAATACAACTAATTTTTAAACAAATACTTATTAATATTACCATTGATCGAATTCCGAAAATACACAAAAGCCGTCCAATAAATCCAGTGCGAAGTTGCACGCTTCCGTGGCAATTAAATGACAGATTTTTTTATTTAATAGTATAAGCAAATATCTATGTTTATATAATAAATGTGGATATTTGCTACATAAGTTCATCTATTAGCTAAATACATATTTTAAGCATTCTTTTCCACAAATTTTATATTTCAATAAATCCGATCTGGAGTTGCAGGCTCAGGTGGCAATTAAATGACAATTTATTTTTATTATTAATTAGGAGTAGTATAAGCAAATATGTATGCTTATATAATAAATTGGAGATTTCCTAGATAAATTCACCTATTAACTAAATTCATATTTAAAGCATTCTTTTCCACAAAATTACATTGCAATAAACTGAAAAAAAATCTTAACATGGCCATTTCAGCCTATAAAAAAAAAAAAAAAAAAAAAAAACTCAGAAAATAAAAATTCACCAAATGTGCGAGAAAATCAAAACCCTTAACACGAAAAAAAAACCTCGTTAAAACCAAAAAAAAAGCAAAAATAAAACCTCAGAAAAAATGATCCACGCACTATATGAACAATCACTATACATGCATGTGTTTTTTTTATACACACATAAATAATCAGACAATTAATAAACTAATTAATTAAATAGGCGATCAAAATCACTCACCGAATGTAAAGAGAGAGAGGGAGAAACAGAAATTATAATGATTATAAAATGAGGGTTATATTAATAAACTGATTAATTAAATTCGAAGACCAAACGGCGATCAAAATCACTCACCAATGTAGAGAGAGAGAGAGAGAGAAAAAACAGAAATAAGAATGATTCTAAAAATGAGGGATATATTATATTATATATAGGCAGATAAATATTATAGATATAGATATAGAGAGAGAGGGAGAGAAATAAACCTTTAAAAACCCCAGTAGGCTCAGCTACAAGCTTTTCTGTTTTTTTGTTTGATACGAGTAGTGTTTAATTTATTTATGTACACGCTTTTTGGGTTTTATCGTTTTCTTTAATTTTGGTGGAAGAGTGAGTGTGCGCGTTTGATCCTGGCCGTTGGATATATGAGAGTGACGTTTGTTTACCGTTAAAGATTTATATCACATGATATTCTCGTATGTGCTGCACTATGAAAAAAAAGCACAAGAAATAGGGATCCAATGCGACACGTAGTAGTAGTAGTAGTAGTCTTCTTTTAGTTTTGAAATAAACAAAAAAGGATGAGGAGCAAAATTAGGTGTAAGACTGTATAGGCAAAACTCACAAATTATTAATCCAATATCTACCTAACTAATGCTTATTGGAAAAAAAACAAAAAAGTACTCGTATTGTTTAAGTAATTAAATTTAGCAAAAGCTATGTATGTTTTCATGAAAGATGGCTAAAAGGCGACTATTGATGAATAGATATGATATGATAGAGGTGACTGCAGGACGGTTGAGACACAAGTCGAATAAGGCTTGTATCTCGTATAAGTATTTTCGTATTATTTATACGGATAACATATCACCTCGTTTAAAAATAAGCAGTGTAATTATATATAAAATATTGAATAAGTATATATACACTTACATTGTCTTATATTAGTGGTTGTGTATTTAATGTTACACATTGTTGGTCATGAATTCAAAATTATTTAACAATAATTTATTTTATTTAAGGACAATAAAAAATATTTGAGCCTTGTACATCATGTTTGCCGGGCGGCACTGGGTGACTGTTATACCTCCATGTTAAATCTTGAGGAGAAAATAAAAATTGTGTTATTAGGTTTTGTTTTAGAGCAATCACAGGGGTCTTGCTAAATGGGTCATTTTGCTAAATTTACAAGGTTTTGCTAAGGAAAACAACACTCTCTTTCCTCTATTTCTCTCCATTCTGTATCATGTTTTCAGTTTTATTTTTCTTCTTTATATCCGTAAAGATTTAATCGTATATATATCCTAGGTTTTGAGATTATTTATGTATTTATAATTCATATTCATTTGAAACAAAATTTTACATTACAGTTTAACAAATTAATTTGGAATGAAATGTGGAATAGTTTCATGTCCTTGGTGTTTAACTTACATTATTTGAAATAAACTATAGTTACATTATTTGGTGTTTAACTTACATTACAAAATTTTACATTACAGTTAACAAATTAATTTGGAATGAAATGTGGAATAGTTTCATGTCCTTGGTGTTTAACTTACATTATTTGAAATAAACTATAGTTATGCATAGTTCTCGGTGAGTGGTCCGGCCACTTCGTGCCTAATGTCGATATCATTTCTTAGCATTTCTGCAAGACGTGTATTTCATGTCTCGAACCAGTTAACCCAAGGTCAACATGCATTAAGATTCTCCCTCTAACCCCATCAAATTATACTAAAAAGAAAGAGAATTTGCCAAAATGAAGGAGGAGTGAAATAATTTATGTTGGTGCCAAAATTGTGAAATCTTGAACATTTTTTTTAATAAATCTAGAAACTAACGTACTGAGCACATTTCAAATGATTATTTAAAAATGAACCAAACCTGAACCACTCGTTAAATCAATTAAAAATTACATTCAACAATATATAGTATAAGCTACTCGTATTACATAAATACAAAGGTTCATATCTATAGATACATAGTCCATCACAAAGTTACTCAATCATGATCGAAAATATATTAAAAACGAGTTTTAATAAGAATAATACAGCTCGAAGAGAAATCCTCCAAACGAAAAAATTGATTGACAATATCGATCAAACCAATTTCCTTGGGTTTGCTACTGTTGCTATAACCTCTTAATGTATGATTATTGTAGTATTTTTCTAGTGGATGAATTATAAACTAAAGTGTATGAATTATAGACATTTGTACTGGAAAACATGTGTAGGTTCACAAACTAGTTTTCTTTTATTTTTTATATACAAAATAAATACTATTATCTATTGTCTATTCAGTATTCATGCTTATTTGATGTATATGGCATTCATAACACTGTTAGCACTAAAGACTACTTGTGTGCGTCTACCTTAACTACAAGGAAGAAGCTAAGAGGTGCCCATTAGAGTCCCGACACCAACCTATTCGTAATCTTTTTGTTTGTCATGTAAACTATTAATATTATTGAAAATAGTGATTTGACACTCTTCATAATTCTATCTAAATTTGCTCCTCCCTTAAATCTAATTTTGTCTTCTCCATTGGTAAGGGGGCATGCAAGATCAAGGCAGTATTTCCTAAATATAAGTACATAATAACATGTATACATATGATAATTTTTGTGATGTTTTCACTTGCACGTAAATACTACGTCAAATTTAAAAAGTATTTCTCTGTTCGAGGCAATTGCCTCTTTTCGGATTTTTAATATATCTCACACCTCGGGATCTGGAAAAAATATTTAAAATTTAACTGGAACCAAACAAGTTGTAAATCCTCATACATATTACTAACATATATATAGAGACCTGAACAAGTAATATAGTTAATTTGTATTTGGGGAAATTAAGAATGGAGGTAACGAAAGGAAAAAGATATAACCGGTGTTAAAAAATCGTACTAGTCTCCGGTGGTTCCCTATCCGACTCGACTAATAATGGTAGTCAGCTGACAACGTCACGACATTCAACCCACCGATTAGTCGAGTCAAACCGATTAGTCAGAGAGCTATTTGAAAGTTATTTGTTGAATTAGCTAGTCAGCGATCGGTCGGTTGACCCGTGTCAACTTGAAAGCTATTTGAACAATTTACATATTTTAAAAAAAAATGGGTCGTTGATTAGTCGGAAGTAGTCATGCAATTAGTTGGCTAGTCAGCTACTCTGAGGTAGAACGTCTGAGGAATGTGTAACGACTTCCTCTAACCTTCAATGTAGGTGGAGCGCCTAATATAAACTATAGGTTATATAGATTGATGAATCAACAAGCATAATATTTTTCTATTACGTGTTCAACTGTATGTACACTAAAACTTATACATATGATATAAATACTAACAGTTTTCGTTTTGTATATATAGCTTCTTGCGACGTAAAATATGTGTTTTTAGACAAATTAGCTATTGTCCAAGTATCCTTATTTATGCATGCTTGTTGCAGCTTCTCATCCTGTACCTAAATTGTGCATCACGCTTCTATGCTTTTCGAATTCACGAGTGGAAAAGTAATTTAGTCCCTTAGATTTTTGGTTGATTTTGTATCCAAAAGTCTGCTTGTCTAAGGATAGTTTACCAGGATAAATCATAACCAAACAAGATCATGGTTTGTTCTCCAATAGTGCTAAAGAGACAGACTTCATACCCGACAGCTTTTTTTCCTTATGTTTTTTCCTCTCACTCTCCCTTTTTACTATTTCTTTCGACTGCAGATTATTTGCAGTCTTCCTTGTAAACTTTTAATATATATATATATATATTTATAACAAATAATAAATTCTGAACCACAAATCTAAATCAATGAAACTTTTTGTCTTACAGTAAGAAATTCAAATCTCATTAGACAATAGGACATAATGTTTTTGTGTAATCTAATACTCGTAAAGGAGGAATTTGTGTAATAAAATAAAATAAAACTTTAAGAAATGAGAACCCAAAAGTACAACAGAGATATATAGCAAAGTGATTTTGTGTAATTTGATATTAGTAAAGGTGGGTGAATAGATTTTTCTATTGATTGATAAAGGTAAAAATATTTCAAATTACTGGAATTTGAGAGAGCGAGATGAGAGAGATAAAACAAAAGAAACAAATAAACAATCGGGTATATAGTCTGTTTCATTTGTCTGGCTCAATAGTTTTATTGGTTATTCTCATGATTATGACATCTAGTTAAGTATTTACTAAATGGGTGGTAATATAAAGTGAACATTTAACGAGCATACTTTCATAAGCACTGTTCCTTAACCAAAACCCCATTGTCGTCTTGGTAGATATTTTTTTGGTACAAAGGGGCACATTACTCCCTTGAGAAACTTTTCAAAAAGAAGAAAAATAGGATAGGGGTAGATATTTTTTCGGTAAATTTCGGATTGGTCCGCTGTAGTAATACTAATTAAGGATCAATCCAAAAAACTGAAACTATTTAAGTTTCAGTCCATTTCACGTGACCCAATAGAAATCTGCCATGTGGAGTACCGTACGTGTACGCAGTACACTGAATCAGCGCCCCCCCCAATCTTGGTCTAGTTCTCACATCAGTCCTCCCCCCTTATGTTTAATGTATTTTAATTTCAGTCATATTAAATTCCAAAATTTAATCATAGTATTACTTTTTAACCCCTATTAAATTTTGAACATCAAAAATATTTTACCATCCACGGAACCCTATAAAATTGAGTCCAAATCTTCTACCCCTATTTTCTACCCCTTTTCGTGCCCACTTACTTATTTTCACTCAAATTTTAAATTTTCACAACTTATACCGCAACTTTATAAATTTTTATATTATATTGTATTCAAATTTTAAAACATTTGAACATAATATTGTTTTAGACAATTTTTTTAATATTCAATGTTTAATTTACACTAATTTATACATTCATTCCAAAATAAATTTTATGTTGATTTTCTTTTAAAAATAATTATTGGAATGTATTGATACATGTATTATAGTAATTGTACAATTTTTTTCAAGTTTTTTAGAATTTTTTTGAATAAAATAAGCAAAGGGGCACGAGAGGGGGTAGAGAAATAGGATAGAAGATTTGGACTCCTATAAAATTGATTATAAAAGTAGAAAAAATAGCAAAAAATAACAAGTTTAAAACAAAACAAAAAAATCATAAAAAAGTTGAAAACGTTAAAAAAACTTTTAAACTATTTCTAAAATAGTCTAAGCAACGAAATACGCTAGACAAATGCATTTAAATTAAATAGTTAAAGTTATTTTTAAAACAGTATGAGTGATTTAAAAACAGTATGAGTCATTTAAAAACCATTTTTAATCATTACAAACAACAGTCTGACTCCTTTAAAAACAGTCTGATCATTTTAAAAAACAGTCTGAGTTATTAAAAAAAAGTATGAGTAATTTAAAAAACAGTCTAAATCTTTACAAAAAACAATGAGTCTTTCAAAAACAGTCTAATCATTTTTTTTAAAAACAGTCATAATCATTACAGAAAACAGTCTAAATCATTTAAAAACAGTATGATCATTTTTAAAAGCAGTATGGGTTATTTAAATAGTTTGGGTCATTTTTTAGAAACAGTATGATCATTTTAAAAACGCAAAAAGGCATCATGTCTAAGAAAGTCTATGTCGTTTTAATTTATTTTAAAAATAGTACAAATCATTTGAAAAAATTTAGTTTGAGTTATTTAAGTAATTTTAAAAATAGTCTGAGTAATTTTTAAAAACAGTCGGAGTAATTTTAAGTTATTTTAAAAACATTCTCAGTAATTTTTATAAATCGTTCGAGTCATTTTAAGTCATTTTAAAAATAGTCTTAGTGGTTTTAGGTCATTTTAAAAACCGTCTGATTAATTTAAAAAACAGTCTGAGTTATTTTAAAAACCGTCTGAGTTAATTTAAGTCATTTGAAAAACATTCTAATTTCATTTAAGTCATTTAAAAAATAGTCTAAGTTAATTTTAGTCATTAAAAAACAGTCTGAGTTAATTTTATTCATTTTAAAAACAGTCTGAGTTAATTTTAGTTATTTTAAAAATAATATGAGTTTAATTTGTGTCATTTAAAATACAGTATGAGTTAATTTAAGTTATTTTAAAAACAATTCATTTAAATATTAGTCTAAGTTAATTTAAGTCATTTTGAAAACAGTCTGAGTTCTTTTAAAATAGTCTGAGTTGGTTTAGAAGTAGACTGAGTTATTTAAAAACAGTTTGAGTCATTTAAAAACAGTATGAGTTGTTTTAAAACAGTCTAAGTCATTTAAAAAACAGTCTCAATCATTTTAAAAACAATCGGACTAATTTTTTTTAAAAAACCGGACTCATTTAAAATAGTCTAAGTCATTTTAAAATAGTCTAAGTCATTTAAAACCGTCTGAATCATTTAAAACTAGTTCGGACCATTTTAAAAACAGTGTGAGACATTTTAAAAACAGTGTAAGTTATTTTAAAATAGTCTAAGATAATTTATTATCATTTAAAAACAGTTTGGATGGCAAATAAACAGTTTGTGGTCGTTTCATTTGTATTTTTTTTATTTTACTCAAACTATTTTATAAATAGTTAAATTAGTAATTACTATGTAGTTGGAGTTATTATTTGTAATTGTGATAATAAAGTATTTTATAAATTAATTTAGCTAGTTGGGGGACTACTTTTATAAGATTTCAAACAATTGGAGCATTCTGTAAATTATCCAAACTATTGGAGTTTACAGAAGTAGTCCATCTTCTCCATAGGCACATAGGGAGAGAGACAGAGAGAGAGAGAAAGAGAGCAGCGGCTAAGACAAGGCGGCGGCTTCATCGTCATCGTCATCGTCATCGCCACCATCTCAGTCGATGAGCGAAATTTGTGGGGTGGAGATCGAGCTAGGGGAGGGAGGGAAAGAGTGAGAGGCTGAGCTTCTTCGTCGGAGGCTGATGTTCTCCGACAGAGGTAGGCGGCGGAGATGGTGGTGGTGTTCTAGAGAGAGAAAGTCATTATAAAAAATGAACCACTTTAGATTTGGCTCCTTTATATATTTAATTAAATTTGGACCAATTCTTATAAAAAGTAGGTTAATTCTTAAATAAATTTGAAAGAATGACCAAATTTTAAATAGTTTTGTTTTTTAAGACCAATCCGTAATTAACTCTAAATTGAACGGCGTAATAACCCATGATCCACATATCAAATATTCTTGATTTAAAAATGCATTGTCACGATTTAGAACGGCGTAATAACCCATGATCCACATATCAAATATTCTTGATTTAAAAATGCCTTGTCGCGTTAATTAAGAAGTATATTATATAGCACATTGGTATTCATTACATGAAAATTTGATAATTTAGGAAGTAGGTATTATAAAAAAATAATGATGAAATAAAAATAAAAATATATAGGTTTTAAGTAATTAATCTTTACTTAAAAAATTACCAAAAAAAAATAGTTGTTCACGAAAATTGTGAACAGTGACAAAAGCACATGCAAAAAGTTAAAACGGATTTGAATCTTGATTTCATAGACCGCTTTCCTAAAACCAGGCTGGATAAAAAGTTCCATTTGTATTATAACACTAAATTATCACAGAAATGTTACATCGATATCATTGGGTTGGTACATATTTCATCTAATGTGCAAATTATATTACAATTTGAGGATTTCCTTTCAACAAAATCAATGAATCAGCATGCTTTGTTTACGATGCACCTGAGGGGGCCTGCATCGAGCGTTAGAACTGGAACCATGGATCCATTGGCAACTGGGAAAGATTGGGAACGAGAGTAAAGAGGGGCACAACTTCCATAACCCGTTGGAACAAAATATGCCCCATTCATAAATATATCCTTGGATGATCTCCATTTCCATTTCTTCCAACCATTACTCTTGACCTCTCTCTTTGTAACCTGTGCAGTAGCAATCATGACATGGCCGGTTTTCATGTCTAATTTCAAAACTAAAATAATGACAAATTGTTTCTTATACACATAGACACATATATATGCAGTATAAAGAAATCATGCTGATCGACCCGCTAGAGGAACTCGATCTCTTACCATATTTTGTTTCACTCATTTCTATTAGACTCTCATGTTTTTTTTTTTTTGTTTGAAGACAAGAATTCTCACGTTTATGTCCTCAATTTGTTAATAATACCTGCTTACAGTGAACATTGTTGAGAGCCATGAAATAGTTTCCTTCACTAAGTATGGTGGGATTAGCACTGCCTCCAATGGCATACATACGCCACTCATCGTATCGATTATTAGCAACATGAGCATAACCGAGCCTTACCCTGCCATTAATTTCAAACAAGATGAATAGATAGAGTATGAATATAATTAAATGAAACCAATTCCGTAATTTTATTGCATTTTTCTTAATCCTTGCCTTGGCATCCTTTGGACAAGGCCACTTCCGAACCGGTTAAAGACTACAGTAACTCTCATAACTTTGTCTTCCATATTGTTGTCTTTGTGTCCAAACAACATTACCTACAATATCTTGTGCACTTCATCAATATACAAACAAATTTTAACCTTGTAACTTACATAATCATTTATTTCCTTTTTTAGCCTATTATGATTATTAGTCTTCTTTACGAAGTTTGAGAGGCAATCTCGAAACAAGAGGGATCATATAACATTTATCCAAAGTTGAATTGTATTGATTGATTAATATTTTTTAGAAGAAATTGAAGTTGTATAACTATTGTAATTAAGGATAAGAATTGAGTTAATTGACCATATTAAGAGGGGGTGTTAGAAGGAGAACGAAGAAACAAAATTGTGTAGTGTGTACTTAGATTTTGTTAAGAATAAATTAACGAGGTAAAATATTTTAGTTAAAAACAAATTAAATGGCTTCACTACAACAAACTAAAGAATTAGGGATAATATTTTTAGAGTCAATCATAATTTATCTCCAAATGATAACTTTTCGGGACAAAAATAATCTTTTAGACACAAAAATAAATTTTTTGTCCCAAAATCTAACGTTTAGACATATAATTTGATTTTTTTTTCTTCAAACACAATCTCATATGAACATAAACAGACAATTAAAATTTGTCTCCAAATACTTTTTGAGACGAAATTAAATTGTCTCATTTTGTCTGTATGAGACTTTCTTTGGAAATATTTTTTTTTTCAAATTATGTGCTTAAAAATTATATTTGTGGACAAATAAATTATTTTTTTGTCTAAAATATTATTTTTATCCCGAAAAGTTACCATTTTGAGACAAAATTTGATTGTCTCAAAAAAAAATTGTTCATAATTCTTAAGTTTGTTGTGGAACTTGTTTGGAAAATGAACAGCCAACTGATACCAAATTGAAATAAGTCCTTAGATATAAGCTGAATTCATAAAAAAAATTGTATCCGAGTCCTTACTTTATCATGGTTGGTGAAATAATTATTTGAGATTGTGACTGCAGTCGAAGCATGTATAACATCAATTAAACCATCAGCGCAATTAGAGAGAAAACAATGATCAATCCAGACATGCGAAGATCCAAATATAACAATTCCGTCACCGTCTGAGCCGAGTCGATGGCCCAAATGGTTTGGGCTACTCCTCACAAGACCTGCCGTGCTCGGTCTACATTCATGTATACTAAGCCCATGTATAATCACATGCTCAACATGCTGTATAGTTATGCAAGGATCCTTCCTAATTTCCACTTTTGCGCCTCTTCCATCTATGGTCTTGTAGCTATTCACCATGAGCTCATTCTTTAGGGTTATGCTCATATCTCTTGCAAATGTTATCCATAGTGGCTTTATTTGGATCACGCCGAATCTAAGGGTACCGGGTTTAGGGTTAACTGGGTTGTCAGAAGGATCTGTGACTACGTATATAGGTCCATTTTTTCCTCCAATAGCGTCTTTTCCAAAACCTACTGCGCAATACACTAAAGCACGACGATTAGATACCCAGTTAGATTTTTTGCGCCAACATGAGTCAATAGTATTCATGATTTTGTTATTATACTTATACGGAGTAATAGGTTTATAACCATAGTATGATGAGTGTACCATTTGATAATTTGAAGTGAAAAATGTCAAGAGAATAAATAAGCAGGGGAAAGATAATTGGAAGGTCATTTGTAAGCTGGGAAGGAAGAAAATAAAGACCCTCTCGGAAGTTTGTGTCTGGGGTGAATGGTGGTATTATATGTAGTGTGTAAACAAGGTGGTTTCCACGACTTCAATTTATTTTTGATTCTATATTTTATTTTATCAAATATGTTGGATTTTGGGAGACTATATACGACGTGAGGGCACGAGCTCAGTGATTAATGTCATCTCCACCAAGTATTATAGGAGTGTATATTCAGGATTTACTATTTAGAAGAAAATTATAGACTAGTACATGCTATTTAGACTTGCTAGCAGCTAGTTGATGAACTATTAAGAGAAATGCCTTAACGCACTTAACATATCATATGCATTGTAATGCATGCATTTCGTTTCTTGGCACCGGATAAGACGCGCAACCAATGAAATTAATCTTTGTTTCTATCCATAGGGAATAAAAAAGTTAGTGTTCAATCAGTTGTAAATAAGGATTAATTAAGAAGTTATAACTAGATGATTTACAGTCATGGACACGATGACACGATTTATGATGGGTTAACTAATACAAGTATTTAATTACCAGTGAAATATGTAAGGGATGATGACAAAATCTACTACTCTCTTATCTATAAGTTGTTTTAATCACACTTGTCATTTTCTTTCAATATTTTTATTTATTTCATGAATTAAAATTGGTGAACATCTACAGAGTTGGCAAGTTAATAAGCCAAACATATAAACAACTAATTAATTTGAATTCAATCAAAGAACAATAAATAAATTTTTAATGGATCGTCCATCCTCAAGCATAACTGCACATTCCATACGAACAGGAAAACCATTTCCGGCACTTGTTGTTACAACCCCCACAATGTTTTTTGTTCGACCTAGGGTTTACGCATTTTCCCTTGCAACAAATCTCTGAATATTTGCACTTTTTCCCACACATTCCACAGTTTAAACGGTCTGTCCTAACATTTACGCACTTCTTCTTACAACAATTTTTTCCAGGGCTGCCTTTTGCATGACAAATCTTAGGGTACTTGCAGGGGCGAAGCCAGGATGTGTAAATGGGGGGTGCCAAAATATACCAAAAAAAAAAAGCAACTTAAAATAATAATTTTTCATACTCACCCATAATCTATATAACCCATTTAAGTGTTGTTGAACAAATACCAAAGCATAAACACAAAAATTATTGCAAATAACTAACATGATACCTGATAAAATCAAAAGAAATGAACCCGACGGTTGCTCGCATTCGCAAATGCATCAATGATAGTTTCCGTGCTAAATTTTGAAGCAATATCTTTCTCAATATACATCATCATACAATCTTCAAGATAATCGGCTTCCATTTTATTACGAATACTAGTTTTGATGATATTCATAGCTGAAAATGATCTTTCTGCGGTGGCGGTAGAAACGGGAAGAGTAAGCACGAGAACCACAATTCTATAAACAAGCTGATATGTTGTAGACCATTTTGTTTCTAACAACCATTGACAAAGCTCGAAAATCGATGATAAATTCTTGTATTCAGGAAGAGAAATAACACAATTCTCGTAATGTCGAAGTTCCAATTTCAAGTTACTTTTCTCAAACTCCGTAAAGTCCTCCGGATAAAATTTGTCAACAAGTAGACAAATATCATCAATTTTGAATATTGAAGAGTGACAATTAGGATTCAAATTAGAACTAAGAACTAACAATTCCATTACTTGCTCATCAAAGCGACGATTTAGTTCTTGAATTTGAGAATCTATAGCACGATAGAAAATATCAACTCTATAGCGGTCAAGTACTGAAAAGTTATCACGAGTGGGATCATACCTCGAAGAATATTTTGCATTCAAGTTTGGGATATCAATGTTGCGTGATTCACAAAAGAGTTTGACGGTAGCAACCAAATCATCGAATTCATCATCTCTAAGATTTTGAAGAAGGCTTTTAGTAGATAAAACCATTGAAGTAGCCTTAAGAATGTCTTGAGTTTTAGATTGCAAAGCTAGACAAAGAGAATTCGTGATTCCTAACATTGACTTCATAAGATGAAGTATAAAGACAAATTCAAAGGAAGTTAATGCCTTATGTGTTGAATGAGCTTCTCCCTTTAGAGAAGTAGGTCCATCTTCATAAATATTAAGTAAAACCATGCAAGCAGCACTATACATTTTTATCAAGCTAGAAACAGACTTTAGGTGAGAACTCCAGCGAGTATCACCAGGTCGTTGCAGATTACCAATTTGATTTAATCCTCTTCCAGTCTCAAGCTCTTCAATGGAAATTAAGAAAGCAATATCATCGGCATGGGCAACTTTCAACTCATCATTTCTCTTGCATGATGCACTAACAATATTCACGATCCGAAGCAATTTAGCAAAAAATCGGTCGACTGGAAGCACTTCTTTTACTGATGCCACTAATGCTAATTGTAATCGATGTGCGAAGCAGTGAACATAATAAGCATATGGGCAATCACTTAATATCAAAGCTTGTAGTCCATGAAACTCACCCCGCATGTTACTTGCACCGTCAAATCCTTGTCCCCGAATATTCCGAATATCGAGATTGTGGTGATTGAGAACTGAGCATATGCTATCTTTTAGTGTCACTGCCATAGTGTTGGGAACATGAACAATACCAAAAAAACGCTCCTGTAAAACACCATTTTTATCAACAAATCTTATAACTACTGCCATCTGCTCCTTTTTTGACGCATCTCGAGCTTCGTCCACTATAATGCAGAATTTAGCATGTCCAATTTCTTCTCGAATCACCTCTTTCACTTTTATAGAAAAGATATGTAAAATTTCTTTTTGAATATCAGACGACTTGTAAGTGGCATTCTTTGAAACATTTATCAATGCTTTGGTGGCTTCTTCATTATATGATGCTAATAAATCATAAAACTCAAGGAAATTACCACGGTTGTTTGATGTTGATTTCTCATCATGCCCTCTGAAAGGCATAGCTTGAAAGGCCAATCTTCGAACCAAGTCAATAGAAATTTTTAAGCGAATGCGATTGTTAAAAACTTGTTCGGCAGAAAATTTTACAATCACCCTTTCAATATTTTGAGTTGGGTTTTGTATTTCCTTCCATTTATGTTCAGCGGTTCGATGACAAGAATCGGAATTAACACCTTCATGCAAACGAAAAGAACAAGTTTTCCCGCTATTGACCTTCCTCCAACCATCAAAACCTTCAACAACAAATGCACTATGTCCTGCAAAACTAGACCCATCCGGAGGCGCAAAAAGGAAACAAGGAAAACAGAAAGCCTTGTTCTTGGCCACTGAATATTCCAACCATGAAAATAAAGCAAACCACGGAGCTTGAAATCTTCGAGGACGAGCCTTGGCGGATGCAAGAGTATACGGATATTTTTTTCCTAAATCGGGACGATTTGGACCATGTAGAGTTATGTACGCCCTACGAACTTCGTCACCCCTATTAACAGGATACTCCCAAATTTTTCTACGTAATCCAGGATCACGCTCTAGCGAATTAATATCAAATTCTACTGTGTCGATTCTTTGAATTTTTGTTGGAGGACTAGGCGTATCGATTGTCACGCGATCAACACTACTACCAACATTCTCTTCCGTCGGAGAAACATTAGCTCTCTTAAAGAACGAATTTATTTTAGGTGTCTTTCCCATTTTATACTCGATAAAAATATTAACGATGCCAGATCTGCAGATTAAAACTCTAAGAGTTAATAGCCTTTTTTTTTTCCCCTTTGAGTACTTTAATCAAACACCTATGGTGCAACATAACATCAATACATATAATAAAAAGAAGCATATTAAAAGAAAAAATAAATAGAAGAGTATACCTTGCCGAGCCAGAAGGATAGAATTGTTGATGTTTTTTTAATTAAATCTAACCCCAATCAATGCGGTGCACAGCAGCACAGAGGAGTGGAGTTTTTCTTTTTTCAACTTTGTTTTTTATTTTGATACACACGCTGACACGCACGAAGAAAAGTGTTGTTGATGTTATTTTTTTTTTAATTAAATCTTAAAGAGTCCAATATCAAAGAAAAATATAATTGGGTCTTTCGGCCCAAATTTAATTATTGTGTTTTGGGTTCAAACATTAGCTATAAATATATGTACAAGTAACATATTTTTATGGGGGTGCCAAATCTACACCTAAAAAGAAATTGTACTAAAAAAAATCGCGTCACTTGGGATTTCTAAAATTATGGGGGGTGCCGTGGCAGCCGATCGTCCCCACTTAGCTTCCCCCTGGGTACTTGTTGCATGTCATTTTTCTACGTTTATGCATTTTATGGGATAGTAAACGCCTAGTTCCCCCAAGTGAGGTTGTTTCTTGATATTCTGAGTACGGAATATCATCATTTTCGAGTTCCTCCAAAGCCTCTTCTTCATCAAATGATAAGTCTTCTTCTTCACCCGTCGAAGCGGAAAGGGGGATGATAAGTGTCGTAAGCATGGATAGTATGAACAAAACCTTCAATGACATCATTTTATTTGTTTATTATCAAGGGAGCATGAGAATGAAAGGGAGGGAATTTTGAGATGAGATTTGAATGGTTGTTTTCGATGGAGAAATCCGTAGACGATTTAAGAGTATTTATAGGTGAAGTTGAATTTGGCAAAGGTCCCTTTTCTGATAGAATTTCACATGGTTTGCGTGTGTGTATGCTGATTTTGTGATATTATAATAGTTGGTGATGTATTCAACCTACGGCTACGTATAAGTCATAAAAAAGTTAGGCACTTTAAGAAATAGTATAGCACCCCAAGTTGGGGAACAATAGGACAACTACCAAACTAAATATATAATTATATATTTCGGATTTGAGCAAAATATCCTAACTAATGATGTATCTTATAATGAATATTATACTTAACAAGAGTTCTTGAGTAATGTGTTTAACCTTGAATGCTTGTTGACAAAAATAGTGAAATCTATTGGCCAAGTCATAAGTATCCAGCTTACCTGGAAAAAAAAAGGGTCATAAGTATCTTATTTAAAATATAAATTAAAAATTGGTGTCTACATATCTCTTAATGAGTAAAGTTAATAATTAAACAACTATTCTTAAGTAATCAGGTAGCCAAAAGTTATAAAACCATCGTGTCCAAAAGTCTAATTAAGACAAAGCGAAAATGTTTATTTGAAGAAAAGAAATATATGAAAGAATATGCACATAGAATCAAAGAACAGGTTCAAGAAGCCGCAATTATTGTAAAATAAAATTCAGATTTTAAGACTTGGACTTTAAAACTGGTCCAGGCGCACTTGGAGTGTATATAAGTCTTATAAGACATCGACCAGTTTGAATTTTAGTATAAATGGAATGATACACGTTGGATTGACTTAAGTTTCAGAGAGGGGGAGCCAGTTGGTATAGTCTGGAAAACTCTCCTCTGTGGAATCATTGGATCAACAGAGGGGCCCACAGACTGTAAGATCCAATGGTGCCACAAATGTAGTTTTTCAGACTATACCAAAGGTTTAGTGTGGCACCCTCAGTCTTTAAGTTTCCATTGGACTCTCAAAGTCAAAGCCTGATAAATGAAGAAGTACAAAAATGCTGACCTGGAAACTGCAAATACGGACAAAGATCATTTTTATTTAGATTGGTAACCGTTGGAAAGTGAATGAAAAATCTTGTCATCTCACATGATTGTGAAGGCAATGAAAGTGATAAATGTATTTACTACACATATGAAAAGGTGTGTATTTATTACACGTCGTTACGTGAGGTGTGTATTTATTACATGTCGTTATGTGTATGATTACATGTTGATTTTCCGTTCTAAACTTGTTGTTGTAAATAATGTGAAATGCATGCTTTACGTTAAATTTGACATGAAAGATATTTGTAAAGCAAATATAATCTTAGAAATTAAAATTACTACATGTGAACTTGAAATTTGTCTAGATCATAGGTATTATATTTGAGAAGATTCTAAATAAATACAATTATTTTGATTACAAATCAGCAAGTACTTCAGGTGTTAAGTTATTTAAGAACACCGGTGACAGTGTTAGACAATCTGAATACACGACCATTATCAACAGGTTACGATATGCCGGTGATTGCAATAAACCCAATATATCTTAGACGATATTGAAGCGAAACGATACTGTCATTGATTATTTGTTCATATATTCGGTGACGACTGATAATATGAGCAAATTATGACAGGGAACCATGTACTGTTGCCTGAAGTCAACGTAGAATAGACTGGCCTAATGGAAACTTGCAATCCAAGTAGACTCATTAGCGAAAGTGTGTTCGGACCTGTAGCTCCAACACTACCAATGTTAAACGAGTTCATTTAGTTGGTTATTCGTAAGGAAAAGTGATGGGAATAATGAGATTATAGAATGTTCTTCTAGAAGCGCTAGGCTTCTTTCACACCTTGAAATTGATTACGAGATGTTTGATTTCTTAGTAATTGACATTATAACAGTCCCCTACTTTACCAGTTTAGTAATTTCTGAAAAATTGAGTATGCAGCCATGAATGTGGTCATGGTTTTATCTCTATGGGGATTTAGACGAAGAGATATAGATAAAAGTCCCTGTGTTACTTCATGTGCTTGAATCAAGTAGTTGCTGATCACAGAACACGATCTCAATTGACTGAAACGTTCACTATATGGATTAATATAATCCGAACGGATGTGGTATACCCGCCTAATTGAATCAAGTAGTACTTGATTAGATTGGGATACTTGAATAAGTATTATGCCCTTGCGTGTTTTATTACGCGATCCACTTTTGGATTTGCCTTCGAGATGAAAGATCTTAGGAAGACACGGTAGTGACTCGACCTGATGATCGAGTCCCATAAATATTGAATCTAAGTCCATGATTCAGACTACACCCAGAAGGTGTTATGACGTTTTAGTCATCATGACGCTAAGTCAGGTTCTCCCATGATCGTTCGATCACTAGACTTTGATATAGACCCAGTCCGTCCCTGATGAGACGACGAAGAGATATTGAACCATGATGTTCATATCTAAGTATAATAAGCGCATCATTGTACTTGGTCTAATGTGCTAGGACGAACATCTCGTCTGCTGTGAATGGTATAGCTCGACACAGCATCGAGCTAACACGCTGCCATCGAAATGGCATAAAAGACATTTTCCCATTACCTTAAGGTAACTGTGGATGAGGGCTTGTCGTATCCCATTTTGCATCATCGAGTGTAACTACCCCATTCGGTACTCGAATTAACGCAACCCCTTTTCGGTTATACCGATGCCGGTTACTTATCAGACGCGCATAAGGGATATTTCTAACATGGTTTGTCTTTACCATTAGAAATAAGGCGATATCTTGGAGGTCTTTAAATGGCTCCAAACGAATCACTCTGATCTACTCGTGCTCTATGAGATGACTAGAGAGTGTATATGAGTTCGAGCTAGTATTAGCCATATTTGAATTACATATGCTCTGCTCACGATGCAGATAAAACACTTGTCATGTTTGAGAACAACTTGTTGTTATCGATCAAGAGAGACATGACTATATTATGCTATTTAGCATTTATCGTCGAAATAAATCTTCACATATGAATTTTAAGATCATTCAGTTGAATATTCGTTCTATTCCATGTTATATTTTATTGCATCCAGTCGAATGCCCGTACCCTTTCTTGAAATATGAAATTATTGCACCCAGTCGTGTGTAAGTGAGGGAGAGCATCCAACTGAATGTTTATTGCACTAATTACTACTTAGTCGAAATTCTCGCACCATGTCATGTGCAAGTGAGAGTGAGCATCCAGTCGCATGCTCGTGTACTCTTTATGTCCTTAAACCAAGGTTTTTTCCCACTGGGTTTTCCTTGGCAAGGTTTTTAGCGAGACACGTTCCCATCATATCTCACTTAAGATTACCGAAATTAGGGGGAGTATCATGTTGTATACTTCTTACCACTGTGTACTCTTTTGTCCTTCGACTAGGGGTTTTTTTCACTGGGTTTACTCTAATAAGGTTTTGATGAGGCACCTGATTTGTGGTTGATCTCCTACTACTACCATTGTTGCACTCTTTTTTTCTCGATCAGAGATTTTCCCATTGGGTTTGCTCTGGTAAGGTTTTGATGAGGCACACTGTTTCATGGTTAGTTATTTACAGTGAATTTCGGCCTGTATCATTCTGCTACACATTTTGTCTTAGGTACCGGTTTTGTCCCACACTGGATTTTTCGGCCCTAAGGTTTTATGTGTTTAACACTGCGAATGAACTCGACTCAGATTGACAGCATGAAGATGAACAAATCAAGACGTCCAAAAGGGGAGTGTTGTAGGATATTATTGGCCATCTTGAGGCTTAGTCTATTGAGCCTATCTTGGGCTTTTCTAGCATATGTAACACTAGCCTCTATTATATAAAAAGTGTTAGCAGTCTCTTGATGTATCTCTCTGTACACTCATATTAATGAATAAAGACATATTGTTCACTCTCTCTATGTCTCCAATATAATATAGGGGTAATTCCCTATAAGTAACTCATAACAAATTATATTCCTCCTAGGTACCTGATAATTTCACATTCCTCATAGGTACCACTTTTTAATTATTTAGTTTATTTACTAAATTGTCATACGAACAAAAATATAATATACATATTTTATCTTTCTACAAACCCAAAAAAATAGTTTTAAATTACAACAAAATAAAAAAAAAACACAAAAAAATTATAAAAATGAAAAAAATCACAAAAAATATAAAAAATCACAAAAAATTATAAAAAAAATACAAAAATCACAAAAAAATTATAAATATTATAAAAAAATTAAAAAATTACAAAAAATCACAAAAAATGAAAAAAATCACAAACTTTTTAAAAAATTACAAAAAAAAATTATAAAAAAATTATAAAAAATGAAAAAATTATATAAAAAAAATCACAAAAATCACAAAAAATCACAAAACATTATAAAAATAACAAAAATCACAAAAAATTATAAAAATTATAAAAAATCACAAAAATCACAAAAATAAAAAGAATTATAAAAAAATGAAAAAATCATAAACTTTTTAAAAAATTACAAAAAATATATAATTTTGTTTTGTCAAGATAACACTTTTTATACCGAAAAGTGATTTTTTTTATACAAAAAAATGGTTTTTCCATGATAAATGTGTCTTTTTTTAATCTAAATGAGCTGAAAGTTCATCTAGTTCAGTCAAAAATACATATAATTCAGTCAAAAGCGTATATAGTTCAATAAAAGTGCATATAGTTCAGTCGAAAGTGTATATAGTTAGTCAAAAATGCATAAAATTGAGTCGAAATTGCATTCAATTCAGCTGAAAGTACATCTAGTTCCGTTGAAAGTGCATACAATTCAGTCGAAAGTAAATATAGTTCAATAAAAGTGAGTATGCATATAGTTCAGCTAAAAGTGCATGTGGTTCAGCTGAAAGTGCATCTGGTTCAATTTAAAGTGCATCTAATTTAGTGGAAAATACATATAGTTAAGTCAAAAGTGCATATAGTGTAGTCGAAAATGAATATAGTACAGTCGAAAGTGCATATAGTTATGTTAAAAATGCATCTGATTCAACTAAAAGTGCATCTGGTACAACTGAAAGTGCATATGGTTCAGCTAAAAGTGTATCTGGTTCAGCTAAAAGTGCATATGGTTCAGACAAAAGTATATCTAGTTCAATAAAAGTGCATATCGTTCTGTAAAACCTGTATCTGGTTCACCTAAAAGTGCATATGGTTCAGCTGAAAGTGCATATGGTTCAGCTAAAAGTGTATCTGGTTCAGCTGAAAGTGCATATGGTTCAGACAAAAGTGCATCTAGTTCAATAAAAGTGCATATCGTTCTGTAAAACCTGCATCTGGTTTAACTAAAGTGCATCTGGTTCAGTTGAAAGTGCATATAGTTCAGCTAAAAGTGCATCTAGTACAGTCGAAAGTGCATAAAGTTCAATAAAAGTGATTTTTTTTTGTGATTTTTGTATTTTTTTTTTAAATTTTGTGATTTTTTTCATTTTTTTTATAATTTCTTGTGATTTTTTTCATTTTTTATAAAATTTTTATTTTTATAATTTTTTGTGATTTTTTTCATTTTTTTTCATTTTTTATAATTTTTTTTGTGATTTTTTGTGATTTTTGATAATTTTTATTTTATTTTTTTTTATTTTTTTTATTTTTTGTGATTTTTGTGATTTTTTTTATAAAAATACATTTTTTTTATAAAAATACATTTTTTTTTAATTTTTACAATTTTTTGTGATTTTTTTTCATTTATTTTGAGATTTTTTGCATTTTATATAATTTTATGTTTTTTTTTTTCCATTTTTTATGAAATATGTGTATGACGTTTTGGTAAATAAATTAAATAATTAAAAAACGGTACCTATAGGGAATGTGAAATTATGGAGGTAGCTAAGAGGAATATAATTTCAAAAGTGATACCTATTGGGCATTATTTGTATGATATATATATACCGAACCAATATGTTACAAAAAAAAAGTGATGATATTAATAAAAGATTTTTTGACATAAATTCTCGCAGAGACTAACTGTGGACCGTTAGATCAATGTATATATGGGATACATCAACATAATTAGTCTTTGCAATATTATATGTCAAAAAATCTCTTTTTATATCACCACTCATAATATAAATTCTCCATTTTGCTATCATCCATTTTTTCCATTTAATTTGTACGGTTGGAGTATTTAGAAGGGTTTGATTTTTTCTATGTAGTATTTTGATTGGCCATGGACGTATCTTCGGAATAAAGAACAAACTACGAATATTAATTACATTTTTTTGTAAATAACTTATTATTCTTTTTTTTTATAAAAAAAAACTTTGTATTCTACCGTATAAAAGTAAAAGTTGCTCATGGATAAATATGACAGATCTTATCCATTGACTTTTTTGTTTAAACATGGCGAGATCAATTAAGTGTGATCTCGTATCTTTTTGATTTATTTTGTTTGATTTGATTGAAATGAATGATTAATACAAACTCATCCAATGGCTAATAAATTGCGATCATAGTAGTTGTCACATGGTTAATTTTTCGTTTTCGAAAACCAACCAGCCAAAGTAGCCAAGCACTAAGGTGCTAACAGTAGTCCTCTATATGAGCTGTCCTCCTCACCATTCCCGTGAATTGCCTCAGCGCACTTAATTTACTACATAAGAATCGTAATTACTGATATGATATTTTCTTATCTCACTAAAACAAACTTAAGAATTATGTACAATATTTTTTGAGACAATCAAATTTTGTGTCTAAATAGTAAATTTTATGGACAAAAATATATTTTAGACACAAATAATTTTTTTTTTCCAAATATAACTTTTAGGCAGATGATTTGAATTTTGTTTTTCAAAAGACAATCACATACGAAGATAAACAAACAATTAAAATTTGTCTCCATACGAAATTAAATTGTCTTCTTATGTTCCTATGAGATTATCTTTTGAGATAATTTTTTTTCAAATTATGTGTCTAAAAGATTGTCATTAATTCTTAAATTTGTTATAATGCATGTTATTAATGATTTTAACATATCATATGCAATGTAATAATGAATGCATTGTCACCGGATAAGACTCATAGCGCCCATGAATTAAATTAATCTTTCACTATAACAAATTTAATAATTGGAGACAATTTTGTTAGAAACAGTCAAATTTTATTTCTAAATAATAAGTTTTTGGGACAAAAATAATCTTTTGTACACAAAAATTATTTTTTTGTCTCCAAATCTAACTTTTAGGCACATAATTTGAAAAAAAAACTGTCTCAAAAGACAATTTCATACGGACATAAAGAGAAAATTTAATTTCGTCTCAAAAAATATTTGGAGGCAAATTTTAATTGTCTACTTATGTTTGTATGCGATTGTCTTTGGAAACAAAAAAAAATCGAATTATGTGCCTAAAAGTTAGATTTTGGGACAAAAAATTTATTTTTGTGTGTAAAATATTATTTTTGTCCAGAAAAGTTATCATTTCGATACAAAAATTGATTGTCTCCAAAAATATTGTATTTAATTCTTAATTTTTTGTAGTGTTTGTTTCTAATCTCAGGGAATGAAAAAATAGTTATCAATCAATATTTGTCGATATGGAATTATAACTGCATGATCTTCAGTAAGCGATGCGATGGCACAATTTATGATAGGTTAACTCATAAAGGAGGAAAATGTTATAAATTCTCATTAGGACATCAATAATATAAAAATGATGATAGTAAAAGACTTTTTAACATAAATTCTCGCAGAGACTAACTGTGAACCGTTAGATCAATGTATATATATGATACATCAACAGTACATAATTAGTCTCAGCGATAGTGTATGTCAAAAAATCTCTTGTAATATCAACACTCATAATATAAATTCTCCATTTTGATATCATCCATATTTTTGATTTAATTTGTACGGTTGGATGATTTAGAAGAGTTTGAGTTTTTCTATGTAGTTTTTAATTGGCCATGGATGTATCTTCCGAATAAAGAACAAACTACCGAATATTAATTACATTTTTCTGTAAATAACTTATTATTTTTATTTTTTATAGAAAAAACTTCGTATTCTACCATAGAAAAGCAAAAGTTACTCATGGATAAATATGACAGATCTTAGCCATTGGCTTTTTTGTTTAAATATGGCAAGATCAATTAAGTGTGATCTCGTACTTTTTGGTTTATTTTGTTTGATTTGATTGAAATGAATGATTAATTCAAACTCATCCCATGCCTAATAAATTGCAGTCATAGTTCTCTATATGCGCTGTCCTCCTCCCTGTTCCGGTCAAATGCATCAACGCACTTAATTTACTACATAAAGATCGTAATTACTAATATGATATTTTCTTACCTCACTACAACAAAATTGAAAATTATTGACAATATTTTTTAGATACAATCAAATTTTTTCTCAAAATAGTAAATTTTCGGGACTAAAATAATTTTTTAGACAAAAATAAATTTTTTGTCCCCAAATCTAACTTTTAGGCACATAATTTGTTTTTTTTTTTTCTCAAAAGACAATCACATACGAACACAATGAGATTTGTCTTTAAATATTTTTTGATATGAAATTAAATTGTCTCTTTATGTCCGTATAATTTTGTCTTTGTAGACAATGTTTTTTCAAATTATGCGTCTAAAAGTTAGATTTGGAGACAAAAAATTTATTTTTGTGTCTAAAACATTATTTTTATCCCGAAAAGTTACCATTTAAAAACAAAATATGATTGTCTCTAAAAAAAAAATTATTATTAATTTTTAAGTTTGTTATAATGGCCGTTATTAATGATTTTAACATATCATACGCATTGTAATAATGCATGCATTTCGTTACTGGGCACTGGTTATTAATGATTTTAGCATATCATACGCATTGTAATAATGCATGCATTTCGTTACTGGGCACTGGATAAGACCCATAGCGCCCATGAAGTTAATCTTTCGCTACAACAAACTTAAAAATTTGAGACAGTTTTTTTAGAAACAATCAAATTTTGTCTTTAAATGATAACTTTTCAGGATAAAAATAATCTTTTAGATATAAAAATAATTTTTTTGTCTCCAAATCTAACTTTTAAACACATAATTTGAAAAAAAAATTGTCTCAAAAGACAATTTCATACGGACATAAAAAGACAATTTAATTTCGTCTCAAAAAATATTTGGAGACAAATTTTAATTGTCTCCTTATGTTCGTATGATGATTGTCTTTAGAGGCAAAAAAAACAAAAAACAAATTATATGCATAAAAGTTAGATTTTGGGACAAAAAAATTATTTTTGTGTCTAAAATATTATTTTTGTCCCGAAAAATTACCATTTCGAGATAAAATTTGATTATCTCTAAAAATATTTTCACTAATTTTTAAATTTGCTGTAGTGTTTGTCTCTAAAAATTTGGCGAGATGGAATTATAACTGCATGATCTTCTGTAAGCGATAGGATGACACAATTTATGATAGCTTAACTGATATATGAAATGATGACAAAATCTAGTACTCTTTAATCTATAAGTTGTTTTAAACACACACGACGTCAGTCAATGTGTTTGGTTGTCAACATAAGTATACTTTTATTTGTACTTTTACTTATAAGTAAAATTAATGTTTGGTGCATGGTACTTTAAAAAGTATCACTACAACATATTTAAGATTTAAAGATAATTTCTTTAAAGGCAATCCAAGTTTGTCTTTAAATGATAATTTTTAAAGACAAAAATAATCTTTTCTATGCAGTTTTTTTTTTTTTTTTACCAAATGTAACTTATAAAGACAAAACTTGAAAAAAAAATTGTCTGCAAAAACAATCTCATGCAGACATAAGCAGACGATTTAATTTCTTCTCAAAAATTATTTAGAGACAAATTTGAATTATCTTCTTATGTTCGTATGTGATTATATTTGCAGACAAAAAAAATTATAAAATTTATGGATAAAAGTTAGATTTGGGAAAAAAATATTTATTTTTTTCCCTAAAAGATTAATTGTCCCTAAAAATTACTATTTATAGACAAAATTTAATTGATTTTAAAAGAAAAAATATCCCTAAAACTTTAGTTTTTTGTAGTGTATACTTGAATGACACAACAGTATGCTTTTAAATTAAGAACATTAATTCTGCTTACTTTAGCTAAAAAAAATAAATAAATTTGAAGCATTGTACTCTTTCTTCTCTCAAGTGCGAAAGTGAAAGTTTACTAAAACTCTATGGATAATATAACTTCCAAAATAATAGTAAATACAAGGAGTAGTATTATCCTATGAAATTTGGAGTTTTTGGTGTTTGTTAACCAATCAGTAACCGCACGACGAAAGAAATAAAATGATACTTATGTTATTTTACTAAATTGATAGCATCTTCACATTCGTAAATAAGATGTTTTCTAGTAACCCTTAAAAACAACCCATGTTGTCTTTTTTTTTTATAAAAAAATAAAATTGATAAGAGAGTCACAGATTTTTTTTTAAGTATAGAGTTTTCTACCAAAAACAACATTTTACTCTAACGGTATACATTTACACAATCCACTTAACAAAATTTATAAACTTAAAAGTAAACATAAAAGTGTAGTTTTCTACCTCCATTAAATAAGTATATTTTTATACTTAAAAAAACGACCAAACAAGCCTTTTCTTACTTTAAATTAATGATATTTCAAAAATTAAAATATTGGTGATCATCTACAAAGTTGCCAAGTTAATTAGCAAACAAATAAACAACTAATTAATTTGAATTTCAATTAAAGAAGAATAAATAAAATTTTAATGTCCTTTTCCATCTTCAAGCATAGCTGCACATTCCATACGAACACGAAACCCCTTTCCGGCACTTGTTGTTACAACCCCCACAATGTTTTTTGTCCGACCTAGGGTTTACGCATTTTCCCTTGCAACAAATCTCTGAATATTTGCATTTTTTCCCACATATTCCACAGTTTAAACGGTCTGTCCTAAAATTTACGCACTTCTTCTTACAACAGTTCTTTCCAGGGCTGCCTTTCGTGTGACAAATCTTAGGGTACTTGTTGCATGTCATTTTTCCACGTTTATGCATTTTATGAGAAAGTAAACGCCTTGTTCCCCCAAGTGAGGTTATTTCTTGATATTCTGAGTACGGAATATCATCATTTTCGAGTTCCTCCAAAGCCTCTTCTTCATCAAATGATAAGTCTTCTTCTTCACCTGTCGAAGCGGAAAGGGGGATGATAAGTGTCGAAAGCATGGCTAGTATGAACAAAACCTTTAATGATTTCATTTTGTTTGTTTATTTTAGAGGGAGCGTGAGAATGAAAGGGAGGGAGTTTTGAGATGAGATTTGAATGGTTGGTTTCGATGGAGAAATCTGTAGATGATTTAAGAGTATTTATAGGTGAAGTTGAATTTGGCAAGGTCCCCTATGATAGAATTTCACATGGTATGCGACTATTCGTGTGTGTATGCTAGTTTTGAGATATTATAATAGTTGGTGATGTTTTCAACCTACAGCTATGTATAAGTCATAAAAAAGTTAGGCACTTTAATAAATAGTATAGCACCCCAAGTTGAGGACCAAGAGGAGAACTACGAAACTGTATTATAATATTGTATTTTCTGGATTTGACCAAAATGTCCTAACTAAACGATGTATCTTATAAAATATCATTCTTACAAGATTTTTTGAGTAATGTGTTTAACCTTGAATGCTTGTTGTCAAAAATAGTGAAATCCTTTGATAAAATCACAAGTATCTTATTTAAAAATAAAAACAAAAACTGCTGTGTACATTTCTCTAAATGAGTAAGGTTAATTAAACAGCTATTCTTAGGTAATCAGGGATCCCAAAGTTTTAAGACCATCGATCGTGTCCAAAAGTCTCATTAAGAAGATAAAGCCAAAATGTTTATTAATTTGAACAAAAGAAATATGTATAAAAGAACAGGCAGATAGAGTCAATGAACAAGTTGAGAAGCCGCGATTATTATAAAATAAAATTCAAGACTTGAACTTTAAAACTGGTCCAGGCGCACTAGGAGTGTATATAAGACATTCGTCTAGTTTGACTTTTACTTTACATATGAATGATACACGTTGGGTTGACTTACAGTTTCTATTGAACTCCCAAAGTCCAAGCCTAATAAACGAAGAATTATAAAAATGCTGACCTGGAAACTGCAAGTAGGACAAACATGTCATACTTGCCGAGTGATATTCGACTCGCAAGGATAAAACTATAAGAGCAATGCCTGTAAAGGCTGACGAAAGAGACGTGATCTCTCGAAAGAGGTCCACTTTCTTGCGAGAAGAACTGGTATCGCCCATTCGGGCTAGCCAAGTCGGTGAAAATATACAGTAGATATAGCAGAATATATCTCAACATGTTATTAGGGAAACGAAAGATAGGAAGAAAATGTGATTGATAATATCATATCAATCACAAAATTTACACTTTGTATTGCCTCCACCACCTATATAAGGGGCTCATAATACAAGAATGAGATCATCTGAACTCATACGAGCTCAGACATACACTTAATTATCGGGTATTAGTAAAATATTTACATTCAATACATATTTACATTCACTATCAAAACTCTAACATCTTTAAGCTTCTCACTGCTCCGTTAGGCGAAAGAGGTTAAACGGTGGTCAAACCACCAAGTCCCTCTTAATATTGGCTATTTATGCGCAGGTCATAAACAGCTACCTAGAAGTCCGGGTCAAGCCCTACAAATGAGCTTTCTCATTGGATGTAGCCTGTGAGTGGAGTTCACGCATTATATCTAAGATTTAAGGTCTATCAATAACAATAAACAGTATAAAAAATTAAAAAATCTGTAAGTTAAAACTTAACTAACTTGTCCATTGATTTAAAATTTTCAAACGATACATAAAAATTAACTACAAATACGAATTTATTAGTTTAAAATTTGTTGAAATATGACTATGAAACTAAACAAAAATATTTATTTATAAAATATTTTAATAGTACCTTAAATATGCAATTAATTAATGAAGAATTCAAAGAGTAAAGTAATGTTAATTAAATAAAGAGTAAAAAATAGCCATAAAATTCGAACTAGAGACCTTGTAATACAAAAATTTTATGTTTACCAATTGAACTAAGTTTCTTTTTCTTAATGGCTATTAATGTATAAAACCTTAAATTTTCAAAATTTTCTATATAAAAATTAATTAATTAATTTTTTAGGATGACGGTGACACCCCCTTGCCCTCTTGGTTCCGCCCCTGTTTGGTGGTATTTTAAAAAGTATACTTAAACGACACAAAAGCATGCTTTTAAATAAGCAACATTCTGCTTACTTTTGCTAAAAAAAGTAAATTGATTTGAAGCATTGTTCTATTTTCTTCTCTCTACTTGATTCCCGTATTGAAATGTACAAGTGAAACTTTTTTAAAACTTTATGGATAGTATAACTTGAAAAATATTGGTAAATACAAGGAGTAGTATTATCCTATGAATTTTTGAAGTTTTAGGTGTTTGTTAACCCGTGAGCAGTGACCAACTTCATACGTGCACGTATGAGGAAAGAAAGAAAATGTTACCTATGTGATTTTACTAAATTGACATCATCTTCACATTATTAAATAAGATATTTTCTAGTAACCCTTAAACGTTTTGTTTATTTTATTTTTATAAGAATTTTTTCAATTGATAATTGAGTGTCCTTTTTTTTTAAAATACAGAGTATTCAACCAAATAACAACAATATTTGCATTTAAAAATATACTTTTACATGATTCACCAAACAAAAATTATAAACTTAAACGTAAGATAAAAGCGTACTTCTCTACTTTCATTAAATAAGTATACTTTTATACTAATTAAAAAAAACGACCCAATAAGCCTTTTCTTTCAATAAATTTATCATATTTCACAATTTAAAATATTGGTGAACATCTACAGTGTTGGCAAGTTAATTAGCCAAACAGATAAACAACTAATTAATTTGAATTTCAATTAAAGAACAATAAATAAATTTTTAATGTCCTTTTCCATCTTCAAGCATAGCTACACATTCCATACGAACACGAAAACCCTTTCCAGCACTACTTGTTACAACCCCGCACAACGTTTTCTGTCCGACCTAGGGTTTACGCATTTTCTCTTGCAACAAATCTCTGAATATTTGCTCTTTTTCCCACACATCTTCTTACAACAGTTCTTTCCAGGGCTGCCTTTCGCGTGACAAATCTTAGGGTACTTGTTGCATGTCATTTTTCCACGTTTATGCGTTTTATGAGAAAGTAAACGCCTAGTTCCCCCAAATGAGGTTATTTCTTAATATTTTGAGTATGGAATTTCATCATTTTCGAGTTCTTCCAAAGCCTCTTTTTCATCAAAGGATAAGTATTCTTCTTCACTTGGCGAAGCCAATAGAGAGGTGATTAGCATGGGCTAGTATGACGAAAACCTTTAATGAATTCATTTCGTGAGAAGGAGAGAGAGGGAGTTTTGAGATGAGATTTGAATGGTTGTTTTCGATGGAGAAATCGGTAGATGATGTAAGAGTATTTATAGGTGAAGTTGAATTTGGCAAGGTCCTTTATCTGATAGGATTTCACATGGTATGCGACTATTCGTGTGTGTATGCTGATTTTGATATTATAATAGTTTGTGATGTATTCAACCTGTAACATCCCTGACCTAATTTGGGAGTCACACGGCCGAATAACACGTGTGGCGACACGTGCTAAACAAAGCCTAATTTACAAACATTCAGAAATAGTAGAATAATGAAATATACCCAAAATTCTGTATCTTCATTAATAACAATTTTAACTACGGTACTTAGCAAGTAATTAAACATCATATAAGCTAAAGAAAAATTATATCGCAGCGGAAAATCTAACTTAAACTTCTATAAGCTCTGTCTGGTCCCAACTAATCGACTTCAAATCTAAATAGCCGATCGCTTACCTGAAAAACATTTTAAAGGGGAGGGGTGAGCTAAACGAGCTCAATGAGAGAGAATGTCTTACAATATAATATAGGGACATAAATAAGATTTTTTTCTTATCTTTTCTTTCAAATTAAATGCTTTATTTTAAGTAAAATTCTCAATGCAATTCTTTAGAAATCACTTGAACAAATTGAATGAAATATAAATAATCTCTTTTTTCTTTCTTATTTTGGTGTTCGCAAATATGAAAGTATTATGTTACGATAACAAGCTCGATTGACTTACTCAATCTCTTTATCGTCGATCTTTTTCTCAGGTGTATAAACTATACGTTCACTACGTAATTAAGGTCAACACGGCATGACGGCTGAGTCTATTCCTTAAAACGTTCCGGTTGACGAAGCTATGTACAATCGCTAAGTCAACCGTTGAGAACTAAACTCATTTGTTTAGTTGCCAACGTCGCCCCACTGATGGGCTTGGAGGAATCTCCGTTGGACTTCTCTCTCATGATACCAATACAAAATCATAAGCGCACCATAACATAAATCTGTCTTTAATATAAAATTTCACTTCATAAAATTATAGCCACTTCATAAAATTACCTTTATTTCTTTCTTTTTTTCAACATTTAATATAAATATACTTATATAATAATATTGTTTTGTGAATAATCACTGAAAATCTGCAATTATTTTGTCGTAAAAATGCAATGGGATACTTTGTAGTAGAAAGACAAAACCCACTCACCTCGATTCGGATTGTCATTAATCTGAATATTTCTACTAAGACGGCTACCAATAACAGTTTAACCTGTAAATATATATAGAGTAGCTTACTGTCAATATAAGTGCACAACGACTTAATTTACCTTTATTGCCTAGCTAATCTAACCTATGTCATAATCCACTGTCATCAACTCAGTTGGGATCATACTGAACATGTATCTTAATCAAGAATGGGTAGCAACTAAATAAGAAAATAGCAACACTAACTATAGCATTACAAAATCTCATGACTCAAATTGGAGTTTCTTAGTACCAGTAGATGTCAACTTATGAAATTTCAACCTAGATTAGTTATTAGTGCAACTGTACTATTTTTGAAGTACAACCAAAACTTCAAAAAATATCCTCCAACTCTTTAAACGCTTGAATCTTATAGCAACCCGTGACTTTTAACTCCATAAATATAAAACCACAGTTTTGATCCTTCAGCTTCTAAAATACTAGCAGTTTTGATCCTTCAGCTTCTAAAATACTAGCTAGTAATTACACGGCCTGCATGTATGCTGTCTAATAGCCTTTTGTAATACTACAAATAACAAGTTTAAAACCACAAGTTGTTACTAACTTGATAACTAATCAATTAACAAGAGCACAAGTTCCATGCTATTGCTACCTTAGAATTTCTTACAACTATAATAAAGAAAAACACACGAACCGTCATTATATAATTAACGTATTTACCTTGATGATCATAAAACAGGGCCGGTAATTGATCCACAAGATTCCTCTCTCTTCTATGTCAGACAATCTCTCTTTCTCTCAGTCGTTCTCTCTCCTTAGTGATGTGTCTCACTCTCTCTCTCAGCTTCTGTCTCTCATTGTTACTCTTGGTTCTGAGTTTTCACTATATACAAGTTTATATATATAAATAAAGGGATAATAATAGGAAGAACAATAAATTAAAAGAAACTCTCCACCTTACTCTCTGATGCGTTACACATAAGGCAAATAAAGACTTTCAATTTCTACTTATAACCCCCAAGTCATAACTACACTTCCCGAAACTATCTCGTTGGTCTTCTATTTTATACAAAATCAAACTCGGATCCTAAAAGTTACCAAGTTCATGCTTCACTACTAATGCCGCTACTAATAAAAATAATAAGTTTATTCATTCCGTCCAAATAAAATACGGGATTTTACACAACCTACGGGTATGTATAAGTCATAAAAAAGTTAGGCACTTTAAGAAATAGTATAGCACCCCAAGTTGGGGACCAAGAGGAGAACTAAGAAATCTAATATTATATTTTCTGGAGTACTTGAGCAAAATGTCCTAGCAAATGATGATCTTAATGAATAATTTACTTACAAGCATTTTTGAGTAATATGTTTAACCCTGAATGATTATTTACTAAAATAGTGAAATCCTTTAACAATTTAATAACTTATTCATAAGTATCTTATTAAACAAAAGTTGGTACATTTCTCTCAATGAGTAAGCTAGGTACGTAAACAGTAAACTAAGCAACTATCTATGAAAGAATATCAAATAATTAATTAAGAAGAGAGAGACCGAAAGTGTTTATTTTGAAGAAATTATACTAATATATGAAGAATATGAAGATGAGATCAAAGAACAAGTAGACGAAGCTGCAATTATTTTAAAATAAAATTCAGATTTTAAGATTTGGACTTTAAAATAAACTGGTCCAGGCGCACTTGGAGTGTATATATACAAGACATCGACCAGTTTGACATTTAGTTTAAATTGAATGATACCGTTGGATTGACTTAAGTTTCTAATTTCTTGGACTCCCAGAGTCAAAGCCTGATAAACGAAGAAGTACAAAAATGTACAAAAATGCTGACCTGGTACCTGTTAATTATACGGACAAAGATATTTTTTTATTTAGATTTTACAAATTATCCATATCGGATTGAGTAAATACATATAGCCACCAATACCGATTCATATGGGGTTGAATAATAAGCATGCATTGGCCAGTATGGGTCTTGGAAGTTTATGTGTTGGGGTGAATAGTTTTACTATATAAACTGTGTAACTGGAGCTTCATATGAGAACATAGATTAACGAATAGCCGACAAATTGTTTAGCTATCTTTACAAGAGGAACCGCCAAAAATTGTAGTGTTTTATTATGGCCTTACGAACTTTGGTCGCTTCAGATTCTATTTAAACAATGTTCTCGTTTCAAAAACAAAAGGTGGTTTGATTTTCCACGACTTCATTTTATTTTGTATTCTATATTTTACTTTATCAAAGATTTTGGATTTTTGAGCACCTATATAAGACATGGCATTATTAATATAGAAGTGTATATCCAGTATTTTCTATTTAGATGTATCATGTGAAGTAAATTTAGGGAAAATTATATATTAGTACATACAATTTTGACTTGCTAGCTAGCTATTTGATGATTTATGAAGAGAAATGCCATAGCACACTTAATTTGCTACATCAGAATCAGGGGGATCCAGGGATGGCCGTTATCATCCCGGCAGCGATTTTCAATTTTTTTTTTTTTTTTTTTTTATATGTATAATTTAAGTTTTTCTAAGACATATACATTGATGGCCTTTCTAATTAAACAAAAGAGTTGTTACTGTAGTGGTAAAATTGGTTTTAAAGTAGTTGAAGATTATGTGTTCAAATCATATTAGCTGATTTTTTTTAAAAACAATCTGTTTTTATCTTGAAATTATCAAATTTCGTAAATGACCATTGTATTCTGCCAAATAAGATTACTAAAAAAATTATTTTATTGTCCAATACCATTTGTTTTAACTTCATATTTATTTTATAATACGTTAAATATAGAAAAAAAATCTTTATTTTTTTATTAAACCCTATCTATTTTATCTTCTATTTAACATATTTTTTACACCATGGCTTTCCACGAAAATGATCCTGGTTCCGTCCCTGATCAGAATCGTAATTGACCATATGATATTTACTTGTTATTGATGATTTTAACATATCATAGGCTATTGTAATAATGCATGCATTTCGTTAGGGCACTGGATAAGACACACCGCCCATGAAGTTTATTTTATTTTATTTTGAGCAAAAGGTAAAACTATTTATTTTATTTTATTTTATATACCAACCAAATAGATAGTCAAGTTACAAGCAATAAAACAGGCTTGGCGCCTTTACAAGCTTTCAACAGCTAAAACTCAGCTAGAAAAAGAGAAATGAGCTAGCAACATTCAACAGAATCAACTACTAAGCGGTGAATGCGCTATACATATAGTGAATATCATTCTTCAGTTGAATAACTGAACTTGAGCTCCGGCCATGAATACCATCATTTCTTTCCCTCCATATTTTATAAACCACAATTGAAAACAGCAACTTTCCTCTTTTTGCAGCCGAAGATGAACCTTTAAACCTTTCTATTGCCCACTGAAGTCAATCAGACCAAGTAAATTGAATCTCATCACCATTTAGTCCCATAACATCACATATAATCTCAATAGAATAAGCACAACTAAAGAACAAGTGATCAGTGGCTTCAGAATCCAAGTTACAAAAAACACAAGCATCATCATCGACCAATGTAAGCGCCATCAGTTCAGATTTTGTTTTCAACTTTTATTTATAGCAAGCTTCAAAATAAAAAGCACATTTGCTAATTCTTGGCCTTTTCCACACAAGCTTAAACCAGGGCACCTTTAAATCACGCAATCTGATAGCATTCCATGTTGAATCTACAGTAAAACCTAGTTCATTAGGGGTCCAAATAGCAACATCCTTAACATTAGAATTCGGACAAGGGACCATATTAGAATGAGGAATATATATTCCACTCACCATTCATCATAATTTCACTAACTTTTGCACCTCTTTGCAGCCCAGAATTGTAAATAATAATAGGGTCTAACACATCACATATAGAACCACAAGGCAACCGATTATCGAACCACAAAGAAACTTCAGTACCAATTCCAACTCTGAATTTAACAAATTCTTTAAAAATACCCCTTGGTTTTAAAAGTTTCTTCCAAGTCCAAGAACAAACTGAGGAAGTTTTAATATCCCAAAAGCTATTTCCTTTAATGTAATTTGCTTCAATCTATCTCGTCCAAATTGAGCTAAAGCTCAGATTAATAATATTCCAAATCCACTTAGAAATCAAAGCTTTATTCCAATCTTTTAGACTTTTAATGCCAATACCCCCCTCCTCTAAGGGTAACGTCAATTTTGCCCAAGCAAACTGTTGATATGGAATTACAACTGGATGATCTCCAGTAAGGGACACAATGGAATTAATAATATCATTCAACTGTTGATATGGAATTACAACTGGATAATCTCTAGTAAGGGACACGATGGCACAATTTATATATGATAGGTTAACTAATACATGCGATGATGACAAAATCTACTACTCTTTAATCTATGACTATGAGTTGTTTTAAACACACATGTCGTCATTCAATATGATTCTTTGTCATTATAAGTAAACTTTTATTTGTACTTTTAATTATAAGCAAAAATGATGTTTGGTACGTACTTTAAAAAGTATACTCAAATTTGCGCGGGGCAAAAAACCGGAAAAATCGAACCGGACCGATAACCGAACCGAAAAAGACCGAAACCGAAAAACCAAAAAAAAATCGAGTCGGTTTCGGTTTTCAATAAGACCGAAACCGAAAAAACCGACAAAGACCGAAAATAACCGGAAAAAAACCGAAACTGGACCGAAAAAACCCGGTCAAGTTCGGTCCAAAAAATAAAAAATTCCGAAACCGAAAAAAAACGAACCAAAAAATTTACTCGGTTTCGGTTTCGGTTTTGCTAAAAACCGAGCCGAACCGGACCGAATCCAGCCCTAACTCAAATGACACAAAAGTATGCTTTTATATAAGTAACATTCTGCTTACTTTTGCTAAAGAAGTAAATTTCAAGCATTGTACTCTTTTCTTCCCTCTAATTGATTCACGTATATATTGAAATATCAATTGAAACTTTATTAAAACTCTATGGATAATATAACCTGAAAAATATTGGTAAATACAAGGAGTGGTATTATCCTATGAATTTTGAAGTTTTTAATTGGTGTTTGTTAACCAATCAATGACCAACTTCATACACGCATGAGGACAAAAAGAAATTGTTACTCATGTAATTTTACTAAATTGATATCATCTTCACATTCTTAAATAAGATGTTTTCTAGTAACCCTTAAAAAAACCCTAATTTTCTTTATTTTATTTTTATAAGAAATTTTTCAATTGATAAGAGAGTCACAATTTTTTTTTAAAATACATAGTTTTATACCAAACAATAATGTGTAAACGTATACTTTTAAAGAACGCAATTCACCAAACAAAATTTCTAAACTTAAACGTAAACACAAAAGTGTAATTTTCTACCTCCGTTAAATAAGTATACTTTTATACTTTAAAAAACAACCAAACAAGCCTTTTCTTACAATAAATTTATGATATTTCATAATTTAAAATATTGGTGATCATCTACAGAGTTGGCAAGTTCATTAGCCAAACAAATAAACAACTAATTAATTTGAATTTCATTTAAAGAACAATAAATAAATTTCTAATGTCCCTTTCCATACGAACACGAAAACCCTTTCCGGCATTTGTTGTTACAACCCCCCACAATGTTTTTTGTCCAGCCTAGGGTTTACGCATTTTCCCTTGCAACAAATCTCTGAATATTTGCACTTTTTTTCCACACATCCCACATGTCTGTCCTAATATTTACGCACTTCTTCTTACAATAGTTCTTTCCAGGGCTTCCTTTCGCGTGACAAATCTTAAGGTACATTTTATATGTCATTTTTAATTCCACGTTTATGCCTTTTATGAGAAAGTAAACGCCTAGTTCCCCCAAATGAGTTTATATTATCTCTTGATATTCTGAGTATGGAATTTCATCATTTTTGAGTTCTTCCAAAGCCTCTTCTTCCTCGAAGGATAAGTCTTCTTCTTCACTTGGCGAAGCAGAAAGGGAGATGACAAGTGCCGTAAGCATGCCTCGTATGAACAAAACCTTTAATGACTTCATTTTGTTCGTTTATTTTCGAGGGAGCATGAGAAGAATAGGGAGGGAGTTTTGAGATGAAATTTTAATGGTTCTTTTTGATGGAAAATCAGTAGATGATTTAAGAGTATATATAGGTGAACTTGAATTTGGAAAGGTCCCTTATCTGATATAAATTCACATGTGTTTTTTTTTTATAAGCAGAAATCCACAAGGTTTGCGTTTGCCTTGGCAAAGATGCATTCCCCTGTTTTTTTGCCTAATAAAGTTTTTGCTATGTATATGTTAGACCAAAAAGAAACCCCTAGCTTTAGGGGTAAAACTTTTTGTGTTTGATGTATCATTGGGCATGGTTGGTTTTTAGCTAATGATGGTCACCCTGAAGCAATGTTTGGACGATTTTCACTATTGCGATTATTATGGTGAAATTGGTATTAAGCAGCCAAGCTTCAACTCGGCTTTTACGACTCGACATGCCCTAATGCCGAAAAAATTGTTCAAAAGGTGGTTAAGGACCAGTTCAACGCCGTGTGCAAATTCATAACATTAGCGACCCGAGACTCTATTGCATTAGCAGGTGGACGAAGATATAATGTATCTACTGGAAGACGTGACGGACTAACATCAAACCCAATTCTAGTAAACTTACCGCAACCAAGTGATACTGTTCCAGAGGTTGATGGGAGCTGTGTGTTTGGCATGGTTTATGAACTTATGAAATAGTTGTTTTTGTATGCATTTTGAGATTTTAAGTATGTTTCTTAGATTTTCTCTAGTTTGATCTTGTTTCTATCAGCAGTTTGTTTTGCTGTGTTATTTTGTCAGTTTTTAAGCTAGCAATGGAGGCTTGTTCCTTGGCATGAACTCGATTTTTGTTTCAATAGAATTTTGACCCTGTTTAAAAAAAAAAAAAAAAAAAAAAGGTTTGCGTTTGTGTATACTGATTTTGTGATATTATAATAGTTGGTGATATATTCAACCTACGGCTATGTATAAGTCATCAAAAAGTTAGGCACTTTAAGAAATGGTATAGCACCCAAGTTGGGGAACAATAGAAGAACTACGAAACTATATATAAAATTATATATTCTGGACTTGAGCAAAATGTCCTATAATGATGTATCTTATGATAAATATTATACTTAAGAAGATCTTTTGAGTAATATGTTTAACCTTGAATGCTTGTGGGCAAAAATAGTGAAATCCTTTGACAAAATCATAAGTAACTTATTTAAAAAATAAAGTAAAAATTGCTGTGTACATTTCTATTAATTATGAGTAAGGTTAATTAAACTATTCTTAAGTAATCAGCTAGTATCCCAGAGTTATAAGAGACCATCGTGTCCAAAAGTCTAATTAAGAAGACAAAGCGAAATGTTTATTTGAAGAAAAGAAATATATATGAAATAGTATGCAGATAGAATCAAAGAACAAGTTGAAGAAGCCGCAATTATTGTAAAAAAAAAATCAGATATTTTAAGACTTGGACTTTAAAACTGGTCCAGGCGCACTTGGAGTGTAAACTGCAAATACGGACAAAGATATTTTTTATTTAGATTGGAACCTGTTAGAAAGTGAATGAAATTTTTTATAATCTTGTCACCTCACTTGGTTTTAAAAGTGAATGAAAGTGATAAATGCATTTAATACAAGTATGAAAATGATGGGTGTAGCAGTATTACGTGTCTTTATGTGGATGAACTATTGATTTTCGGTTCTAATATTCATGTCGTAAATAATGTGAAATGTATGTTCTTTATGTGGATGAACTATTGATTTTCGGTTCTAATATTCATGTCGTAAATAATGTGAAATGTATGTTGTGTGCTAACTTTATGAAAGATATTGGCGAAGCAGATGTAAACTTAGGAATTAAAATTACTAGATCTGAACTTTAAATTTGTTTAGATCGGAGTTATTATATTGAGAAAATTCTAAAGAAATACAATTATTTTGATTATAAAACAGAATGTGTACTCCATATGATGCTAGTGTTAATTTATTTAAGAACATCGGTGACAGTGTTAGACAATCCGAATACGTGAGTATTATCGGCAGTTTGCGATATGCTGCGGATTGCACTAGACCTCACATAACTTATGTTGTGTGTTTATTATGTAGGTTTACTAGCAGGTCTAGCATTGAGTATTGGATTCTATTGAAAGGATAATGCGATACCTAAAAACAACTATGAGTTTTGGGTTACATTATCAAAAGTTTCTTGTTGTGCTATAAGAATTGAGCGATGCTGATTGGAACATCCTTTGAGATTATTACAAGGCCACTAACGGAATATTTTGTTGGTTTTGATGTACGTAAAATCAATAATTTAAAGTGCAAAGACTGAATAGAAATAAACAATTTTATTTCTATTAAACGGAATGTGATTCTATTACAATATTCCGACACTTGCAGAATGTAAATGCAAATAACTAAAATTCCAGAGAGAATAATATAAGTTATTAAATTGCTGGACTGTTTTGTAATTAAACAAAATTGTCAGACATAATAGTATAAAACTAAACTGCTGGACTGTTTGTTAATTAAAAGAAACTGCCAGACAGAATAGTATAATTACTAAATTGCTGGACTATTACTGTAAATAAATTACAGGACTGAAATGAAACTATTCTAATTACAGAAATTAAATTACAGAATTAAAAAAGTACTTTAAATAAATTATAGAAATGTAAGAACATAATTGAAATATTACAGCTAAGGAAAGAAAATTGAAATACTGAAAAGAAATTACAGAATTTAAATTACTGAAATGAAATGAAAATAAAAAAGACAGAAAATGAAATACACGAGGCGACTGTTAAACAGTCTGCCCTTAACCGATATTCGTCTAACCACATTTGGTTTCTGGTTGCGTTGGCGCTTCGATCCCAAGGTACAATGTCTCGGATGACTCACCGAAAACTGGCAACGAGTCAAGGTCGAGCTGTCGGTGTGTGCCTCTCTTTGACTAAAATGTAAAGTTGCTAAATTTTAGAGAGATGATATATGGTGTTGTTTGTATTTCAGAATGTTGTTTTGCTGTGTGAGGGGTGGGGGTCTGCCTATTTATAGACACAGCTGAGTCACTCAGCATTAAGGTCACACTTAATACTGGTAGTTTTCGAAATTCGTAACTACTGTATTAACTATGCAATAATCCTCATTTATTGCATCAGTTACAACTTGCTGGAAACTTTCAGAACCATTCCTGTTATTTATACAAAACTCCTTTTCAGTCTTGGGACTGGACCCAAGACCCGAGATAATCCCCAAATCCCAAGGCACATGCATGCGCCCGTGACCCGAGGCTTGAGACCCGAACGAGCACGCGTGTGTGCGATACACACTTAATACACACATGTGTATGTGGATACACAACTTAATATCCACATGGGATGGATTTGTATATATATTGTAAAAATGACTCTTTATTTTCCAATGTGGGACAATTCTCAATGAGTTATCCTCATTTAATCCATTTTCCAGCATTAAGACTTTTCTTCTTTCTCAACCCCAATTTTTTATGCCAATTTTCATTCACTCACATTCTCCGAATAGGTCATGCAACATACCGTTACGAACCTTGTCATACCATCTACTCAAGCGTCTTGAGTATGGTGTCAAAAGACAACGGCTGTCACTTGGAATATTGACTCAAAGATGGTTATGTGACCATTCAGAATCTACCATTTTTTAACATAGTTTTCCAACAATCCTCCACATGAATACAATTGTCTTAAAAGCCCATGTCCTAAATGCAAACAAGAGAACAGCAAAAGTTCACTGCCTAAGGTCAAGCAGCGCGTGCTTTGAATCTGCCGTAGCGGAGTACCACCCAGAATACTACTATTAGGTAGCTGTAAATTCTTGAACCATTAAGCTTTGTGTATCCCAAAATGACACATGTACTGTGCCCTCTCTACCCACGTACTAAGCCCTTTAGTTGTTGTCTATATTTGGCATGGACTGTCTTGACATGTTCAACTGAGTGCTCTAATTATTTAGCCCACGCTCATCACATGGTACCGGCCTTACACACTCGTTATATGTGGTTCCAAGTAGAAGGTATCCAGACTCACCTTACTCGACCTTCGAGATACTTGGATCATTAAGAGCCCCATTCTCACCCTTACTATGGTATAGGTCTATCACTATGTCATTGCAAAAATGGGCTGGGAACTACAGGTTGTCGAGTGCTTTGTTTGGCTGCCCCCACAGTTCAGTTTTCCATTGAACCCAGTAGGTAATTCCTATCTGGGTTGGGTTGCCTATGAGGAGGCTACCAATTTAATGGGCTTCAATCCCATTCCGTTCGATGACGCTTCGACTCTATCTTGAGTCAAGCCCTTTATAAATGGATCCACAATGTTGTCCTTTGATCTCACAGAATCTAAGGATAGAACACCGTTAGCTAACAATTCTCTTACGGATTTATGTTTTCGACGTATATGTCGAGACTTTCTATTATACATATGGTAATGAGCCCGCGCAATAGCTGATTGACTATCGCCATGCATACTTATCGCGGGAACAGGTTTTGGCCATATTGGAATCACTTCCAAGAAGCTTCTCAGCCAGTCTGCCTCTTCAGTCGCTAGGTCCAAGGCTATGAATTCTGATTCCATAGTTGACATTGCGATGCAAGTTTGTTTGGAGGATCTCCAAGACACGACAGTACCTCCCATTACGAACACATATCCACTCGTGGATCTTGTGTTGTTGGAGTCTGATATCCAGTTGGCATCTAAATACCCTTCTAGTACCATTGGATATCTGGTATAGTGCAGCCCATAATCGCCTGTATATCTCATATATCTGAGAAGCTTTATGATGGCCTTCCAGTGCTCCTTATTTGGATTACTGGTATACCTACCCAGTCTACTTATTGAGTTGGCTATATCAGGACTAGTACACTTCATCACATACATGAGACTGCCTATGATCATTGAAAATTCCAATTGTCTCACACTTTTGCCGAAATTCTTTTTCAGGCTACAGTTGAACTCAATTGGAGTTCTGGACATTGCCTTACTACCACTGTCAAATTTGTCAAGTGTTTGTCTAACATAATGACCTTGCGACAGGGCTTACCCTTCTGACGTCTTGGTGATTTTCATACCATGTATAATGTCACCAAACCCATGTCTTTCATATCGAAATGATGTGACAACATTTTCTTAGTGGAGTTGATCTTATCAGTACTCTTTATTATAATCATGTCGTTCACATAAAGGCAGAATACTACACAGTCCTTTTCATTTCTTTTCATGTAGACACATTTGTCACACTCATTTATGAGAAAACCATTTGATAGTATGATTCTATCAAATTTCTCGTGCCATTGTTTGGGTGCTTGTTTAAGTCCATATAAAGACTTTACAAGTTTGCACAACATGTGCTCTTTCTCTGGAACTACAAACCCTCCAGGTTGTTCCATATAGATTTGCTCTTCTAATTCTCCATTTAGAAAAGTCGTCTTTACATCCATCTGATGTATTTCCAGATCAAACAATGCTGCGAGAGCAATGAAGATCTGAATCGACGTTTCCCTGGAGACACGAGCGTACGTGTCGAAATAATCGACACCTTCAGTTTTCCTGAAGCCTTTGACTACAAGTCTTGCCTTGTACTTCTCGATCATGCCATCAACCTTTAACTTCCTCTTGAAGATCTACTTGGGACCTAAATGCTTGCATCCTTGCGGAATATCCACTAGTTCCCAAGTGTGGTTTTGCATAATCGATTCAATCTCATTATTGATTGCTTCTTTCCAATATTGGGAATCCGGTGTTGACATAGCAAGTTGATATGTCACCGGTTCACCTTCTATCATGAAGGTTACGAAATCAGGCCCATAGGAAGTTTCCTACCTTGCCATTTTGCTTCGTCGAGACTCTTCTTCTTCTTTCTCTGACGGTTCACTTGGCCCACATTTCCATCACTGTTCAACTCTTGAGTCTGTACATGTGTTGGCATTCTGCGGGGAAAGATATTATCAAAGAAAGAAACCTCTCGGCTTTCAATTATCGTATCTACGTGCACATGGGGCTTTTCCGACTTGTGTACGAGAAACCGCTACGCACTGCTATTTTGTGCATATCCGATGAACACGCAGTCCACCGTTTTCAGACCAATTCTCATCCTCTTACCAGCGGAGATTAGGACCTCAGCGAGACATCCTCAAACCCTCAGGTTCTTATAGCTAGGTTGATGACCTTTCCATAATTCGTACAGTGGTTTGTCTCACTTCTAATGTGGTAACTTGTTTAAAACATAGTTAGTGGAAAGCAACGCTTCCCTCCACATGTTATGGGGGTAACCCAGAACTTATTAACATCACATTCATCATTTGCTTGAGCGTTCTATTTTTACTCTCCGCAACTCTCAGCACATATTGGTGCGAAGGACGCTTCATATACTCCGCCTCTATCACTCCTCAATATTTTAATCTTTTTATTGAGTTGATTCTCTACTTTGGTTTTATAAAGAGTGAACATATCTATTGTATCACTTTTACTTTTCATTAATTAAACGTAACAGTATCTAGTACAATCATCTATAAAAGTTATGAAGTATCTTTTACCTCCTCTTCTTTGAATAAATTTCAAATCCAACACATTTATGTGAATCAAAACAAGAGGTTCACTATCTCGTTCAACATGTTGAAACGATGATTTCGTTAGCTTTGCTTCTACGCATATTTCACATTTGTGTTGTTTATTAAAGACAAAGTTTGGTATTAGTTGCAGTGATATTAATTTCTTCATAAAATTAAAATTCACATGTCCTAATCTACCATGCCACAAATGAAATGACTCAAAAATATAAGCAAAATCTGAAATATTATTATTGGCCAACTTGGCAACAGTCATTACATTACTGGTACTGGCCTCGGCCTTAGTACCTTTATTAGCGAACTCACCTTTAGGAGCTGGAGTTCCTATATTCAACTTAAATTTGTCATTGGTCATATAGCCACGACCTACATAAATACCATTCTTGGTGATTACAACTTTATCGGATCGAAAAATTAATTTAAAACCCTTCTTCACCATAACCGAGCCTGAAACCAGATTCTTATGAATATCTTGTATATGGAGCACCCCAGTCAGTGTTAACTCTTTCCATGAGGTCAGGTTCATCACCACTGTCCCTTTCCTTCCACCTTGAAAGTAGTAGAATTTCCCATGAAGCAGGTCTCACCATCCACCGCCTCGTAGGTCTTGAACATCCATTTGTTTAGCAGATGCGGCTCATGGCACGGGTATCTATCCACCATTCCTTGGGGTTGCTTCCCACAAGGTTCACCTCGGAGACCACTGCAAAGATATGCATGTCATCCTCTACTCCCTCAACCACATTGGCCTGAGCTGGAGCTCTCATCTTTCCATTGCCCTTAAAGTTCTTCGGTGGGGGTTTGGGCTTCATAATGCGTTTATTGTCATAACGTTCTGTGACACGATGACTAGTCATGTTACACACAAAATAGGTTCCCATAAATTTCGGTGCAGCAACAGCACCGCCTGCGTTGTCAGGGCATTTCTGCTTGACACGCATGGCCTCAATCACATGGGCTTTTGCCACCGAGCTACTAGCAATACCGCTTTTCTTTCTAGAACGGTGATTGCTTTACTCGATATTCAACCTCTCCATGAGCCCCTCCAAACTCATTGCCTTCCTCTTGTGCTTCAGTTAGTTCTGAAACTCCTTCCATGACGATGGCAGTTTCTCAATCATAAGAGCCACCTGAAAGGGTTCATTGATAACTAGCCCTTCAGTATCAAGCTGATGGTATATGAGATGTAGCTCCTCAACCTGCTCAATGACACTCCTATTATCAGTCATCATGTACCCGTGAAAGTCCGTGACAACAATTTTTTTTTGCGCCAGCGTTATTCACCTTGTACTTCTTTTCGAGAGTCTACCAACGCTCATTTGGAGTTGCTTTGGGCTCAAAGACACTGAATAGGGTGTCAACTAGACCACACAGGATATAGTTCCGGCATAGGTAGTCGGCATGTCTCCATGCCTCAACCTCCGAGAATGACTGCTCATCTAGATCGTCCTCGCTTAGGATGGGAGCAGTCTCCTAAAGAAATCGGGTCAAGTTAAGAGTGGTTAAATAACACAGTATCTTTTGCTGCCAACATTTGAAGTTGTCACCCCTAAAATTTTTCGGCTTCTTCAGATGAGAGGTCGGCAAAACATGCATAGCCGAATGTATCGGTGCCTTGCCTCTGGCCACAGCCATAGCCTTGGCCGCAGCCGCAACTGCAACCTTGGCCACTGCCACAGCCTCGGCCGTAGCTGCAGCTTTGGCCGTAGCATCAGCTTAGCCCGTAGTCGCCGTAGCATGCGCCTGAACATCAGCCCCCCACATTTGCATCGCCCGTAGTGTTATGGACATTCCCACCAACCACTACGTCATGCGAACTCACCGAAGGGATAATAGGTTCAGAGACATTTTCGTTCGTCATCTTTCGGTTTCTGAAAAGACAACCAAAAGACTATCAGATACGCGTATATGAATATTCTTGAACAAAACACCAAGTATAGAAAACTTGGTTTCCGTAAAAGAATTTGATACAATTATTATTCAAGCTAATTTTTCTTTAAATAAATTACAGTACTGAAATGAAACTATTCTAATTACAGAATTAAAACAGTATTTTAAATAAATTACAGAAAGGTAAGAACAGAATTGAAATATTACAGCTAAGGACAGAAAATTGAAATAGTGGAAAAAAATTACATAATTTAAATTACTGAAATGAAATGAAAATAAAAAAGACAGAAAATGAAATAGACGAGGCGACTGTTAAACAGTCTGCCCTTAACCGATATCCGCCCAACAACATTTGGTTTCTGGTTGCGTTAACGCTTCGATCCCAATATACAACGTCTCGAATGACTCGATGGAAACTGGCGACGAGTCAAGGTCGAGTTGTTGGTGGGTGCCTCTCTCTGACTAAAATGTAATGTTGTTGGATTTTAGAGAGATGGTATATGGTGTTGTTTGTATTTCAGAATGTTGTTTTGCTGTGGGGGGGTCTGCCTATTTATAGGCACAGCTGAGTAACTCAGCATTAAGTTCACTTAATACTGGCAGTTTTCGAAATTCGAAACTCTTGTATTAACTGTGCAATAATCCTCATGTATTGCATAAGTTACAAAAAGACCCAAGACTCAAAACCCGAGACATTTCTCAAATCCCAAATCTCAAATCACAAGTCCCAAGGCCCTCACCCACGTCCGTGACCCGAGGTTTGAGGTCCGAGTCCCGAGCAAACGCGCACATGTATGGTACACACATTTATATGTGGACACACAACTTAATATCCACATGGGATGGCTTTGCATATATATTGTAAAAATGACTCTTCATTTTTCAATGTGGGACAATTCCCAATGAGTTATCCTCATTTAATCCATTTTCCAGCATTAAGAGTTTTCCTCTTTCTCAACCCCAATCTTTGATGCCAATTTCCATTCACTCTCATTCTCCGAATAGGTTATGCGACATACCGTTGCGAACCTTGTCATACCATCTACTCAAGCGTCATCAGTATGGTATCAAAAGACAACGGCTGTCACTTGAAATCTTGACTCAAAAATGGTCATGTGACCATTCGGAATCTACCATGTTTTAATATGGTTTTCCAACAATTTTCACCATAGCTAGGAGTTGTTTCATGAAAATACAACAAACATACTATTTTAGTTCAATCCACAATAAAGTCTGAGATCATAGCACTAGCAACAACTAATGAAGAAGCAAGCTGATTGAGAAGCTTGTTGTTAGATATCCGTTTATGCAAGAGACCGATTCGAGCCATACTGATCCATTATGATAGTACTACAACTATTGCAAAAGTTCAAAACCTTTATTATAACGGGAAAAGTCAACAAATACGTTGTAAACATAGCACTGTTAGAGAATATCTCTCTACTTAAGCTATAAGAGTGGATCACGTGCGTTCTAATGATAATTGAGCTGATAATTTGATGAAAGGACTAGCTTGAGAGAAGGTGTTTTAACACCTCGAAAGGAATGAGACTTAAAGCTCTTGAATTAACGAGTCACTTGTGAAGGTAACCCAACCCGTTGATTGGAGATCCCACTAAATGGGTTCAAAGGGTAAAAACATAACACAAGTGATATAAGCTGTCATGCTATAAAAAAAATGACCAAGTTTTATTCCATTAACTTTATATAAATGTATGATAACCTGAAATTTTAGTAGTTTGAGTTACTAAATAACTCTTAATGAGATCTATATTCTAATTAAAGTGGAGTACCTAGCTAATGAGTACTATTGATAGTCTTACCTATGTGGATGTAAAAGTGTGGCTGCTTTCTATGAAATTTGAGACACATTTTCTAGAGCATTCAGTACACTGGGATACACGTGCATGATCGAAAAGCACGGGTTTTTAAACGACGCCATGATAAGTTATTTGTATGTGTGATGTTGTTAGAGATAGAGTTCGAAACTACGAGTTACTCTAGTATAATCTAAATGATCTTCATTATGTAATGGTTCAAGTTGACAAACACATTTACTTATCTATAATCTTATAGACATACTGTCATGGGCGGAGCAGCAACCCCACAATTTTCAATAATTTCATTTTTTTATGTATTGTTTTTCGAATTAATTTGTAAATATAATATTTCGACAATTACTTAAATTTTATTTCCGACAATCCCTTTCAAAATTATGTTTTATTTTTGTACTTACATACTAGTACATTTTTATAGTGATACTATTTTAAAAGGATTGAAGATTACAAATAGTAGGAGTAAATAAAAATTCAAACTGGGGGCGTAGAGACTTGACTTACAATAACACATGACATAACTAAGAAAAGAATGTTTTATTTATTAGTGGATACTAGTGTCACATACACTGATTTAACACGGTTCGGAATGCTTCTATCCTTTTCAATGTACCATATTTTATTATTTGTTATCTAAATTATTCGAACTTTTATTCGAGAAAATTAGAAAAAAAATTCTCAAATTAAGATTAAATATTTTGCTATATAAATATTTTAATTTAAAGAAAACAATAAAGTTATAAATCTAAAAATTATACATTTTGATTAACATATTATCCATAAATTATATGTTATCCATAAATAATGAAATTTATCAAGAATAAATGACAAAATTTCATTAAAAAAAATCAAAATTGTTGAACGATGTTCTTCTAATCAATTGTTTTAATGATAACAAAATATGTAAAACATGATAAAAGCTCGTTTTGCGTACTAATCATTTTATCTAGCTTGTTAAGGTTCAAAATGATAGAGTACTTAAATACGAAGCCAAATGTTCAAGCGGAACCATAATCGGAGTATAAACGAAGAAGTTAGGAGTATTCGAAGTATAGCGAGAAAACCGAAAAATTGCCAGAAAATGACCGATCGTTTTGAACAAAACGACCGATCGTTTTGAACAAAACGACCGATCGTTTTGGTCCAAAATTAACCAGAGAGGTCGTAAAAGAACGACCGGTCGAAATGCAGAAAACGACCGATCGTTTTCTGCAGATTTCAAAAATAGTTTTTTGATTTATTTTGGATAAATGGGAAATTGGTAAAAACCAATGGTTAAAGAGATAAACCATCATGAAACGGTAACAAGACCAATTAGCATTCAAATACCCCCAAAATCTTTGAGGAAAGTACCCCAATTTTCACACACAAAAGCAATTCATTCAAGATCAAGAATCAAGCTTATACTTCACACTTCTCACTTATTTTCATAAATATTCTTGTGTGTAATCATATTGTAATCATATAAACACCAAGATACTATTTGTTAGTGAGTGATACACTTTCGATTCAAATTGTAGAGTAAATTATAAACTCATTTGTGAGCGAGTGATCGGGTAGAGGCTTTGTAAGCGAGAATAGCTTAAAAGCTCTAGGTATTTTCATTCGGGATACTCATAGAGTAAGGGGGAGCTTAATCCTCGGATTATCTCATTAGGTTGTAATCTTGGGAAGAAAATTCTAGTAAAATACTCGGTAGCGTGAATACCGAGGAGAGGACTATGCGGGTTTGCCGAACCTCTATACATCTTGTGTTATTTCTTTTTCCTTAACTATTATTTTCCGCACTTATATTATTGTTTGTTTGATTGCTTGCGTAGCTTGAACTAGATTTATAGTGTTGTCACATTTTGTTTGGTTATAAATTCCACTATTTGCGTTGATATTTGCTCAAATCTTTTATTCCGCGACGTAAACTTTATTCACCCACTCTAAGGTTTAGCCACTTACGGGCCAACAAAAATCTTAACAATTTGAGCAAATATTTTGTGAATTTGGGTATTAAATATAAGTTTGATTCTTTATGTTCTCTTTATTAAATTATGTTTTTAGGTCGTATTTTATCTAGTTATTTCAAAAAAAATAATCAAGTGTATATTTTTTAAATGAGTTAGTTTTAGCTGCTAAAACGGCGAGACAATTAGGTTGGCGGTTTGATTTTTTATTTTTTTAAAAAAACTATACAAAATAGTGAATTTTTTTTAAGAGTAAGGTGTTGTGAATTTTTAGTATCATTTTTTTTTTGACAAACTTAAAACTTAAAGTTCTGGCTCTATCCTGCGACAAAAGTTTGTTTTCTTGAAAAATTTCAAGTGGGGAATTGTTGAAACATATGTGAATTTTCCTTTAAAATTAATTATAATTGATTTTGAAATGACCCGGTAAATAGGAAATCACCGACCGAGTCCTTGTTTATAGGATCACTTATCTATCGGGGTTTTATAGGTTTAGTACACCAAGCTATCGGTTTTTAACGATTTGGGTACCCACCTTTCAAATTTTCCAATTTAGGTACCAATCTATCGGCTTTTAACGATTTGGGTACCACCGTCTTAATAAATCACGAAATTATGTCACGTGACATTTGACAAACATTAATTTGATATGCTAATTTGACAATTTTGCACAAAAATATGTCATCCAAGAAATTTTTTTAGCATATAATCCAAATTTAGCATATAATCCAAATTTTTGTTATTTGTGAAATTGGGGGAAATATTTTTATAGGATGACATATTTTTATGCAAAATTGTCAAATTAGCATATCAAATTAATGTTTGTCAAATGTCACGTGACATAATTTCGTGATTTATTAAGACGGTGGTACCCAAATCGTTAAAAGCCGATAGGTTGGTACCTAAATTGAAAATTTTGAAAGGTGAGTACCCAAATCGTTAACCGTACTATAGTTTGGGATAGTAAATGTATTTTTTCCTCTTATCTATCAGTTGAATTACCTAAGTCAATTTCCACTTTTCTAGCCACTAGCCCTCTTTACAAGTAGTAAAAAGTAGTAAAATTAATACCGTTATATTTTTATCAATAAGTACGTAGACTTGCTTCAATTGAAAAATACATAAAAACATGGCAAGCTACTATATTCTATGCCACCCTAAGTTCTTTTAAACACACATGTCGTCATTCAATGTGTTTGGTTGTCAACATAAGTATAATTTTATTTGTACTTTTGCTAATAAGTAAAATTGATGTTTGGTGGTACTTTAAAAAGTATACTTAAATGACACAAAAGTATGCTTTTAAATTAATAACATTCTGCTTGCTTTTGCTATTAAAAAAAAGTAAATTTGAAGCATTGTACTATTTTCTTCTCTCCAAGTGTGCAAGTGTATGGATAATATAACTTCAAAAATATTAGTAAATGCAAGGAGTAGTATTATCCTTTGAAGTTTTGAGTTTTTGGTGTTTGTTAACCAATCAGTGACCAAACTTCATACACGCATGAGGAAATAAATGAAATGATACTTATGTTATTTTACTAAATTGATATCATCTTCACATTTTTAAATAAGATGTTTTCTAGTAACCCTTAAAATAACCCTTGTTTTCTTTTTATTTTCTTTTTATAAGATTTTTTTAATTGATAAGAGAGTCAGTCACAGGATTTTTTTAAAGTATAGAGTTTTCTAACAAAAACAATATTTTATTCTAAAAATATACTTTTACACAATTCACTTAACAAAATTTATAAACTTAAAAGTAAACATAAAAGTGTAGTTTTCTACCTCCATTAAATAAGTATATTTATATACTTAAAAAAACGACCAAACAAGCCTTTTCTTACAATAAATTTATGATATTTCAAAAATTAAAATATTGGGGATCATCTACAAAGTTGGCAAGTTAATTAGCCAAATAAATAAACAACTGAATAATTTTAATTTCAATTAAAAAACAATGAATTGTTGTAATACAACTATTAGCTACGTATTTAGGGAGACAGAAGTAGAGAGAGGGGAGAACAGTATCGTCTTTATTATGAATGAATATCTGAATGAATGTAAAATACAAGACCCCTAGCCCTCTTTATATAGATAGAGGGGTAGGGTTACAAGCCCACTTGGGCCCATAAATTATAAGCCCAAGAGTCCAATAATCTTACAACACTCTCCCTTTGGACGTCTTGAATTCTTCGTCTTCATGCAGTCGATCTGAGTCGAGTTCATTCGCAGTGCTAAACACATAAAAACCTTAGGGCCGGAAAACCCGGTGTGAGACAAAACCGGTACCTAAGAGAAATTGCGTAGCCGAATGATATATGTCAAAATACTATGTAAGTAACTAACCACAAAACAGTATGCCTCATCAAAACCTTCTCAGAGCAAACCCAATGGGAAAATCTCTGATTGAAGGAAAAAGAGTGCAACAGTGGTAGTAGTAGAGGATCAACCACAAAACAGGTGCCTCATCAAAACCTTGCCAGAGTAAACCCAGTGGGAAAAAAACTCTGGTCGAAGGACAAAAGAGTACACAGTGGTAAGAAGTATACGACAGGATACTCCCCCTGATTTCGGCAATCCATAGTGAGGTATAACAGGGAACGTGTCTCGTTAAAAACCTTGTCAAGGAAAACCCAGTGGGAAAAACTTTGTACTAAGGACAAAAAGAGTACACATGCATATAACAGGATGGTCCCCCTCACTTGCACACGACAGGGTGCGAGGATTTCGACTCCGACATAAAATGTCGCTCTAAGGTAGCTCAGATAGCCTACGTAGGCCAATCGCCCGTACGTGATTCTGAAAAGAATGCTTTGGCTGTGCGTTGGTGAACAACTCAGCGTGGTTATTCTCTGAACCAATATGCTTCACTTCAATCTTTTGAAGCGTTTGTTGTTCATGTGTAAAGAACAACTTTGGCGAGATATGCTTAGTGGCATCAACTTTGATATAACCATGTTTCGCTTGATCAATCACAGCGGTGTTGTCCTCATAAATAACAACTGGTTCATCATGATCGTAAGCTAGATCACAGGTGCTTCAAATATGGCCAATAACTGCTCGAAGCCAGACACACTCTCTAGTCGCCTCATAGAGCGCGAGTAGCTCAGAGTGGTTAGTCGAAGTGGCCACTAGAGTTTGTTTACGAGACCTCCAGGATATCGCCGTGTTCCCAATGGTAAAGACATAACCAGATTGGGAACGTCCCTTGTGCGGGTCTAATAAGAAACCAGCATCGGCATAGCCGACAAGGGTTGCATTATTTCGAGGATCAATGGAGCTAGATCCACTCGACGCAAAAGGATAGAATAAGCCCATGTCCGTAGTACCTCTAAGGTAACGGAAAATGTCTTTTATGCCAGTCCAGTGGCGGCGTGTTGGCGCAGTGCTGTGTCGAGCTAGACAATTCATAGCAAACGAGATGTCCGGTCTAGTACATTGGGCCAAGTACAATAGTGCGCCTATTGCACCCAGATATGAACACTCAGGGCTAAATATCTCTTCATCGTCCTCCTTTGGACAGAAGGGGTCCTTATTAATGTCTAGAGAGCGGACGACCATGAGAGTAGAGGACGGCTTAGCGTCACTATAACTAAAGCGCCTCAACACCTTTTGGGTGTAGCTTTCTTGATGGACTAAAATTCCATCTTTACGGTGCTCGATCTGCAGGCCGAGACAATACCGTGTCTTCCCAAGATCTTTTATCTCGAATTCCTTCTTCAGGATTTCAGCAGTTTCAAACACCTCTTTCGAGGTTCATATGAGATTCATATCATCTACATAGACTGCGATAATCGCATATCCTGAAGTGGATTTCTTTATGAACACGCATGAGCATAGTTCATTATTAACATATCCCAAGCCGATCAAGTATTCCCTTAGACGGTTATACCACATCCATCCGAATTGTTTCAATCCATATAGTGATCGTCTCAGTCTAATCGAGAACGTGTTTCGTGGCTGGAAACTACTTCATTCAGGCAACTTAAGTCCATTAGGGACTCTCATGTAAATCTCTGTGTCCAGATCCCCATAGAGATACGTTGTGACCACATCCATGAGCTGCATATTCAATTTTTCGGAAACTACTAAACTGATTAAGTAGCAAAACGTTATAACGTCCATTACGGGAGAATACGTCTCATCGTAATCAATTCCAGGGCGTTGAGAGAAACCTTGTACCACAAGGCGAGCTTTGTATCTAACAATCTCATTATTCTCATCACGGTTCCTTACGAAAACCCATTTATGACCAACTGGTCTAACATTGGGCGGTGTTGGAGTGACAGGTCCAAACACCCTTCGTTTCGTTAAGGAATCCAATTCAGCCTGGATTCCTTGTTTCCATTGAGGCCGGTCCGTTCTTCGCTGACACTCAGCAACGATACGAGGTTCCATGTCATCATTGTTCATAATGTCAGTGGCCACTGCGTATATGAACACATCATCGATAACAGTCTTGTTTCGTTTCAAAATATCGTCTAAACTAGTATAATTGACAGATATTTCGAGGTTATCGGGATGATTAGGAACTGGTGTTTCATCTGGAACACGCTCCTCTAATACATCACTGTGATCCTTAATGATCTCGTGTGGCAAAACAGATGCGACAGGATTTCTCCTCTTTCGAGGCAGAACATCCTTGGAACCGGACGACCTTCCTCTTTTTTTCGGAAGGGCGGCGGACTGAACGGCCGACAGCAGCATCCTTTACTCAGTGGGTACAACCAGAGCAACGTGTTCAACCAGAACACGGTGTCTCACTGGGACGTCTATCCTTGCAGGCACATTTGCAGCAGGTATATGTGATCTCGTGACATTCGCTAGGTCATTAAATGCGTCTGACATTTGATTTGCAACATTTTGCAGACCTAGGATTCTCTACACTTCCTTATCACTATGTGCAGTTGGGGGATCTAGATGAGATATAGTGGGTACATGCCACGTTAATTCATGTCGTTCCTTATCAACGTTAACGTGCATTTCTCCCCCTAACGATAGGAAGAGTGTCTCATCAAAGTCACAATCCGCATGTCTAGCGGTAAAGAGATCGCCTGTCAAGAGCTCTAAATAGCGTATTATGGACGGGGATTCATAACCGACATATATGCCCCATCGTTTCTGAGGTCCAAATTTGGAACGCTTAGGCGGCTCAATTGGAACATTGACTAAACACCCAAACACGCGTAAATGTGAGACATCAGGCTCATAACTAGTTACCAACTGGTACACAGATAGTGGTTGGGTGGTCATGGGCCTCAGACAGACCAACGCAGCAGCATGCAAAATGGCATAGCCCCACGCAGAAATAGAAAGTTTGGTGCGCATAATCAAAGTCCTAGCAATCATTTGCAATCGTTTAATGATAGCCTCTGCAAGGCCGTTTTGGGTATGAACATACGCAACTGGGTGTTCAAGATTAATTCTCAAAGTCATGCAATAGTCATCGAAAGTTTTCGATGTAAACTCTGTGGCATTATCAAGTCTAATAGACTTTATCAGATAATCCGGATGATGAGCCCTCAATTTAATGATCTGGGCTAGGAGTTTTGGAAACGATGCGTTTCTTATGGACAACAAAGCTACGTGTGACCATCTTGTCGATGCATCAACCAAAACCATGAAATATTTAAATGGTCCGCATGTTGGTTGGATAGGTCCACAAATATCTCCTTGAATTCTTTCAAGGAATTGGGAAACCAATTTTGTAGGTTTCACACGAATTGGTTTGAGATTAGTCTTTCCAATCGAGCATGTTTGGCATAGGCTTTTCGGATTAATCACAAAATTCTTTCCTCCAAGAGGATGCCCATGAGATGCGTTCATCGTTCGAAGCATCGTATTTTGACCCAGGTGTCCCAGGCGGTCATGCCATAGCATAAAAGTGCTCTCATCAACCGGCGCCCGCCGAATAATTAGATTGCTTTCAAAGTTTTGGATTGTAGTAACATACAAACCACTTGAAAGACATCTCAACTTCTCCAGAATACGCTTTTGGTCGTATTGAGTGGAGATAATGTGAAGTTATTCAATACCATTTTCATAAGCAGTTTCAAGATGAAACTTATTTTCTCGGATATCCTTAAAGCTCAACAAGGTACGACTGGACCTCGGAGAATATAAGGCCTCAGATACTTCAACAAGAGTATCATTTGACAACGTGAATTTAGCTTTACCAAAGCCTTCAACAAGGGTCGACGGGCCCGAAATTGTTGTCACTGAGGTTACTTTAGGCGTAAAGTTGATAAAAAACCATTTATCTTTTAAGATAGTGTGTGTAGTGCCACTATCAACCAGACAATCAACTGCCCCACAATACATGCCTAAAAGTAAAATAATTTAAAGTCGGTCACACGAATAAAAGGAATTTCTCAATGAAATAACTTTAAATTATACGAGAAATGTTCAAAACATTATCCATAAAACAAACCATAATCCAAAAGAAATGAACAATATCCAAAGGAAAAAACATAATCCGAAATGGAATTGAAATAACATAATCCAGGGGGTAAATTAGTCTTTAGTGACCTGGATTTTGGCCTATTTTAGGATAAGTGACCTAAGTTTTTTTAATTTCGGTTTTGTGACCTAAGTTTAACTCTGTTAGCAATTTAGTGACCTTGCGTCAATTCAGTGGACGGAATACGTTACACGTGCAGTCACGTGCCCTAACGTCTGTTAACTAAAAGGGTAAAACAGTATTTTCCGGGTAAATTACTCTTTAGTCACCTGTGTTTTGGCCTATTTCCGGGTAATTTTTTCTTTTCTTTTCTTTTCTAATTTTGTTTTTTCTGTTATTTGGTTTTCAGATTTCAAAAAGTTGCCCAATTTTACCCAAAAACTTTTCCAATTTTATCAAAGAAAAACTCTAACCATCAAATTCCTTCCTATATCAAATTAATATATTTTTTTATCAAATCAACATCACTCTACCACTACAAATTATCCCCAATTTTACCAAAACAAAAGACCTCTCCCAGTTTACCAAAAAAAAAAAAAAACTTTCCTAATTTTACCAAAAAAAAACCCTAACCATCAACCATCAAACTCCTTCATATATCAAATTAATATTTTTTTTTCTCAAATCAACATCACTCTATCACAACATTTATCCCCAATTTTACCAAAAAAAAAACCTATCCCAATTTACCAAAATAAACCTCACCCAATTTTACAAAAAATAAACTCTAGCCATCAACTGAGTGAGGTTTTATTTTGGTAAATTGGGATATGTTTTTTTTGTTGCTAAAATTGAGGATAAATGTAGTGGTAGAGTGATGTTGATTTGAGAAAAAAATATATTAATTTGATATATGAAGGAGTTTGATGGTTGATAGAGTTTTTTTTGGTAAAATTAGGGAAGTTTTTTTTTTTTTGGTAAACTGGGAGAGGTTTTTTGTTTTGGTAAAATTGGGGATAATTTGTAGTGGTAGAGTGATGTTGATTTGATAAAAAAATATATTAATTTGATATATGAAGGAATTTGATGGTTGATGGTTAGAGTTTTTTTTTTATAAAATTGGAAAAGTTTTTAGGTAAAATTGGGCAACTTTTTAAAATCTGAAAACCAAATAACAGAAAAAACGAAATTAGAAAAGAAAAGAAAAAAAAATAATTTGGCTGTATATACAATTGGAGGGGAAACAAACTGAAATTTCGGTCCAAAATCTGAGGGTATTTTAGTCATTTTAGCAAGAAATATGTTTTTTTTTTCGAAAAATAGGATGGCAGGTCACTAAATTGCTAACAGAGTTAAACTTAGGTCACAAAACCGAAATTAAAAAAACTTAGGTCACTTATCCTAAAATAGGCCAAAACCCAGGTCACTAAAGACTAATTTACCCTAATTCAGGAGCAAAACAGCTCAATTATTAAAAGAAACGAAGAAAAAAAACTTTATTCTTCCCTGTGAGCCTCAAAGTCAGGGGTCTCAAGAGTTTCTTTTGCACTACCTTCAATCATGTTGGTTTCAACCCTTCTACCATTGTGGTAGTTTTCGACTTCTTGGGGTGTTGCCCTACAAGTCTTTTGCTTATGACCATTTCCACCACATTTATAGCACAGAGTTGGCTTATCGGCCGATTCTCTTGCTTTGGGACGACTGGCCCGGTTGTTCCTACCACCACGAGACTGCCTAGGAGGAGACATAGGTCCTCGGTTCGGACGATTGTCCAAACCTCGCTTGGCTGGATGAGCTTTATGCTCACCCATGTTCCTTAGCTGATGGGACGACTGGCGCTTTTCTCGTTTCCCATATCGTGGACGAGGTCCACGAACAGCATTAGCATCAGGCATTGGAATTGCCTTTGAACCAGCAGGACGAGAATTAATGTTCATCATTAAAATGAGACTATTATTCTCATCCAATAACAACTGGGTGATAAGCTCGGGAAATTTGGTGAATTTAGACTGACGATATTGCTTTTGGAGCAAGATGTCAGAACTAGGAAATGTGGTGTACATTTTCTCCAATAAGTCACTGTCGGTGAGTGTTTCACCACAGTATTGGAGAGTAACACGAATTCTGCATACTTCAGCGTTATATTTTTCAACGCTTTCGAAATCTTGAAATCGCAGATTCAGCCAATCACGGCGGGCTTCAGGAATCCAAATGGTCTTTTGGTGGTCGAAGTGCTCTTTCATAGAGTCCCTTAATGTCTTTGATGAGGTGGTCGCTATGAACTCAGATTTCATGCCGTTTGATAAGTGGCGGCGAAACAGAATCATCGCCCGAGCACTCATTTCACGCGTTACTTCCATTTCACGCTCCTCCTCATCATATATGACGTCTAATAAGCCTTGGGCATCTAAATGGTTTTGGATATCCTGACTCCAATCCAAGTAGTTCTTGCCGGCAGCATCCAAAATTGGAAAGTCAAGCTTGATTGACATTTTTCTACAACAGGAGAAAAGAAAAGAAAGACTGGATTAGTCATCATATAAAATAACGGGTTTATATGTTTATGGTTTGTATAAGCACAAACTTTATTTCGAAACGACAGGTTCGAAAACAAGTTTTGCTTTTAAGTGAAGAGGTTCTCTTTGATCGAACGGCAGGTCGATCCTGAGACACCAATTCGGCGAATACATATCTATATAGACACATTCGGGGAAATTATTATTTACTCAACCTCTCTATTTGAACACGACCAGGAAAGACGGTGAGGGGGGTGGGCACGAATGCCTCTTAAAAACCGACCTCATTAGGAGAACGACTTCCGCCTTTATCTTTCCTAGACATCGTATCCAAATAAGTGAGCCTATTTGGGGAAGATTCATAATTTTTTCAACTTAAATGTGAATATATACGATTTTCGCATTTTATATATGGCAATAATATTAACAGCATAAGCAATATTTATCTAGATTAACCACATATATATAAACAGGCAGTAAATATATTTTACGATCTATCTAATTATGCAGTAGATTTGGTGTTATAAACAAATCAATTCAAGATTATCAATCACAAAAATTATATCATACCAAATCAAATCAAATCAATTAGATCTAATCTAATAATTTACTGACATATGTGATATTTATATATGGTATTACCAAAAGATATGATTATGCTAACAAGATATCAATCAATTATCTATGTTTATCGCCATATGAATAATTCTATATATGGTAGTTTTAACATGCAAGCAAGCAATATATTTTTAATTACCAATCAATTCTATATATGGTAAAAAAAAATATTTTAACATGCAAAGAGGTTAAATTTACATGGAAACATATCAATTTATTCAATTAACATGCAATTTTTTATTCGCTTGCCTTTTAATAAAAAAAATTATATGCATGTGTGTGTATATTGACCGAATATTGTGTCTTATCAACCATATGTACTGTTTTCGTATAAGTATTATACTACAGGACCATGCGCATAATTACAGCAAACTATATATCTATTTACAGCATTATTACATATACAGTCCAGAATTTCAGACAAGTTTCAGTTTAGTCCTTGAGTAATTTACAGAATAGTTTACAGCTTTCAGAGAATTACAAATCAGTACATACGTTTCAGTTTGTTGCAGATTTAATCCGACAGATTAATACATGTTTTACAATTACATGATTTTCGATTTACAATTCTCGGTTATACATGTAATAAGTACACAACTTTATTCCGGTTATACATGATTTATCTGTGCTGTCATAATTCTATTTATCATGCAATTAGTAGTAGGTTCTGTTTAAAAAAAACATTCAAATGGCATAGCATGTAATCATGCAATTTGTGCATAGATACAGTAAACATACATTCACAAACAGTAACATCAGTTAAAAGGATTACATGACATGCAATATTAACCTAAACAAAATATAGCATGCAGCTGTAGTAATCACAAACATACGAGGCTAGTTATATGAGTTTTGAAAATCGGTACCTTACGCACGGTATGTTGGTGAAGGTCGATATAGCAAAAATCCTAAAAAAAATCCGGATAAACCTCAAGGTTTATTGAATTTATAATCCGTACTTCGATCTCCGAGAGCAGTGCTGATAACGTGTTGTAATACAACTATTAGCTACGTATTTAGTGATACAGAAGTAGAGAGAGGGGAGAACAGTATCGTCTTTATTATGAATGAATATCTGAATGAATGTAAAATAGAAGACCCCTAGCCATCTTTATATAGATAGAGGGGTAGGGTTAAAAGCCAACTTAGACCCATAAAGTATAAACCCAAGAGTCCAATAATATTACAACATGAATAAATTTATAATGTCCTTTTCCATCTTCAAGCATAGCAGCACATTCCATATGAACATGAAAACCCTTTCCGGCACTTGTTGTTACAACCCCCACAATGTTTTTTGTCCGACCTAGGGTTTACGCATTTTCCCTTGCAACAAATCTCTGAATATTTGCACTTTTTCCCACACATCCCACAGTTTAAATAATCTGTCCTAATATTTACGCACTTCTTCTTACAACAGTTTTTTCCAGGGGTTTCTTTCGCGTGACAAATCCTAGGGTACTTGTTGCATGTCATTTTTTCCCGTTTATGCGTTTTATGAGTTAGGAAACGCCTAGTTCCCCCAAATGAGGTTATTTTTTGAGATTCCGAGTATGGAATTTCATCGTTTTCGATTTCTTCCAAAGGCTCTTCTTGATCAAATGATAACTCTTCTTTTTCACTTGGTGAAGCGGAAAGGGAGATGAAAAGTGTCGTAAGAATGGCTAGTATGAACAAAACCTTTAATGACTTCATTTTGTTCCTTTATTTTCGAGGGAGCATAATAGGGAGATAGAGGGAGTTTTAAGATGAGATTTGAATGATTGTTTTGGATGGAAAATTCCGTAGATGATTTAAGAGTATTTATTGGTAAAGTTGTCAAGTTGAATTTGGCAAGGTCCCTTGTATAATAGCATTTCATATGGTATGCGACTATTCATGTGTATGCTGGTTTTGTGATGTTATAGATTTATAATAGTTGGTGTTGTATTCAACCTACGGATACATAAGTAAAAGAAGGTTAGGCACTTTAAGAAATAGTATAGCACCCCAAGTTGGGGACCAAGAGGAGAACTACGTACGAAACTGTATATAAAATTGAGTAAAAATATTCTATCCCATTTCTCTACTCCTTTCGTGTTCCTTTTCTTATTTTATCCAAAAAAAAATTCTAAAAAGCTTGAAAAAAATTGTACAATTTCTATAATACATGTATCAATACATTTCAATAATTATTTTTAAAAGAAAATTCACACAAAATTTATTTTGGAATAAATGTATAAATTAGTGTAAATTAAACATTGAATATTAAAAAAATTGTCTAAAACAATATTATGTTCAAATGTTTTAAAATTTGAATACAATATAATATAAAAGTTTATAAAATTGCGGTATAAGTTGTGAAAATTTAAAATTTGAATGAAAATAAGTACGGAACACGGAAGGGAGTAAAGAATAAGAGGTGAAAGATTTGGACTCTACAAAATTATATATTCTGGACTTGAGCAAAATGTCCTAGCTAAATGATGTATCTTTTATGATGAAATATTATAGTACTTAACAGGATTTTTTAAGTAATGTGTTTAACCTTGAATGCTTGTTGACTAAAATCGTGAAATCCTTTAACGAAATCATAACTTATTCATAAGTATCTTATGAAGCAAAAGTTGGTACATTTCTCTCAATGAGTAGTTAAGGTACGTAAACAGTACACTAAGCAACTATCATTAAGTAATCAGGTAGCCCAACTGAAAATGCTTATTTGAAGAAAATATATAATATATGAAAGAATATGCAGATAAGATCAAAGAACAAGTAGGGGAAGCCGCAATTATTATAAAATAAAGTTCAGATATTAAGACTTGACTATAAAACTGGTCCAGGCGCACTTGGAGAGTACATATCTAAGACATCGACCTGTTTGGCCTTTAGTTTAAATTGAATGATACACGTATTTACAATTTTTATTGGACTCAAAGAGTCCAGCCTCATAAACGAAGAAGTACAAAAATACTGTCCCGGAAAGTTGCTAATATGGACAAAGATGGTTTCTATTTACATACTAATTATTCATGTCGGCTTGAATAAATTCAAATGAGCGTACATTTGATCATCGTAAATAAGTCATGTTAGTGTGGTCCCAATCAATATCTCACCACTAACTAATCTGGTTAAATGTTAACCACACCACTTTACATCTTCTCTCATTTATTTACTCTTTTAATCTTATATACCTAGTTACAATTATTATTTTCTTAATATTTTTCTTATTTTCAAGAATACATTGCTCATTTTTGACCCGTAATAATTTTATACAAATATGAAAAACAAGAAAACCCAACAATTTACATATTTATAATTGTGAGTTTAGTAATATTGGATTTTCTTTTTAAAAAAATGTTGGTCCTTCTTCTTTTTCATGTTTTGTATTAAAATTATTACGGATCAAAACTAATTAATGTATTCATGAAAACAAGAAAAATATTTTAAAAAAAATTATTGTAATTAAAAAGAGTAAATAAAGTAGAGAAAAGGGAAAATTGTGTGGTTAAGATTTGAGTTAGTTATGTAAGTGACACATGTTAAAATTTAATTAGGACAATACTAATATGACCAAAACGTAACATATCTAACATGACCACATGTGGACCTCTGAATAAATATAGCAACCAATATCAATTCATATCGGGTTGAATAAATACTGCCCGGTATCGATTTTGACTGGATGGGTTTTAACTTTAAGTATGAGTTTAAGCTCCATGTATATATCGTTTGGGATCGTGCAAGATGTTACTGTGTGTATTTAAGCTTCTGTAAGCTACTTTTCATGTGCGAATTTTGAAACAATGATTTCTTTGCTCTCACCGGAAAAAAGGTAAAATTTAAGTTGAATAAATTAAACTCCGTATATTTCATCACTGTACAATGTAGCACTACTTATATAGAAGCACATACAATATAGGACAACAAACATGTCAGACAATCCCTTGGATAGAATTCATTAAGGACTACAAACAACATGTGTACCTGATCAACCTATAGATGGTGTCCAATTTAATTAATTTCTGTAAAAAAAAAAAACCCATATGCTTCAAGTAACATATAAATGTATAAAATGATCAAGTTAGAAAATCAATCAAGCATAATTGCACTATCTATTTCGCCGTGCACCCACCACAGACTCTCCTATCAAATTATGAATTCACACATTTTTACCCCGCAACAAATCTTAACTAAAGCGTTTTTGCAATATCTATACGGTAAAAGCGCAAGTTTTTAACAGCTTAAAAAGTGGAAAAACGAGTTTTCCATGCTTTTTTACTACGAAATGCGCTTTTAAAACAGTGTGTGTGTGTGTGTGGGGTGGGGGGGGGGGGTTTGAGAAAAAACAGTGGTTAGCATAAAGAAGTAAAGAGAGATTGTGGTTATTTGGTGAAATTCAAATACGCAATCTAGAGCTAGGGAAAGGGAGAGATTGGATCTAATTTACTACTAAATGTTTTGAGATAGTGTCTAATTTGCAAACATTTTACCATTGTTATAATCCCATTGGATCTAAGTTTTGTGAAATGAATGAGCAAGATCGATGCAAATTTCAGAGACTAAAGATTAAGTTCAAAATTCAGCAACTCCCCCGTCCAAGCCTCTTAGTTATATGAAATTTTTTAACATACAAGACGGGAAAGTACGTGAGCGGAGGTGATAAAAACCTGCTTACGGTGCACGCTGGTCGTTAGACCACCTTAAACTTGATGCTAATCCAATTTCTATTCCAGTACTGAACATACTTACAAGAGTTTATAGAGCAAGATTGTGGTTATAACCTAGAAAGAAGATAATTGTTACTAACAAGCTCTTATAAATCATATCAGATACTTCGCCACTATCTACAATTGGTTCTAAAGAAACAAATGCATTATAGTCTTATAGAACAACAAAACTGAAACCGAGGTTGTTCATAAATGGCAAAGCAGACTCGGATCTAGCATAAGAAAAATAATAAAACACGGAGTATAGAGTTTAATGTGATAATTTGTTTGGACCTGAGGAGCGAGGAATTTATTATTCAATTTCTCATCAATCACTCCCAACATCACCTCCACCCTAAGCCGTGGTCTTTTGTTGTTGCTGATACTTCAAAATAGTCCGGTCTTTTGTTGTTGCTGATACTTCAAAATAGTCCAGTCATAAATATAATCAAACTGGAAGCCTGTAGACATTAAAACGCATTATAATGATGTTTTCTTTGTTCATCCATGGATCTACAATATTTCAAGCAAAAACGATAGTAAGTATACTGGAGATTTATTAGATATCAATCCGATCAAAACAGAGAAAACTTTGTGAGTTCCATTAACAAATTAGGAATTCGTGTATGACGGTATGAGTCGATGTAAATGGCATTAATTACTCCAAATATCAACATTCTATCTCTATAAAAAGAATAGTAACCAGAGCTAAAATAAATAAATTCTTTAACAGATCTCAATAGAGATAGAAACCTTTTTTTCACCAATCTTTTCATGCTGCTTCTTTGTCTCCTGCTTTCAATCCTTGCCAAGGGAGACTATACCAACAATCATAAAAAGACATTATTATAAATAAATAAATAAATTGAAAAATAGAGAACAACAGCAACCATGGTTCTATACCTTCCTCTAAGGAAATATATGAGGGCATATCCAAGAGATTCTAACTCATCCCTTCTGCTTTGTTCTTAACAAAAAAATAAAAACATGAATATGGCTATAGTGTGAATAAAAAAAAAAAGACCAAGTAAGCTAACATTATCTATATATAAATATATATAGGAAGAGTACCGATCCCAAGGTGCGCGTTCCTGCTTGCATATCTTGCAGTTCCAGTTAAAGCAACCGCATCACCAAATTTCACTATTTCCTTAAATCTAACCTATTTTATATTTTTAAGTAACCGTTTACATTACACAAAATTTCAGCTTGTTTATTATTATTTTTATTTTTTTTAAAGTAACAAGGGCTCGATTAGGAATTCACTTCCAAATAATGTTGCAATGATAATGGGCATTCTGTAATACAGTAATAGTAATCCGGGCATCCCGGTACAACTACAAGTACCATTAACTCCGTGGTACCAAAATCGACATAGGTAATCTGTTTGCCAGCATTTCGGCCAGAGAAGAGCCCAATAAGAGCAGATGGCGCACTTTCTAGACCTTCAACAACATCTTCAACATACTTGATTTTCCCTTCGTTTAGAAGAGCTACAACCGTTTCCACAAACTTAGGGTACAAGTGATAGTAATCAGAAACCCAGAACCCCTCCATACGAACACTTTTCATGACGAGATTAAACAAGTTTTTTGTGCCTTCTGCTTCATCTTGGTTGTACTGTGAGATCATTCCACATACAGGGATCCGACCTTTGCTTCTCAAATTCCCAAGTACTGTGTTAGCACCATATTTCTGGCCTAGTAACTCTTTGTTGTCAATTGGTTTGAACAAAATAATCCAAGTTGATTGTTAAGAATTAAGACAGTATAATGTTTACAGGTGAGGTTTCAAACTAACCTACCAATACGCAGGTTTCTGTCTAATTCTGTCTAACTGCATTTACTCGAGCTTTAAAGTCTTTTATGTGAATTAGAGAATGCAGGATATATTCCCATATGTTTAAAAAGATCCAGGTTATATTTATTGAGAATATTAAAGTGATAAATAATGAGAGTTGTTTAAAAGATATATGGAGATTAGTTTAAGAAGCTAGTGTTCCTTTTATTATGGAAACTAAATCTCTTTTATTATGCAATGTGTTTGTCTCTTTATTCAATTTATGTGTCACCAAATAAGCAATGATCTAATTAGATTGAATATATGAAGTTATGGATTCACGTTATATTAAGATTGTATCTCTAAAAATATATTATTTTATATGTTCTTTGTATAAGAAAATAGTAACTTCTATTGTCAAGCTAGTCTATTAACACGTATTAACATGAAAATTGAGATCAATCAATTGCAGCATTATCTCGTGCAAATATGGGAAGATTGAGATCAATTAGAAGAGTGCAAATCAATCAACAAGTTCTTGAAGAAAGAAGATTATTTTTACTATTTAAATAGTTAATAGTCTTGTAAAAATTATGTGTTCTAAATTATAAATAACTCAACTTTAAAAGAATACACAATAAGTTTTTAAAACGAAAAACAATTGTGGGATGTCTGAAATTCCTATCCGTTGTTCTACTTGCAGTTTTGCAGTTAGGTTCCAAGTGATGTTGCAACCACAGTTGGAACCAAGTGTATTAATGGACAGAACTGAGTAAAGTTAAATGTACTTGAAATAAATCACACGCACATTTAACAACGGAGTTCACCTAACTAGGCTACGTCTCCGGGGCACTCACCCAGCTTATGATATTATAAAAGCTTACAATATAGGATTCAAGTCTTATTGAAAAATGCTCAGACTCCCTCTAGGTTTTTCTGCCTATCTCTATATTGCTCCTACCTTATAACTATCAATTATAAATCAATGGCATCCCACCATTGTTTTCTTTTAAAGCTCACTGTGTATTCTCTCAAGAATGGGTTCTTTATAATGTAGAACACACAAACTTTTACAAGCTAAGTTATCAACTATATAAGCAAGTAAAAACAATCTTCTATCTTTTATGTCTTTTGTGATTGCTTTTGACTTTATTGATTGGCTTCAATCTTTCCAAGCATTACGTGATTCTTTAGCGTGGATTGACTCCAATCATCATTGGTTGATACCTGTTTAATAACAAGCTTGATTGTAGGAGTTAGTATTTTCCTATAAAAAGGAAACATATAAAAAGATAATATCTTTCAAGGATAATATCTTTAAATATACATATGAAACACTAACTCCATATTTCATTCAATCTTAAATATATCATACTGAATTGATAAGGAACAAAGATTGAAACAAGTGATAAAGATTTGCATAAGAATAGAGATATAGATTTATCTATGTAAAGAAAACATAACTAATCTCTTTATATCTTTTAGGAAATCTTTCCTTACCACTTTGATATTCTCAATAAACGCATACTAAACCTTTAGGATCATACGAGAATATATCCTGCATACTTTAAAACAAATAATTATCATTAAAGAATAGTTATGCAGATTTATAGAATAAGACAGAGTCCTGCAGAACAACAGGTTGGAACTGAGATTGCAACTGAGGTTGCAACATTACTTGAAACCTCTAATACTGTCTTAAGCAGGTTGGAACTGAGGTTCCACCATTACTTGAAACCTCCAATACTTTCTTAAGCAGGTTGTAACTGAGGTTGCAACATTTCTTGAAACCTAACACTACTTTCTTAGTAGGTTGTAACTGAGGTTGCAACATTGCTTGAAACCTATCAACACTGTCTTGGTACTTAACAAACAGTTAGGATTATTTAGTGAAAACCAATAGACAACAATTAATATTTAGACCAGAAATCTGGTCCTAACAATCTCCCCCTTTTGTCATTGGTTTTGACAAATCAACTAAGTTTATAAAACACCCAACCACCGGAAAATTCAATTTCAGTACAGTCTTATACTGTACATTTTATATCAATACTTTTGAGACATCTGTTTTAGCTCCCCCTGCAAGTTAGAATTGCAAGCATCAAATAAGCACAAAATATATCCATTCACAAAGTTTCAGAACAGATTCAATTCTAAAGACAGGCATACTTCAAAATAAAAATTGCAGAAATTTTAAGGCCAAACATGGCACAACATAGTCTTAATACAGCAATTGTAATTGAAATTAAAAACAGCAACATAAAGTCTTGAAATTGAAATTAAAGCTTGAAAGTGAAAACATTGAAAGCATTAGACTGAACCATAAACTATATCTCCCCCTATTTGTCATAAGCCAGACAAACTAGTCACTAGGTATGTCTGTAAAAGGTGTTTTTTCCCTTAGAGGTGTGTCTCTGACAACTTCTTCATCTTGTTCCTCACTACTTATTGAGAAGCCATCATCACTGTGAGTAGCATCACTATCCTCATCATCCTCACTCTCTATGAGATTCACCAGTAGCTTCTTGATTTGATAATCATCAGCATCCAGTTCAGCTCTTCTTTCTTCATAATAAGCTAACTTTTGTTGTAAATACCACCTGACACCTTTCTTCTTCTCTGAAGGAGCACTAGATGTCTCTTCTTTTTTTTCTTTGCCTTTTTCACCAGAGATGTCATTGACATGCCCTTCCTTTAGCAGTTTTGCATAAATATACAGGGTAGAGGGACAATCTGTGATTGGTTCAGTGGAGATTCTAATAGGATGAGGACCAGACATAGAGGAGACTTGGGTTAGAATCACACCAATGATTAGACAAGGAAAGGGAAGCAGAATGGAGGGAGAATTTGTATTACTGAAATCTCTCATAAGATTTAAAACATGATGACCAAAGTTAATTGGCAAAGAAGACATGATTTTATAGAGAAAGATGGTCATTTCTTTGTTTCATTTGGAGGGTTGTTTGGTAGGAGTCCAGTTAAACCTAGCAATTTTGTGTAGCACAGAAGCACACAATGTAAGAGAGGATGTTTTGATGAAAGTGCCATCAAATCTGTTGTTCTTTCCAGTGAGAACCAGGGTAATGACTTCCATGTCATAATCAACATTATCCACAGAAGGATTGGGTGTACTAAGGAATTCATTGATTAACTTAGGGGTAAAATCTAAAGTTACACCCCTCAAAAACACTCTTCCATAAGCAGGGTTACCCTCATCAAAAACATTGCTACTGAGATTAGCATAAAGCTTCTTAACTACATCAGGGTAAAAGGAATCAGCATAGCAAATAGTTCTTCCTAAACCAACAGCAGACAACAATTTTTCAACATACACCTGTATGTGTGGATAACTGACTAAATTAAGCCTCCTTTCACAGTGAATTTCCCTACCTACAAAAGCCCTAAACCTTCTATACATTTTCCTATTCCAGAACCTAGGATCAACCTCATTAAACTTAGGATTGTATGTAAAAACAGCAGAAATAGGATCATCCTCTAAGTTTCTCCTAGCACGTTTTTTAGTCCTATGTTTCTTAGAGGAAAAAGACTCACTTACCTTGGCCTTAGAGCCTGGATTGGTTGGAGATTTATTCAAGAAATCCCTAAGAGTACAGTCATCATCAACTTTGAGATTAGGGTTTTTAGGAGAGTTGGAAGACATGGTTGTAACTAAGGTTGCAACTGGACTTAGAACACCGCAGTGCGTTTTACAGAGTACTTAGGGTTTTGTTAACGAGAGAGAGAGAGAGAATAATTCTGATAATTGTGATTGATTTGGAATATAAAAAGAGGTTTGTAAAAATAGCAATAAAGGCCAAATCTTTTTACAATTAGAAAAAGATATACTCAAATCAATTTTGAAACAAAATTTCGCTAGAATTAAGGAACCTTCTTATCAATAGAAACACCATAGAATCATGAAAGAAACAGTTTTTCAGAAAGATAAATTCAGCAATAAATAAAGATAAACATTCCTTGTAAACAGATTTATCCAAAATTTTGAATTCTAAGTAGTTGAAGATTTTAAGGAAATTTTGACTTGATTCAAGAGAATATAGCAATTCAGCAAAACAGTTGCACTTTTGAAAAACAGAACTCTAGCAATTTACTCAAGAAGATATGTTTATCATAGAATAGCTTAAATAGAATTTAGATTTTAAGAGCTTAAATTGAGCAAATTCATTTTCATCTCTACACAAAAACTAGTTTGATGATCTCAGCAAGGAAAGAGTATAAGTGATATCAAAAATAACAAGACTTTGTCTTGGCTTTTTCATTTTAGAGTGTTTGGACAATCACTGAATTTTTCAGTATTATGAGTATGAGGTTTCAACTGATGTTGCAACTGAGCTTGCAACCAGTATTACGAGCATGTGGTTTCAACTGAGGTTGCAACTGAACTTGCAACCACTATGTAAAATGTGCACTTTGTGCTTGCAACTCTATTACCAGAGAGATTTTAAGACAAGTTACCTCACATCTATTTTTGAGACACCAAATAGCGGCTTTTTCAAGATAAAAACTTCAAAGCTCAATAAAGACTTACCTCTAGAACTAAAAAGTATTAAAGGGACTCAAAACAGACATACATAGCAAGAGTATTCAATTAGATCCATAGTGACATACCCATATGTCACTTCTTAAAGATTCAAATTTATTAGTATCAAGGGGCTTTGTGAAAATATCAGCTAATTGTTTTTCAGTTGAAACATGTTCTAAAATTAAGCTTTTTTCTTCAACTAGTTCTCTGATAAAATGGTGCCTTAGATCAATATGTTTAGTTCTGGAATGTTGAACTGGATTCTTTGCTAAATCTATAGCACTTTTGTTATCACAAAACAAAGTTAATATTTCTTGCTTAACATTATAATCATTTAGCATCTGTTTCATCCAAATAAGTTGAGTACATCCACTTCCAGCTGCAATATATTCTACATCAGCAGTAGATAAAGAAATGCAATTTTGCTTTTTTACTAAACCATGAAACAAGATTGTTTCCAAAGTAAAAACAACTACCAGAAGTACTCTTTCTATCATCTATGTTTCCTGCCCAATCTGCATCACAGTAGCCAACCAGAAAATGGTTTGTGTCTTTAGAGTACCATAGTCCTAGGTGAATTGTGCCTTTTACATACCTTAAAATCCTTTTGACAGCTAGAAGGTGAGGTTCTAAAGGGTTTGCCTGATACCTAGCACAAACTCCTACACTTAAGCAAAAGTCTGGTCTACTAGCAGTTAAATAAAGCAGACTACCAATCATGGATCTATAAAGACTAGGACATACACTTTTACCTTTATCATTTTTGGACAGTTTAAGGGTGGTACTCATAGGGGTTCTCTTCTCTTTACTCTCACTCAGACCAAACTTCTTAACAAGATTATCAGCATACTTACTCTGACATAGAAAAATGCCTTTTTCATTCTGTTTAACTTGCAATCCTAGAAAGTAAGTTAATTCACCTCCACCACTCATTTCAAATTCATTCTTCATATCAGAAATGAATTCTTCTATTCTGTTATTAGAAGTAGAGCCAAATACAATGCCATCAACATATATTTTAGCAATGATTATATCCTTTGTAGTTTTCTTAGTAAACAGAGTTTTATCAAATCCCCCTCTGTTAAAACCTTTTTCAATCAAAAACTTGGTTAATCTATCATACCAAGCTCTAGAAGCTTGCTTTAGACCATACAAGGCCTTTTTCAGCAAATAAACATGTTCAGGAAATTTAGTATCTTCAAATCCCTTAGGTTGACAAACATAAACTTCTTCATTAATCACACCATTCAGAAAAGCACTCTTAATGTCAAGTTGAAAAATTTAAAATCATACAGACATGCAAGAGAGAGTAGCATTCTAATGGATTCAATTCTAGATACATGAGCAAAGGTCTCGTCAAAATCAATTCCCTCAATTTGTGTATAACCCTGAGCTACCAACCTGGCTTTATTCCTGATAATCACTCCATCTTCATTACTTTTATTTTTAAAGATCCATTTAGTCCCTATAACATTTTTATTAGAAGGTCTGGGAACTAAAGTCCATACATCATTTCTCTGAAACTGACACAGTTCATCTTGCATAGCTAAAATCCATTCACTATCTTCTAAAGCTTCTTTTATATTCTTAGGTTCTAACTGAGAAATATAGCAAGCAAAGTGAACAACATTATTTCTTTTACCTCTGATTTTAATACCTGAAGCTACTTCTCCAATGACATTGTCAAGAGAATGATTTTTCGGAGTCCTTACATAGCGAGGCTTGCTAGTTGACTGATCATGAGAACTTTCTTCTTCTTCTTCAGACTCATCAATATTCTGGGTTTCAACCGCGGTTTTAACCTCAGTTGCAACTGGACTTCCAACCACTGTTGGACTGCTTGTTTGCTGACTTTCTTCAAGTTCATTTCTTGTCATTTCTGACCCTTCATCATCACTTGTAGTCTCATCCACATCTTTCAAGTCATCAAATAAAACATTATAAGACTCCATAACACAGTTTGTTCTTTGATTAAAAACTCTAAAGGCTCTACTATTCTGAGCATAACCAAGAAAGATTCCTTTATCACTCTTAGAATCAAATTTTCCAAGATGTTCTCTCTCTCTAAGAATATAGGAAACACACCCAAAAACTTGAAAATACTTAACATTGGGTTTTCTGCCTTTCCATATTTCATAAGCAGACATGGAAGTGCCTTTAGTAATGTAAACTCTATTAACTATATGACAGGCAGTATTAACAGCTTCAGCCCAAAATTTGTTGGCAAGTTTCTTAGAATTAAGCATGACTCTAGCCATTTCCTGAATGGTTCTATTCTTTCTTTCAACTATGCCATTTTGCTGTGGAGTCTTAGGTGCAGAGAACTCATGACTAATACCTGAGGAGTTGCAAAATTCTCTAAACTTACTGTTTTCAAATTCTGTTCCATGATCACTTCTGACCCTAGCAATATTACCACTGGTTGAACCTTTTTCAAGTTGAAGCTTTAAGTATAGAGTTTTAAAGAGATCAAAAGTTTCAGACTTATCTTTTAAGAAAACTACCCAAGAGTATCTAGAGAAATCATCTACAACAACCAAAATGTATTTCTTGCCACATATACTAGCAGTTTGCATAGGACCCATTAAGTCAATATGAAGAAGTTCAAGGACTCTCTTAGTGTAGATTTGACTTGTACTTTTGTGAATACTCTTAGTTTTTTTGCCAACTGCACAATCACCACAAATACTTTGAGTTTTAGCACTAAGTTTAAGAATACCTCTAATCAACTCTTCTTTAACCAGCTTATCTAAGATTTTGTAATTCACATGACCCAGCCTTTTATGCCAAATATCAACATTATTGGTAATAGCTTGATTACACCTATTCTGAGGCAATTCTTTTTCAGCTTTTTCAAAAACATAGCAGCTGTTTGTTGATCTAACTCCAGTCATGACCAAATCATTGTTAAGATCAGTAATTAGACACCTATCTTTGTTAAATTTAACAATTATCTTGTTGTCACATAGTTGACTAATACTAATAAGATTAGCTTTTAGACCATCTACAAGAAAAACATCATCAATATTAGGAATTTCAGATTTGTTTAAGGTACATTTACCAACAATTTTACATGTATCTCCACCTCCAAACACAACAGTGTTTCCTGTAAGATTAATGACATTTTTTAGGAAACCTGCAGTACCTGTCATGTGTTTAGAGCAACCACTGTCAAAATACCAATCATTAGAAGTAACAACATTTAAAGAGGTAATCACAGCTTTGTTATTAGCAATTAAGGTAGATTTTTCCTTAACTTTCCAGACCCAGTTCAATTTTTTATTGACAGAAGCCAACCAGTTTTTCTGAGAAATATACTTTCTGTTCCTTTTTAAATAACACTGGATTTCTAAATGACCAGATCTTTTACAGAAGTTACACAGTTTAGTTCTAAAAGTAGATTTAACTTCAAGGCTATTCAGTTTTTTCTTGGTTGCACCTGTAGTTGCAACAGTACTTCTAACATCTCTGGTTGCAACTGTACTTCTAACCTTATTGTTAATAACATGAGTTTCAGTTTTAACAAGAGCTTTAACAAAGGTGGTTTTTCCAGTGTTTTCATAGCCATGATAACCTAAGCCACTGTTATCTTTAGAGGCTCTAGAATAAGACAGCATGTCATCTAATTTTTCTGAGGCAGAAACATTCAGCATTTTTATTTTCTTTTTAGTATCAGTAAGTTCAACTAGTTGTTTGTTAAGTTGCTCAATGAGATTTCTAACTTCATCCTTTAGATTAACATTAAGTTTGTTGAAGATCAATGATTGCTTACTCAGGCATTGATATTTTTCATAAAGGACAATATATTGCTGAGTAATGTTTTCATCAGAAGCTTCTTCCTCATCACTGTTATAGGTTTTAGGAGCAGTTGTAACAATAGTTGAAACAGACTCACAGTCACTTTCATAAGTAGGTTCTTTTTCAGTGATTATTCCCATAAAATTAACAAAATTAGAATCATCCTCTTCATCACTATTGCTCTCAGAATCACTATCAATGTGAGTGGTTATATAGGCATTTTTGTTCGTTTTTAAAGTGTTTGCACACTCAGACTGAATGTGACCAAAACCTCTACATTCTCTGCATTGAATCTCTCTAGGCTTGTAATCTTTGTTATCATTCTCTTTAGGATTCCACTTTCCTGAAGAATTGTTGTTAAACCTAGATTCTGACTTAAATTGATTATCCCTTTTTTTAAAGTTTTTTGATGTTTCAGTATCATCCTGTTTTTTCTTATAAAACTTTTTATAAACCTTTTTAGCAAAGAAGGCTAGCTGTTCTTCATCACTCACTTTCTCATAGACCTTAGATTCAGATTTTTTAGCTTGAAAGGCTATTCCTTTTTCTGGCCTCTTCTGCTTGAAGAATTTAAGTTCATGAGTACTCAGATTTCCTATAAGTTCTTCAAGTTTAAGATTATCTAAGTCTGTTGATTCTTCAATAGCAGTAACCTTAGTCTCAATCCTTTCTGGAAGTGACCTTAGAGTTTTCTTAACAAGTTTGACATCACTGTATTTTTCACCTAAGGTTCCAGCTTGATGGGCAATATGACAAATTCTACCATTAAACTGTTCAATGGTTTCATCTTCCTCCATTCTTAAGTTTTCAAATTGAGTGGTTAACTGTTGGAGTTTAAAAGCTTTAACTTTAACTTTAACAGTTCCTTCAAAGGTTATTTGTAAAATGTCTCATGCCTCTTTGTCAGTTTCACAATGAGAGATATACCTGAACACACTGAGAGTTACACCAGCAAAGATCAAGTTTATTGCTGTGGAGTTTGCACTTGATTTTCTGTCCTCATCAGCAGACCATCTGTCTTCGGGCACATAAACTAGATCACCTTCACCATCAGTAACAGTTGGAGCTTCCCAACCATACAGTACTGTTTTCCAAGCATGTACATTTTGCTGTTTAATGAAAGATCTCATTCTGACTTTCCAAACTCCATAGTTGACTCCTCCTTCAAGCAATGGTGGTTTGTTGAATGCGTTTCCTTCCCTCATTAAGTCCATTTTTACCAGAACACAGGATCCACACTAAGTAAGATCTAGTGTGAAGCTCTGATACCAATTGAAATTCCTATCCGCTGTTCTAGTTGCAGTTTTGAAGTTAGGTTCCAAGTGATGTTGCAATCACAGTTGGAACCAAGTGTATTAATGGACAGAACTGAGTAAAGTTAAATGTACTTGAAATAAATCACACGCACGTTTAACAACGGAGTTCACCTAACTAGGCTACGTCTCTGGGGCACTCACCCAGCTTATGATATTATAAAAGCTTACAATATAGGATTCAAGTCTTATTGAAAAATGCTCAGACTCCCTCTAGGTTTTTCTTCCTATCTCTATATTGCTCCTACCTTATAACTATCAATTATAAATCAATGGCATCCCACCATTGTTTTCTTTTAAAGCTCACTGTGTATTCTCTCAAGAATGGGTTCTTTATAATGTAGAACACACAAACTTTTACAAGCTAAGTTATCAACTATACAAGCAAGTAAAAACAATCTTCTATCTTTTATGTCTTTTGTGATTACTTTTGACTTTATTGATTGGCTTCAATCTTTGCAAGCATTACGTGATTCTTCAGCATGGATTGACTCCAATCATCATTGGTTGATACCTGTTTAATAACAAGCTTGATTGTAGGAGTTAGTCTTTTCCTATAACAAGGAAACATATAAAAAGATAATATCTTTTAAGGATAATATCTTTAAATATACATATGAAACATTAACTCCATATTTCATTCAATCTTAAATATATCATACTGAATTGATAAGGAACAAAGATTCAAACAAGTGATAAAGATTTGCGTAAGAATAGAGATATAGATTTATCTATGTAAAGGAAACATAACTAATCTCTTTATATCTTTTAGGAAATCTTTCCTTACCACTTTGATATTCTCAATAAACGCATACTAAACCTTTAGGATCATACGAGAATATATCCTGCATACTTTAAAACAAATAATTATCATTAAAGAATAGTTATGCAGAACAGCAGGTTGGAACTGAGATTGCAATTGAGGTTGCAACATTACTTGAAACCTCCAATGCTGTCTTAAGCAGGTTGGAACTGAGGTTGCAACATTACTTGAAACCTCCAATACTGTCTAAAGCATGTTGTAACTGAGGTTGCAACATTGCTTGAAACCTAACACTACTTTCTTAGTAGGTTGTAACTGAGGTTGCAACATTGCTTGAAACCTATCAACACTGTCTTAGTACTTAACAAACAGTTAGGATTATTTAGTGAAAACCAATAGACAACAATTAATATTTAGACCAGAAATCTGGTCCTAACAATGTCATTGATCTTTTGAGTGATAGTTATAAGATAGGAGCAATATAGAGATAGGCAGAAAAACGTAGAGCGAGTCTGAGAGTTTTTCATTAAGACTTAAATCTTATATTGTAAGCCATTATAATATCATTAATCTGGGTGGGTGCCCCGAGACGTAGCCTAATTAGGTGAAGTCCGTTGTTAAATGTGTGTGTGTGATTTAATTGAAGTACATTTAATAATTCTATTTATGTCAATCATTATACTTAGGTTCCAATCTCAGTTGCAACTGTACTTGAAAGCTAACTGCATAACTGCAATTAGAACAACGGATAGTAATTTCATACTGCATCTAACTTACTTCCACCCACATTATCAAAGTAAATGTCAATCCCATCAGGGAAGTACCTTTTCAAAGCCGCATCCAAATTTGGCTCCTCTTTATAGTTAAAAGCTTCATCAAACCTGAATTTGCTCTTCAGCAGATCAACATATATATTGGTAATCTTGCTCAAGTAGAGAACACGTTTTCGGTAGATCATCGGCAATTGGTGGAAACATATTATAGGCAGATATGTTTTTGTGATTATTTTACAAAAATTGCAGGTCAAGGAGGGTACTTTTTCTTTGGATCCAGCAGCACCAGATGCAGAATGTCCGGTTATAGGAGAGCCAGGAGTGAAAGATTGAACATAGCTGCCATTGATATCCCTCATGCGACTAATCATATAAGGATCACACGATAGATACATATTCTTAACAAGCAATGCTCCCTCTTCTGGAAGCTCCAGTCTTATGCTTGAAGTTTTCAAAACCATATCAGATTCTTTAGGAAATCACTTAACATAATCTTTTAGCACCACCATCCATAAGAAATCTGCAGTACGCCTTTGAAATGGTCCATTTTCAAGTTGGACACCATATCTTGCTATCATTAATAGGCGAATTCCGAAGTTGATGGAGAATTCCTTATTAATTTTCTTATAATAATCATACATTATTTCTTTTTATTTGTTTATTATCATATAATAATCATAACAATATTACAACCACAAAAATGTGGACCTCGTGATAGTTTTGTGTTCCATGAAATTTAGAGAATTTATAGGGCTCTTGATTCATATCACTTTTTATAACAGGATAATCAAATTTTAAGAAAAAATATGTTTTAAGATATCAAGTGCGTATGCTTAACTCTTTATCCTCCATGTAGTGTTCATGGATAATCCATATTGTGCTTAATCCACAATCTCATGTTAACAAATATTCCAAATTTATTCTAACAAAATCCTTAATAATTCAGAGGCTACAAGTAACGATGCACATGGTATAACAAAAAGTTTCACCAGAACTCAACCACACAACAGCACCAGAAAGAATTGCTTTATATAATCAAATAGCTAGTTGCTAAATGAATGAAGTATCAAAAAGTTTTATAAGAAAATGGTTTATTTTGTGACACCTATAGAATGGAAAAAGTATCTGATAGAACATAAAAATTAGACCCGAATAGAATTAGACCCGAATATTCTATTCGGGTAGTAATCGACCCACACTTCATAAATGTGTATCTAATGCTTGATGGGTCATTCCATGCCTTTCCTAGAAAATAGAGGTAGATACTAATAAAAGCCCAAGCCCACTTAACTAGGGACCCATATCTGAAAAACCCCCTAAGATGGAGACACTTGTCAACATCCAAAAATGCGTAGTTGCCTATAAATAGCCAACTACCCCTCCTAGAAAAGGACCCAGAAAATCTATTCAAAAATTATAGAGAGAAGTTGAGAAAAGAGAGAAACTAGTCAAATCTTAGCCAATTAAGAAACAAACCGAACAGTGCAAGAGCCGAGTATCGAAGAAAAAGGAGAACGACCAAGATAAGAGATTAAATAGTCAAATCGAGCACAATTGTAATAAATAAGTAATAATCCGAGCAAGTGTAATAATCCGAGTAAGTGTAATAATCCGATCAATAATAAAGGCCAAGAAGTGTTCATTATTTACAGATTAATTTACCATTATATTATTGTTGAAAAGCCTAACGCGACCGACAAAAGTTATGGCTTTATCAAATGGCGCCGTCTCCGGGAATCATCTAGTTCCCAACTAGCTTAGAAGTCGAATACCAATACTCTACCAGACGAGCGACAATGGTGACCAATGTAGAAGAAACTCATCCCGAGATAGTAGAAACCAATAACCAAAACATGCAAATTAGCCAACAAGACCTCGACGATCTACTTGCCATCCGCGACAGATACGACGCTATTCAGTCCGGAAACCAACCAACAACCTCCAATGTCCACCAAGAACAACCGGTCGAGCAACCTCAACAGCTTGAAGGGATCGTCGACGAAAACCCTTCGTCGTCGGATGACGAACGAGTCTTGCCTGTATTAAGGCATGCAAAAAGACGCTTACCCGGATCCCAGGCAGGGCCGAGCTCAAAAGTCCCTTTGCCAACAGCCTCGGTCAACTCCGGTGCTCGTTTACAAACGAACGAAGCTCATCGGTTTGGCATGCCCGAGGATCATGTACTCGAACAGTTGTCCCGACTACCAACTAATCCACCGAGGATGATTACACCACCCACGGTGGAAGTACAACACATTGTTCCGTTAGCCGATGAAAGGAACTACGCCCAGCTACAAGCTCAGCTGGCGGCATGCATGACGGCCATAACAGCGGCCGACGTCGTATTGCCAATTATCCAACCCGCCAATACAGACAAAGACCCACGCCGTGAAGCGGAAGATTCCGCCTACAGGGCCGTCCTGGAAGCGGCCGGTCGGCGACCCGATACGAGAGTGCCCCACCAAGGGGGCAACGTCCCAATAACGGTCCCTCCAACGATCGTCCCCCCAAACACTTATAGGGAACGTGTCCTCTACACGAACACGAAGGACGGTAGATATCCCGAACACAGGATAGGGGAAGGATACGGCCCACCACCGCATCAGGGGGGATCCCCCCCTACCAGGCCACGGATGACGCATTCCAACAGGCTTGGAACGTATGCCAAGAAACCCCATGTACCGAACAGATCACTCGGTACCGCAATCCTATGGGGTTCGTCATCCCCGAGTTCATACTCTATGACGGAAGGAGTTGTCCTATTGACCATCTGAGACACTACAAGACGAAGATGGAACTGTGGAGTGATGACCATGCACTAATGTGCAAGTTTTTCAAAAACATCTTGGGCCAAGAGGCTTCATCGTGGTATCACAACTTGCCACGAGGCTCCATTAGGGACTAGGCAGAGCTGCTAAGAGCGTACTCCACTAGATACGCTGCTCATCGGAAGAAGAAGGTTAGCATCGAAACCCTTCTGAAAATGACGATGACGCCCAATGAAAGGCTCAATGACTACTGCATACGTTTCATCGACGTAGCAAACCAGATCCCACAGTACGCCCATAACATAGCCATCCAGAACTTTACCAACTCCATCCCTAATGGCTATTGGGCGAGAAGGAAGTTTATAGGCAAAAACTTTCCGACCACTGATTCCCTGCTAGCCTATTGTACCCACCTCACCGATAAAAACGACGAACTGCGTTTCCTCAACCGAACTCTACCACGAAGAGAGTCGGTCTGCGAGGCACAGGTGGGTCGCAAAAGAGTTAGGAATAACCAGGGAGAAACATTCCAACCGACCAGAAAGGGCAAAGGTCCCGAGGTCCATAGCAGGATAGAGTCTGTATAGACTTCACCAATGGTTTTCTATCCCAAATGGTTATCTAACCCAGTCGTCGTCCCAAAGAAGAACGGAAAGGAGAGAGTCTGTATAGACTTCACCAATCTCAACAAAGCCTGTCCGAGAGACCACTTTCCCCTTCCGAGGATTGATCAACTGGTAGACGCGACTGCGGGAGCAGAAAGGATGACCTTTCTTGACGCATATTCAGGATACCACCAAATTTTCCTCGCCCATGAAGATCAAGAAAAGACGTCGTTTATATCGCCTTTAGGAAATTATTGCTACACGGTAATGCCGTTCGGCCTGTGCAATGCGGGAGCAACATACCAAAGGATGATAACAAGGGTATGTCGAGATCATATAGGGAAGACGATGGAGGTATACATCGATGACATGGTCGTCAAAAGCGAAAGGGCTACATCCCACCTCCAAGATATCAGAGACGTCTTCCAAACGTTGGGCAAGCACAAACTAAAGCTCAACGCGAGCAAGTGTGCATTCGGAATCAGCAAAAGGAAATTTCTGGGGCACATGGTCAGCCAACGAGGAATAGAGGCAAATCCCGATCAGATCACAGCTCTTTGAAACCTAGCAGCACCCAAGAATAAGAAGCAGGTACAAGAGCTCACGGGAATGATGGCCGCATTGAGCAGATTCATCAGTCGATCCGCAGACAAGGGACGACCGTTTTTCAAATCACTCAAGAAGGATAGGAAATTCGTGTGGGACCCGGAATGTGAGGCTTCATTCAACAATCTCAAAGAGTACTTAAGGACGCTGCCACTGCTAGTAAGGCCGAACAAAGGAGATATTCTGGCATGCTACCTAGCAGTTTCCACTACAGCTGTGAGTGTAGTTATCCTAAGAGAAGAAGGTCGCGAACAATTTCCGATCTACTTCGTCAGCAAAACTCTGGTCGAAGCCAAAACACGTTACCTACCCTTGGAAAAGTTGTGTCTGGCATTGGTCGTAGCAACCAGAAAGTTGCCACACTATTTCATAGCTCATCAGGTCCAGGTATACACGAAATTCCATATCAAAGAATCACTTCGACGGACGGACATTAGCGGACGAGTTGCCGCCTGGGGGGTCAAACTATCCCAATTCCATATCGAGTTCGCACCCCGACATGCCATAAAGGGACAAGTCTTGGCCGATTTTGTCGCAGAATTCACCAAAGGGTATGACGAGCCTTTGGCTCTGTCCCCGCAATCACACTGGCAGATACATGTCGACGGGTCAGCCACCAAGGACGGATCAGGAGCAGGGATCGTCCTCAAGTCTAGAGAGGGAGCAATCATCGAGAAAAGCATAAAACTGGGCTTCCGAGCTACCAACAATGAGGCAGAATACGAAGCCCTGATAAATGGCATGCTCATTGCCCGATCCCTCGGATGCACCCACTTGATCGCAAGTTCAGACTCCATGCTGATCGTCAATCAAGCCATTGGCGAGTACCAAGCCAAAGATGACAGAATGATCCTATACCAGGAAAAAGTCCAAAGCTTGATGACCATTTTCGAATAGTGCGAGTTAATAAGAATCAATCGCACCAAACACGCACATGCCGATGCCTTGGCCACCCTAGCCTCGACATTAACATTAACCGACACTCGGTCGATCACAGTGGAATTACTGCCGACCCCGAGCATAACAAAAAGAATTGACCGAGTAACATCAGTACAATACGAACTAGGTTGGATGGACGACATGATTCACTATCTGCAAAACGGAACCCTCCCGGCAGATAAGATAAAAGCATTGAAAATTACGAGAAAGGCTCCTCGTTTCTGGCTGTCCGACGACAACAAACTGTACAAATCCAGTTATCGAGGACCCCATCTTCTGTGTGTCCGGTCCGAAATGCAGCTACCGGTCTTGGAGGAAATCCACGAAGGATCATGTGGAGCACACATCAAAGGGCGGTCCCTTGCCAACAAGGCAATCACCCAAGGATATTGGTGGCCCTATATCAAGCGAGACGCCGATGTGTACATCCAACGTTGCGACAAGTGCCAACGATTCGCCAAGATACCACGGCTCCCATCATCTATGATGACCCCGGTATCGGCACCATGGCCATTCGCTCAATGGGCAATTGATTTAGTCGGTAAACTCCCAAAAGCACCTGGGAGTGTGGAATATCTGATCGTCGCGACGGATTATTTTACCAAATGGGTCGAAGCTAAACCCCTCCGAGAAATCAAAGCCAGCAACGTCAAACAATTCATTTGGGAATACATCATCACTAGGTTCGGTATACCGTACGCTATTGTCGCCGACAACGGAACCCAGTTCAAATATGCCAATTTACAGCTGTGGTACGAAGAACTAGGTATCCGAAAATTCTATTCGACGCCGACATACCCACAGGGAAACGGGCAAGCCGAGGTGTCAAACCGAACAATACTAGACGGCATAAAGACAACCCTTGAACAAGCAAAGGGGAGATGGGCCGAGCGGCTACTCAATGTCTTGTGGTCGTGCCGAACTACGCCAAAAACGGGTACCAAGGAAACCCCGTTTAGCTTAGAATACGGAGTCGAGGCCGTCATCCCAACAGAAATCGGGCTACCCACACTCCGAACGACTTTAGTCGAGCAGGGAAACAATGAACAAAGAATGAGAGAAGAACTAGACATGATAGACGAGAAACGAGAGATAGCAGCCCTTACCCTAGCCAAATACCAACAAAGCGTGAAGCAAACTTATGACAAGAGAGTAAGAGGATCCAAAGAATTCATGGTAGGAGAACTGGTGCTGCGACGAGTAACGGTCTATACCCGCAACGAAATACATGGCAAACTAAGCCCTACCTGGGAAGGCCCATACGAAATCGTCAAGCGGACGAGTCCAGTCTCTTACAAACTCAAAAGCGCCATGTTCGCCAACAGCCGAGGGGAAAAGAATTCTTGGAATGTGGCTAACCTAAAGAAATACTACGTGTAAACTATCTGACAAACACTAGCGCGAGTACAAGTACAAGTACAGGTGCTACCTTAGCCCTCATACTTAATGGCATTATCTTTTGTCTTTTGAATGAATAAAATATCTTGTTATGTTGTCTAGCGAGTGCAGCTGAAATTCCCGAACGGCCAGAGTGCCTAGGAATACTATGAAATTTCGAACATGGCGTGTTTTCAAAGGAACGCCTAGGAATACTATGAAATTCCCAACATGGCGTGTTTTTGAAGGAACGCCTAGGAATACTATGAAATTCCCGAACGGCCAGAGTGCCTAGGAATACTATGAAATTCCGAACATGGCGTGTTTTCAAAGGAACGCCTAGGAATACTATGAAATTCCCAACATGGCGTGTTTTCGATGGAACGCCTAGGAATACTATGAAATTCCGAACATGGCGTGTTTTCAAAGGAACGCCTAGGAATACTATGAAATTCCCAACATGGCGTGTTTTCGAAGGAACGCCTAGGAATACTATGAAATTCCGAACATGGCGTGTTTTCAAAGGAACGCCTAGGAATACTATGAAATTCCCAACATGGCGTGTTTTCGAAGGAACGCCTAGGAATACTATGAAATTCCCGAACGGCCAGAGTGCCTAGGAATACTATGAAATTCCGAACATGGCGTGTTTTCAAAGGAACGCCTAGGAATACTATGAAATTCCCAACATGGCGTGTTTTCGAAGGAACGCCTAGGAATACTATGAAATTCCGAACATGGCATGTTTTCAAAGGAACGCCTAGGAATACTATGAAATTCCCAACATGGCGTGTTTTCGAAGGAACGCCTAGGAATACTATGAAATTCCGAACATGGCGTGTTTTCAAAGGAACGCCTATGAATACTATGAAATTCCCAACATGGCGTGTTTTCGAAGGAACGCCTAGGAATACTATGAAATTCCGAACATGCCGTGTTTTCAAAGGAACGCCTGGGAATACTATGAAATTCCCGAACGGCCAGAGTGCCTAGGAATACTATGAAATTCCCAACATGGCGTGTTTTCGAAGGAACGCCTAGGAATAATATGAAATTCCTAACATGGCGTGTTTTCGAAGGAACGCCTAGGAATACTATGAAATTCCCAACATGGCGTGTTTTCAAATGAACGCCTAGGAATATTAAAGTCCTCCAGTAAGAACCGGAGGCACATATGCAGGTACCAGCTGGTCCAATGTTCTAAGATTGAAGGCAGTACCGAAATTAGAGGAATAATTCAGGTCCACATTACGGCGGCAATACAATACAAAATGGCGAAAACAACGAAGGAAAATCAATCTAAGCAATGAAATATAAACAAGAAGCATATCCAATACACGAATACTGAAACAAAACAGATAATAACAGCCTACACTATGGGGGAAACAAAACGAAATAGCAAAGAAATCAGCAAGGAAAAATCGATCCAATCAATCAAATAGCAATACGACAATGGGAAGGTACAAATACAGGAGTAAAAAAAAAACCCACAAATAGTCCTCGCCCGCATTACGGAGGCAACAAAATATCACCAACAATAAACTGATTTAAGAAGAGCTACTACAGGAGGAGCATGACGGTAATTGACCTAGCTCAACCTCTTCGTCATCCGTAGTCGTGTCCCCATCTGTCTCCTCGCCATCAAACTGTTCCTCAGAGATGAGGGCATCGAAATTGGTCGTATAAGCACCAACGCAGGTCAGCGTCTTGAGCCGCGCTGCGAACTCGGCTCCTTTAGCGATCTCGTGAGCGTCTGAGGCCGCTTTGCGGCGAGCATCATCGAAGGGAAGATTACGAACTTCGATCCAAGCCGCAGAAGCGTCGTATCTGGATCGAGACAAACGAAAATACTTCACCAACATGTTGGCTTTGGTTACCAACGACTTTAATTTGCCGAAGTATTTTTCCTTTACACGCCAATATCGATCCAAACGACGATCCTGAACCTCAATAACATGCTCGACACGGAGAACATACTCCCGGAAAGATGACGCCTAAACTTTCAGCTTGGCCCGAAGTCGGGCACACTGGTCGATCAACTTGACGTTTTTGCCCATCAAAACGATGTAAGGCCAGGTGGCAGGCACTTCACTAGCCGCACCAGATGAGACCTCGTCCCGGGCAGCACCAATAGGTCCTAACCCCGGGCTAACTAGGCATGGAGAACCAGCCTGGTGCGGCGTAGTAGCATGTGCCTATAAAAAAAAAATGGGGAAGAACGAAGAGATGAATATTCAACCACAAGAAAAGTAAAGACGAAAATAGAAAAAACAAATATTCCTTTACAAGCTACAAATAAAACGACAAAACAAGCTAGTCCGTCATTAATCCGATAACCCATCAACAGACGCTGAGGTCTCTACTACATCGGCGACTCGGTTCAAGGCAGCCATGGTCTCAGTTACCCCGGCCGTCGAATCAACCATGCGTTCTTCCCGGGCAACACCACTCATCCCTTTTACATGCTCGAGCACCTCTAACGCGCGAACTCGGGCCCAATACGCTTTGGCAAAGGATAGCAGCAGGTCCGCATCCTCGAAAACGGCCCCTAGGACCAAGTTCAAGCTCGTCACACGGCCTCGGGCTTCATCACGAGAGCGCCGAAGTGCACCAAGAAGCTCTTTCTCTTTACCCTTGTTTGCCGTATAATATGCGGTCTTTTTGCTGAATTTCTCTCCCAAGTCACGTAACCGATTCGACAAATTTGAAATATGAATATTCAAACCCTCAATTTCCCGACGAGCAGAATTCAGTTCAGAAGTTAGGGACGCGTTAGCTTTCTTAAGATCATCTATAACGTCACCTACCCTACGATTAGGAGAGGTCCAAACCACCATGGCAAGAGGGTTATTAGGTACCTGACAATATTTTGTTTTCACATCCTTCAACATATGCTTGTTATTAATTTAGTACATCCCTCAAAAAGGGAAATTAACTCGGGAAAGCCAAACAAAAAGAAAGCATAGCACCTATATTATCACTTCCCAAAAGAATATCTTTCTAGATACAAAAGAAACCCAAAGTTCGGGTCCCAAAAGACTTTACACTAAGCTACACAGAAAATACTTCAAGAAAAATGGTCAAGGTTTCACCTGAGGGGATGCGGGTGGGGGAGCAGCAGTAGCTTCAGGCCGTGGAGTGGACGGGGCCGACGCAGAATGAGGACGGAGCGCTGTCGAAATCGTTTGCCCTGGCAACCGGGGAAGCTCCTCTTCCCGAAGATTCGCCCAGTCTAGGGGTTTCGACGGTGCACTATGAGGACAGGGATACACCAATTCCGACCATGCCCGATCCGACAAACGAACACGATAAAAAAGAAAAATAAGAAAAAGAAATAAAAATAAAAAGTCCTGCTCAAATAGAGAGAACAAAGTATAAAGCAGAAAAGAAGAGGTGAAAAGCAAGAAGAGGAAAAGAAAAATGACAAAAACCCTAAGGATCACAGGGTTGATTGTCACATCGTAATGGTGAAAAAGAAGAGAAAAGAGGTAGTGAGAAGAAAATGGAGGGAAAGGAAGAGGAGGCGTAGAAGAAAAAGAAAAGAGAGATAAAGAAATGAAAAAAATTGAAGAAAATAGAAAGAAAAAAGGAAAATGGAGAGGTTAGGGGGAAGTCGATCGGTATCGATGAGAGGGTCCGGCAGAGACATCCCTGTCTCGAAGCGTTGGGTTCCCCCTCAGCACCTCATTCTCTTCGACTAGAGCCTGACAAGCACGTCGACAGTAATCCAGTTCGGATCTTAGCCAAGTTAATTCCCGAACCATCTCGGTATGGTGATAACGCATCACCTTTAACTCCTCCTCAGCATCCTTCAACAGTTTTAATGGATGGCCATAAGAAGCTTCAAAAGCCTCCACTTGCAAGACCAATGCAGATTTGGTGGAAGAACTGGCCATTCTAAAAAGATTATGGGATAAAATTCTATATATGGTAAGGGGAGATAAATAAAAGATTATGAATAAATCCATATCTTGAGAGGGTATTTATAGAAAAATTGAGGATGGTTTAGTGTGGGGAATTGCAACCGTTCGTCAAAAAACTCTTGGAAACAGGGGTAATTAAAAAGATGCTTTTGTCAAGAAAAGTTTAAGTGGGAGAGAGCAACCGTTCGTTATTAAAAGTTGAGTCCCTTAAGAAGAAACGCTTGGATTCCTGCTAGTATTTAAAAGAGGGCGAAATTCGAAAAGCCTCTGCACGTGTCAATCTAGAAAAAGTACAGCAATAAAGATATAAAGGATAAGATTTGTGCACAGGGCTCAAGAAATCTCAGTGGTCCCTAGATACAAAGATTAAGAAGGTCCAGTGGATAAGGTCAAACGCAAGGCCCAAGAAAAAGCATTAATGAAGCCACAAGCGTGCGCAGTCAAATAAATTGCATTGGGAAAGTAATTCAGATATAAACAAGAAAAAGAAGTCTTTATTGAGTGATTGATACTTCATTACAGAAGAGGCAGTCAACATAAAGAAAATACAATAAAAATAATAAAATCATTTCGTAGAAGGGCCCGCTTCGTCATTCGGCTTCCTCTTCGACCGAGCATACACTTCCTTAAGGCCCAGTTTGTAAGCCTTCTTGGAAGCAATGTGCCTATTTCTAGAGGCCTCAAGCTCTTTGATCCGAGCACGAGCCCAAATATTGTCGATCAGAGACTTCTGATATTCACTCTCCATGGCCTCCAAGCGCCCGTCCATCTCATCAGCTCGGCGAGCCTCCAGGGTTAAAAAGGCAACCCTCCTTTCGAGGATACGAGCCTTCCTAACCTCCTCCTCGAGATGGACAACGTATTCAGGAAGGTTGTCACCACTATTTTCACGAGGAGAAGCCATTTGTTCACTAAATAAAGAATGAGTTGCACAAAGAATACAGGGACAGTCCCCTTTTATAGGAAGAAACAAGGGGTAGATCAAAGGTCATCTCGAAGAAAGACAACCTCTTGAACTTCCCAAGAGCATTTATGGCTAACTACAGCAGTTCAAAGCCGATTAAGTCATCCAATAAGGTATCAAGGGAATAAACAGACAAGAATGAAACTAAAAGATGTTTTATTAATATTTTTCCATGATTTGATTACAACTTGGTGATGACACCCAACACAATGAAATCACAAAAGACTAATTATTCCGAGGAAGAGCCTTCTTCATCATCATCCGAACTCGTTTTAGACCGAGTATGCAACTCCTTTAAGGCAAGCTTATAGGCCCTTTTTGCTGCCTTTTGCTTAGCCAGGGAAGCCTCGAGCCTCTTTATACGCTCGAAGGCCCAATCCCTATCAGCCATTGTCACGTGGTGCGCCGCATCCATGTCTGACAACCTTTTGGTCACGTCCGCCAATTTCTTTTTCAGGACGCGAACCTTCTTGACCTCATTCTCCAAGTAAGCAACGTAATCTGAAGAGTTGTCTCATGTCGAACCATTGGGAGAAGCCATCGTGTCACAGTCGAAGTAATAATAAATGGGATAATGGGGGATGGGGCACCTTTATAGTAGATAAATGTGGGGAAGATCAAGGGTTTTCCTCGAAAAAGGGTACCAAAATAGGACCTCTTAATGACCTCAAATGGGCCCCAGGGAACAGTCATGAATCAATCACATCTCTCGATGTAACCTTGGGAACAGCAAAACCGAAGTAATATCCTCGACAGACCGATCATGACTCCCTCGACGTGGAGACCACGCCGAGGAAGTCAGTGAGCACTTGATAGAACATAAAAATTAGACCCGAATATTCTATTCGGGTAGTAATTGACCCACACTTCATAAATGGGTATCCAATGCTTGATGGGTCATCCCATGTCTTTCCTAGAAAATAGAGGTAGATACTAATAAAAGACCAAGCGCACTTAACTAGGGACCCATATCTGAAAAACCCCCTAAGATGGAGACACTTGTCAACATCCAAAAAGGCGTAGTTGCCTATAAATAGCCAACTACCCCTCCTAGAAAAGGACCCAGAAAATCTATTCAAAAATTATAGAGAGAAGTTGAGAAAAGAGAGAAACTAGTCAAATCTTAGCCAATTAAGAAACAAACCGAACAGTGCAAGAGCCGAGTATCGAAGAAAAAGGAGAACGACCAAGATAAGAGATTAAATAGTCAAATCGAGCACAATTGTAATAAATAAGTAATAATCCGAGCAAGTGTAATAATCCGAGTAAGTGTAATAATCCGATCAATAATAAAGGCCAAGAAGTGTTCATTATTTACAGATTAATTTACCATTATATTATGTTGAAAAGCCTAACGCGACCGACAAAAGTTATGGCTTTATCAGTATCTCAAAAAGGATCAAAGGTTTTCGTTGTGTCATATGTAAGACTAGGATCCTCAAATACAAGTTCGAGTCTTAAGCCTACTTTCATAGGGGTTTCAAACCTGTGCTTTATCTTTTGAAAATAACATGGTTGCAAGTTGCAACTACAGCACCAGATTTTCTCAGATTATTCCAAGTCCCAAGACCGCAAAATCTTTTTAAAATGGCTTGTCTTAGTTACAAAATTACTAAAGGTCTACGTTCCTTCTGTGCACTTTTTGTAAAAAGAGCACAATCTAGCTAGGTTAACACTTCAAATAATCAACATTTCTCACCTATAAGGAATATCCGAATATGTGAGCAGGTTGGATCATAATACAACTTAGCTAGACCGAAGTCAATAACAAAGACCTGGGGAGACATAATAATAACAAATTAGCGTAAAAAACTGATAGAAATGGAGGGAGATTTGGTGTGAATTTGGAGATTGTTTGAGGAGAGTACCTGATAGGCTCGCCAACCTAAACCCATAAGAAAGTTAGCAGGCTTGATATCCCCGTGTAGCAAAGATCTTGAGTGGATATACTCAACATGTCATATCTGAAAGGTCAACATAAATTTTACAAAGCAACGACTTTGAAGAAGCATTTAACACTACAAGCCTAAGGCAGAAATATTGATTAAAAATATCTACCATTTGATCTGCAAGCATAAGAACAGTCTTCAAAGTAAATTTTCTATTACATAATCTGAACAAGTCTTCAAGATTGGGCCCGAGCAAATCCATCGCAAGAAGGTTATAGCCTTCGCTAACACCAAAGTATAACACCTCTGGAATTCCAGCTGCAAATATTGCCAAAACGGTAAAACTAGAGATTAACCGTAAAATCCCGTATTTTGTTTTATTATATTTAATTACTAATGTTTAATAGTTAGTGCTGTTTTGATACTTTAAAAAGATGTCGGGTGGTTGTTTAATTATTTAAAAGAAATAAGGACTCAGACTAATAATAAGGATCAGTAATTAAGTTGAAATAAATAAGAAATTAGGGTTACAGTAGAACTTAAAGGCCGACTTTAATTCTTTTCTAACGCATATACAGAGAGATGAAGCGTTTAGTTTCTCTTCTGTATACATACATATACGTACACATATCTACATATTATATATTCCCTCCGTTCCTGTTTAATTGTGCATCATGAAACTACGTGCAATTTTGACCGGTTTATAACTTGTATCAAAATTGTCGAAATTAATTTTTTTAAAATCTAATCATAAAATTTAACATTTGAACTATATGATCAACTTTTGAAAATTTTCATTCCGACAATTTTGATACAAGTTTTTGGCCGGACAAAATTGCACGTAGTTTCGTAGTGGACAATTAAATATGAACGAATGGAGTATATATATAAATACAGATAGATTGAGAAAGAGAGTGAGAGACGGCTAATTAAGGGTATAAAGGTAGAGGCATGCAAAGGGAAAACAAGGCTAGCTAGGGTTTTGAGCTTCTAATTCCGATAATCCTTAATATTAATATTACTACTGTGATTTAAGTTTATACAAGTTGGTATGAACTGTCCTTGTTGAATTATTTATAAGTGATCAGTTCTAATCATAGTTTTAAGTTACCAAAGAAAATCTAGCTCGTTTGAAGCTACAAGGCCGGAGGTGAAAATAAATAGATGAAGAACAGTTGGCTCAATATCTCAGATGGAAAAAGGGGAAGAACAAATCCGAACATAGTTATATTCAGAAAGCTTGATTTCACAAGTATGGATTTGATGTTTAGGGATTTAAGCTCGAAGAGGTAAATTTATAATTAGACTCACCATACAGTCTACTAACTGAATTACCGCATGTATGATTAATCACTCAACAAACCAAGCTCTTTTGAAGTAGGTACAAGTTAAAAGAGTACCTTGATGATCTGGTATTCAAGTATTAGTTGATTAAGTATAAGATGCAGTTTAATGACTTTGGGTCGGATGCATGTATATAGCTGTAACTTATAAGTTTAAGTTATGATTTGATGAGACAAATATTAAATAATTAAACCCCAAAAAGAACTGGAGAATCAGGAACATGTGTATTTGATACAATTTGATTTACCTTTACAAATTAGTATTTCACTAAGATGATCGGTGATACATTAGTTTAGTCCCAATAGGGCCAATACTATGGTATATAGAACTTAATTCAGAATTGAAAGATAATCATTAGAAATCTTAGGTTGAATAGCAGCTTCTTACGTTTTTTTTATTAACAGCCGTTATGAGTTAGATACATGACTTAGATGGTTTCATAGCTTTCCCGAACTTGATTAGGCAATCAGTTGAGTGGGTTTTGTCTCGCTATTACTAAATATCCTGTGCATCTTTTGACAAGCTTTTACAAGCTCGTGTCTATTATTTTTAAAGTATTATATATATATATATATATATATATATATATATATATATATATATATATATATATGTGTGTGTGTGTGTATTGATGTTATATTATTAAAAAAAGAAAGTTGGAAAGAAAGGTTAAAAAAGTGATTATGTACAGAGTTTATGTATAAAGATTCGATGAGTTATTATTTATGATTGCTTATGATTTATATCTGTGACCATGAGAATAAGTTCAACGAAAAATTCCCGAATAAGGGGAAGAGGAAAGTGGGGTGACGTTGACAACTAAACGAAAGAGTTTAGTTCTCAACGGTTAACTTAGCGATTGTATATAACTTCGTTAACCGGAACGTTTTAAGTAATAGACTCAGCTGTCATGCTGCGGTGACCTTAATTACGTAGTGCACGTATAGTTTATACACCTGAGAAAAAGATCGACGGTAAAGAGATTGAAGAACTCAATCGGGCTTGGTACCCTAAGATATACATATTATCATATTTGCTCATATTATAAAAGAAATAAAGAGATTTTATTATTATTTTTACGAATGTTTAAAAGTATTATCTTGATGAAAGAAAAAAAAGTAATTTATTTTCTTATTCCAAGTTTATTTAAGTTATTGATAATTGTATTAGAATTTTTATTAAATAAAGCATTATTTTTTAAAAAAACTGAAAAGGAAAATCTTATTTTCAACGCATATTATATATTGTGAGTCTTTCTCTCTCATTGAGCTCATTTAGCTCACCACTCGTTTTTAAAATGTTTTCAAGTTACAAACAGTTAATTAGAGTTGATATCGAGTCAGTTTGGGGATCAGACAGACATTTAAGATTATGGGTTAATTCTGCTGCGATTACATTTTTATTTTAGATTGTAAGAGATTAAGTTTCTTGTAATGAACGTAATTTTTTACATTATATTTAATGAAACTTTTGATAGAAAATTGAGTCAATTTAATGGGTAGTGAGATTTTTATAGTTATTCTATTTAGGCTTTATTTAGCACGTGTCGCCACACGTGTTATTCAGCCGTCTGACACCCATCGGGTCTGGGATTTTAGATTAAGTCATTAAAACATAAGAGTTTTTATTTATAAAAAATTTAAGACAAAGAAAGCATTACTTGCGCTTTGAAGAATTGTGTACACCCTTGATTCATAAAGCAATTGAGGGTTTTTGGTCTTCAAATCTTCCTGAGCATAAGCAATAAGATCAATAGAAATGTTTAGCATGAAGCTTCATCATATGCCAGCAACTTTATCACACAACACGCAATCACAAAAAGTTCCAAAAGAATGTCTGCCATCTAAGCAGCGTATTACGTCTTGAATGGATTACTCTTGAAGATGAAAATTGCAATGAGTTATAAAGTTACCAAGTATCCTGTCGGTTTCCATCTCCCTTCACATGGATAATCTAAGACTCCAGGTAAGTAGACTAGTCTGTTTTTAGAAGATATGCTTTGAGTAGCACGCACAAAATCCTTGAAGTATTTAAGGACGATAAACAAATTAAAAAAAAAAAAGGCAGATACAAGAACTGGTTTGGAATTTTTCTAATTAGACGTGTTCTTATCAAATATGATGATTCATGGTCGTTCGTAAATGTCCAAATCAAGCTTGGAAGTTGCAGCTAAAATCGTGCTATTTGTTTAATAAGGCACTTGTCTGCCACCGATTTCCACCAAACAAGGAATGCATTTTATGATTCGAGAGAAATGGTGTGAGCCTTTATAGTCTAATCCGATTAAATTTAATCCAATAAACAGTCGATATATAAGTAGTTGTTGATACACTGTTTATCTTCCACCTCCATATATCTCAGAAACATCCCACTCTCGTGGAGAAATACATCTCCCAATCACTCCTCATCGGCCAAACAAAAGCAGTATTCTAGGATTTAAATGTACATAATATAGTGTTTAAACAAAAGCAACACTGATAATGTCAAATGTTGCCCATTGGCATTAATTTTCCGATTTCTAGTTTTGTTTAGTCAAAAACTCTCTTCTTTTTACACTAAAAATTAAGTTGATAAAAAAATGAGCTACCAAAACTAAGGAACAGATAATATCATGTTGGTTATCATGTTGAAAAACCAATTTGCACAGCGGAAAAAACGTACGTAGATTGTTAGGTTTAATATGTATGTATATTATCAGAATTAATCCTATTTTACTATATAGATTTAGATCATAGCGAATAATAGAAGTGAACAGATGACGGCTGTGAGATGGAACAGATCGTCTCAACTCTTTTAATTTATTCCTGACCTAGCACCTTACTCCTTGAAAGAGAATGGGCTCTTTCTCTCTTAGGCAATGTTGAAAATATAATCATGAAAAACTTATTTTTACCAAGAAAATGGGCGTGATATATGTAGACTAAGGTAGAGACTTGTAGCCTGATTAGGATAGAGCTGCTTAAAAAAATTCGTGCTATCATATCTCCTTAAAAGCCGAGATATACACAATCAATTTAAATCGTGATTTATTTCACTAAATATCATGACTGATCTTTCTACCATAATCCGAATATTTAATTCCTTCCAATTGTAAAACATGTTTATTATCTACTCACGTAACAATTAATCAGATACTCATTTATTAAATTAAATCACTGACTGATTTCTTATTTAATAAATGTATTATCCTTAAACATGTCCGCTTAACTTATTTTTCGTGTTGAATTATAAATCTACCTGCAGAGTTTACAAGTACAAAACTTATAAGTTTACTCAATGGAGTATCAAGGGACGTGGATTTCTTTTATTACTAATAAACAGTGATATAAATAATACTGTCATCCAACTCACTAAGTTTATTGACTCATGACGAATATGTATGAATCAAAATGACAAGCACATCCATACATATCTAAATAGCAATATAGTAATTAAGAGTATAAACAATAAACATGGTCACGAGTTATAAATCATTTTTTCTAATCAATCACCAAATGATTATTTCGTAACATTCCTGTTTAATGTACACACAAAGTGCACTAGTAAATGGAGTTGGAATTTATCCGTTTCATGTAGTCAAGACATGCCTACTAAAACCACGTACTACAACTCTACTGACGGTGTGTCTATTTCTATCTAAAGTTGTAAACATATAACTTATATTTCATTAGAACCGACAATCTAATTTTCTGTGTTAAGTTATACCCTACACACTAGACCATCTAATAAATAGAATAATATGCACTTATTTATTCATTCAAACAATAATGATAAATAACAATTGCTCATATTATTCTCATTAAATAGATCAATTAAAAATATTATCAAATATAAATCGAAAAACAAACATGTGTTTTAGTATATTGGTAGCATATCATACATACATTCTTGAATAATAAGAGTGGAATAAAGAAGAAGTATGAAGAGAATAAAAGCAGGAAAACGCAGTTTCGTGAAGCTAAGGGCACTCACTCGCTTAATTGCAACCTCTTCATCAGTTTGAATATAATAGTCCATGCAAAAACAAAACTTCAAATTTCAAATTTAAACTCAGTGGTGTAAACAGGATTGAGTTTCTTTTGCTTTTGATACAAGGTGACCGAAATGTTAACTGAAGAATTTCAGTAAAATACATGGTGTAATTTTCATTGTGATATTATTGTCATGGGAAACTGTAACCAAGAGTAACAAACACTGGAAAATAGAAACAGAAACATGCCACTATGGGCATCTGCCGAGAAACTGCTAGCGATTTTACGGCCTAGAAGATTAGAGTTTTTGGCATAAAGGTCCATGGAATATCGAAACAGAGACATGTCAAGCTTTCTCTTTTTACAAATGGTATATTAGATAAATTTGTAGGTGCTGCTTGTGATGGCTTATATCATTCTATTATAATGATGCTATACAATTTTGCCTATTTTTTCCGGAAATACTTTCATTTTTTTTTACTAATTACTCATTTACATTTATTCGATTCAAAATATAAAAAACACACAAAAATCATTATCTTTTCAAAACAATTATAATCATATACCAAATAAAATCGTTTTACGTGTATTTTGTATAATAAGAATATTATATTACTCATAATTTCTAATTTAATATATTCATTCATCAATATATTTTTTAAAAATTTATTTACCAGGATCATATATATATCACGTGTCGCACGCACAATGCGTGAGTAACGATTATTAGTATATATATATATATATATGCTCTGTCTCGGAATTAGAGGAAACTGAAATAGGAAAGAAAATCATTCTAAATATTTTCTTCAATATATACCTTATTATTGGAATTGAGAATGTTTTAAATTGGAGTTACCTGCTGCACCCGTGTTTTCTTTATTTTTCATGAAGAACCTTAAAGCAAAAACCTTATCATGTTTTAAAATTAAGTTCATCAACGTTCTAGTCCTAATTTCGTCCTAAAATTTTGCAGTTCGAGGCGGATTGCACGTTGACGGGCTGCTTGTCGCATAGTTGCAGCTTATTGGAAGTACTCGCCTCTTGCAATAGACGTTAGCTGTGGATATTTGGCCTCGCAAGCCGTAATTTTAAAAAATTGCTTGTTTTTCTATTAAAGAAATTTAAATAACTTAAAATTAATGTGTTTCTTAATTAAGTTACAACCTCACAAGAGTAGTGCTATCCTCGTTGCTTGGATGGTGGTTGGCTATGGGTGGTGGTTTGTATGTTTTGTGCAAGGAATGAACTAGTAGAGTAGTACTAGTGTAAAGTTATAAATACTATAGTGTTCAACCATTTTGCATCTTTAAGAAAAAATTGATTGTTTTTATATAAGTGGAATTATACGAAATTTAGCCTTTCTAGCCTTGCACAATGCGTGAAAAAAATACATTTAGTGTATTGTACTATCTATTGTTAACGATTTATGTATCAGACTATCAAAGTTAACAATTAACGTACTGAACTATCATAATGTTCACAATTCAGGTACCGCCGTTAATTTAGTTGGATTAAAATTAGTTTCACTTTTTATTTTGGTCATAATATTTGTAACTTGTATAAATCTAATACTTAATTTTCTGAATATAATACATGTATACATATTATAGCAGATAATATAAATTCTAGATAATATTTGTGTATAAGAAGAAATTATAAATACTTAACAAATATATTTTATTTACAAAAAATGAATACCTTTTTGAAAGAATAAATAATTTTCGTGCCGGTTTTTCATGAAAGTATTCAAATAGTGATGTGGCCTCAAATAATTTTTTCTCGAATGTCATAAATCTAAAACTTTAGTTTCGTTTCATGAATACTTTTTTTCATGAATAATTTAGTTTTGTTTTGGAGAAAGTTTAATAAAAAAATTATAATTTTTTTTATTTTAGAAAAAAAATCAAAGAAAATCTAGTCAAATAATATGTTTTTTAAATTGAGATACTTATTATGTATGTATATGTATGTGTTTTAGCAGAAAGATTGCAAATTGTAATGTTTCGAAAAGATATTAAATTTATACAAGTTACAAAAAATATAAACAAAATGAAAAATAAAACTAAATTTCTTCCAACTAAATTAACGAATTGTGAATATTGTGATAGTTCAGTACGTCAATTGTTAACTTTGTTAGTTTGTTATCTAAATCGTTAAAAGCAGATAGTACAGTAAACTAAATATATTTTTTTTCCCACAATATGAGAAAAAATATTCGCATAGAAAATAATCACACACATAATCTATCGATAGTAACTACTACTCCATCCGTATCACTCTATATGTCATATATAGGAAACCACGTACAATTTTAACCGGCTTTGAACATATAACTAAATTACCGAAATAATTTTAAAAAAATTCTATCATATACTTTAACATTTAAACTATGTGAAAAAAAAATTAAATTTTTCGTTTCGGCAATTTAGTTACATGTTCAGAGCCGGTCAAAGTTATGCATGGTTTCGAAAAAAATTATGAAAAAATAGAATTTTCCTATATATTTTGATCAAAATCTTTAAATTTTAGTGTTTCAGCCTCTCTCATTCTATAAAATAACTTAGGTATAAATTTTTTTAAATAGAAAATCAGCCTCATATTTCACAATTATGGTTTCGTCACTACATGAGACAACAGATTCAATATTTGAGTTGCATGTATAACTTTCAAAGTTAAGTAGTTATTTGTAAATAAATCTAAGAGAACTTGTAAATTACTACGTTAGGCTTACGCTGTTATACTGTCGTTCTAACGTTTCTTCCCTCCGATCATGCATCTCGCTGCATCCAAAGGAATAAATACAAAATAAATAATAAAGAACAAGGTATTAAATTTTTTGAAATAGTAAAATATTTCTACCTGTCTTCCATCCATGCCACACTAAAACAAGTCTCCTAAGAAAGTACCCATTCCATCGTCCAAGTATGTTGCAAATTAAAGCTACTCTCAGCTTGCATTTGAAGCTGTCATGGCATAAATATCTAGATCATCAAGAATGTTCGTCGCCCCATCAAATAAACTTCTTGCTTCACACGTTTCAATACATATTACCTTCATCTACGTCTTACAAGTTAAACATGAAATATTTGATGATTAAAGTTGATGAGCGTAAATAAACTCAAACTCAAAGTAATTGAATGCTTAATGTAAAGGTTTTAGTCGATTAAAAAAGTCATCTGTGTTTCATGAACATGGGAGAAATATGGCGTGTTTGATAGACATTGTCGATAAATGACTTCCCTTATTACACATGCCACGACAGGGGCGGATCCAAAATATTACATTTTGGGGGCACAATTTCAATAGAAATCGATCCGAGCTATATGGGGCAGGAACTCGTGTCATATATTGTTCGGAGGCCGAGCGCTACCCTATCAATAAGGGCTTTACTACGAATTCAAAAATTAAATAATTGCCTCAACGGCTACCTAATTTTTGAAAATGCTCCATGATTTTATCGTTTGCTAAAATACGTGAGAGATTCTTTTCGATATAAAAAATATAGTATTATTAAGTCAATTATCACTCACTTGATTGCCAAGTTGAGTCTATAAACCACTCTAATTAAACAAAAAAAAATCTATTTTATCACCACAATAACATTGAAGTAAAACAAAATAACCAACGTTCTATCGTTTTTTATTTAGTTTTTTATTAATCTAAGAATTGAGTTTTAAAGGTTGAAATACCTTTAAAAATGGTGAACCAAATTTATGTAAGTGTGACTCGTTAATCATTGATTTTTTTATTAATTGTATATATAAAATATAATTAATTATAGGAGTATTAAAATACCCCAACGGTATTTTGGTAATTTCTCAAATGCAAAAAAAATTGGGGGGGCATGTGAGCCTATACTGAATCCGCCCATGGCCACGAGTAGTTATACAAATAATTGAGTTGTTAAGGATTGTCATTTTTGATTTGTAAACAGTTCTATACACATACACTCAAAATTAAAGTACGCAAGATCGTCGAATATAGATGTAGTGCATTGCTCTTGATCAATTGGCAAACTTACTCAATGCAGCCTAAAAATATCATCCTGAAAAAAAAAATTGATATTTATACAAGTATCCACAACTTGTGCACTTCATGTGATATAAAAATAATGAGCCCCACAAAGTTGGAGTTCCATATTTAATGTTTGGGCAAATAAATAAAGTACTAAGAATACAGAAAATTATACACATGGACGATTTAATATGATACAGGGTTTGGGATTATGGCATTGCATGCAATATCATCAAAATAAACAATATTATGTTTTCATCCTTCAAGCCTCCTCTTTTAAATATGTGATAAGTGTGGCACACGTCCTCATGCATGCATTACAATAGTTTATTCAACATTATCATATTTAACTGTATGTCATTACTATAGAGTGGCTAATTAAGTGATTTAATTAAATTGCTGATCATTAACTAGTTTTGAGAAATATTTGCTTCACAAAAAGAGAATAAATCTTTTTCTAAGCTAAAGAATTATAAATTAATGTTATCTATAAAGAAAACATGGAGCAGGCATAGCATTTAAACTTTATAAATTTCTTCTTTAAGTTTTATTACAGTTAATCAGCTGCAACTTTCATTAATTGTACGCGTAATTTTGGCATATAGAGATGGCAACGAGGAAAAGGATGTAGAAAATATTGAAGGCATCGTGAATTTATAGCATATTACACATCTCGAGTTAGATGGGATAAAAATTGGGGTGATGCATGAGATTAAATTATTATAATTGTTAATTTGTTCAGCAATAATAATGAAAAATATATAGTCAACCATTAGATCATTTAATATCTATCTTTTTGCCATCAATTTTTTAATTATGTATATATCTGGTTAATCGAATTTAGCTTAATTGTGTTTAAAAGGGTGAATTTTTTAAAGTGGTGCATGAGATTAAATTATCATAATTGTCAGGCCAAAATTAAAAACGAAAATAATACATTCGAAAGTTAAACCATTTAATTTATTTCTTTCAAGGTTATCATTTATGTAATTAGTTAATTGCATTTAGCATAATATTATTTAATGAGTTATTATATCACTCTTTTACAAATATATTTTTGAGAAATGCTTATTGCACCGGAATGTTTCACCGAAACTAATTATACTCCACGAGGTGGCAAGTACTTACCTATTAATATATATGTTTAAACTATATTAAAAAAGTTCTATATATGAAGTGTTTTTTATTTACAGTATGATTTGAATAGTATACGTGTTTACGCCTAATAGTTTTTTAGCCATGGGCGACTAAAATCGACATGATATCTTTTATATTTAGACAAAAAGAAATTATTCATTTACGCAACCATATGTCGTCAAGAAGTATTTATATGTTTATCAAGAAGAACAATAAAGAAAGATCGGTGGTAAAATAGGGAGAGGAATCAGACGAACGTTAACACACAGTTGAAAGAATAAATTGCCAACAATCGATAGAAGTTACTGTATAATATGTATTACTAGCAATTTACTTATTTACATTTCTTACCCTGTGGACGTTAGTTCCCAAAATGAAGTTCTTATTTTATTGCACAATCTCTTTTGTTCTCAATATAATTCTGAATAAGCTATCCGTGGCTGGTACCTTTCCGGTTAAGGGATGTGATTCTTCTTCCCATTACACAAAGATAATTTGTATTTTACCCGAGAAATCTACTTTTGTTCTTCAACAATTAATGGCGTTTCGCACTGGAAAATTGATATTTTTAGTGGGTTTATTCTTACGGACATTTAGATTATACATTGGTGTTATAAATTATTTTAGTTAAGAGGTCTCAAAACGGCGTTTATTCATTTTATGTATTAGAAGCAGTAATTATGTCTTTTTTGACGCATTTCATGTTAAACTGGAAAGTTAACCCTTACCGGCAAGTGTTGGACTATAAATTAAGTTCCAAAGAGATTATAAGGACTATTTAAACCCTACAAAGAATTAAAAGCGAGTAATTAAATAAATGAGTGAAGAATATAAAAGTCGTTATACACACATGAATAATTGCTACACCCACTGGCAAAGATGAATGAACAAAAGAAATGGCAGCATGAACCTGCCCACTTTGGCATTGTTAGTTTCACGTTTAGCACAACCTGAAAATCAGAAACAAACTAGTAAATGGTAAATACAGACAACAACAAGAAAAGTACTCAAATTTTGGAAAAAGGGACATCAGTCTCAAAATTTTGTAATGGGAAAGGAATATGTACAATTTCGAGTTTTCGACACTTATTTATCAACAAGTGTAGAGGGTGATTATTCATTTCACTATAATCATATCATATATTGCCACTATGAGTATATATAGTAGTTTCTATCTAATATTTGAGAGTGTAGCTAGCAAAATCTTGTTCACCCGTACCAGAAGAATTGCATGCCCTCAAACACGGATCCATATAAACAGCTAAATCCAAAAGAAAAGAGGGAACCTAAATGACAAGTGTAACAGCCAAGAAAACGTTGTAAAAATGATTTCCAACAATTATTCAAGTTAAAGATTCGCAACAAGAAATAAGAACTGGACATTTACTAAATTAATCACTGGAATACACAAGGCAAGTTACAAATACTTTTATGTTTCTCGCTTAGCTGAAAAAACCTCTCAAAGAAAAATAAATTGTAATACTTTTATCCAGTGATCATAGTTCCCGCTCCTTCATCAGTAAGAATCTCGAGGAGCAAGGAATGTGGTAACCTCCCATCAATAATACTCGCGGTATTAACCCCTTGAGCAATCGACCTTTTGCAACAATTTACCTTTGGGATCATCCCACCAGCTATTTTCCCATCATCAATCATTTTATTTACCCCTTTGATATCTAATTCTTTTACTAAACTCCCCGGATCATTTTTATCTTCCAAAATCCCCGCCACATCAGTCAACAAGATGAGCTTCTCCGCCCCAAGTGCCGCTGCCAACTCTCCAGCCACTGTATCGGCATTTATATTGTACGGCTGGCCTGCCTCATCTGCTGCCACGGACGCAATCACCGGAATATAATTGTTTTCAATAAGGGGCCGGAGGATGGAAGGGTTCACTGACGCCACATCACCGACAAAACCTAGTTGGGCAGCGTTAGGTGAGGGACGCGCAGTTAAGACGCGACCATCTACCCCTGAGAGGCCAATGGCCGTGCCACCAGCATTGTTGATAAGGGATACAAGTTTCTTGTTCACCTTGCCATGATAATAAGAGGAAAAAAAACGACAATCATCAGTCTGTAATCTACATATACATAAATTAAGGAATCGCGTAGAAAACAATTATACTGATCTCAAATATTATCTCAATTGCTCGTATCATATTTATTATCTAATAAAGAAATCTGGTCTTTCCTCATTGCTCAAATGAAAATCTAGAACTTGCACACGTTCAAAAAGTGCTCTGATAATTAAAATATCCATGCGGGAGTTACAAACATAGAATGAAATAAAATGAAATACACTTCAAGAAACAATATGTCATGGTTTTAAAAAAACTTCACTTTCGAAATTTGAAGAACAGGAATACAACATAAATAAGTAAAGTGATACTCATATTTTTGTAGTAATAGGAAAAAACGTCAATTAATGAAAGAATAACATTTCCTGAAACTTACCAATTGAGCTTCCAAAATTAATGCAATCACAATTAAATTCAATTGAACTAGTTAACATTCACTTATGTCTAGCATTCTGTACATACCAAAGATTTTCAGACTGATGAGAAACTTAGCAGCACCTAATGCAGAGAGTTCTCGTAATGCCGAATGTAATTGTAAATCTTGTACATAGCAAAATTTTATAATTGGACGTGTTTTGAATTTTAGATATTGGTCTTGTCTAGCTGTGTTTATCGCTTAAGTATGAGTAAATCTCCATACAGAAGAAAAAACCCAGTGCTTTTCCGACAAGGGGCCTTGTAAGCGTTATAAATGTGCGTTCAAACAGATACGCATGCGTGAGGACAACAAAATATGTATATGATTGGCGGGCAGCCATGACAATCTTGTAGAGAAAAAGCTTAAAAGCAACAGCTGTATAGAAATTAAATCCTAAAAGTATGTATACTTGAGAAAAAGTAGTAAACAGGAACTATGGTAGGTGCAGAAAGCAATAGAAAACAGAGGGGGCATAAAAGACTACCAAAAAAGGTTGTTGATGAAAGTATAGTTCCCTCTCCTAAAAGTAAAATACAACTTTTTTGGCAACTCTCAAACAAACATTTTAGTTCAAATAAAAAGTTCAAAAAAGTATATATTTTGTTACCTAGTTCACAAGATTACTTTAACACCCCAATACAGCATCAATTAGTACATTGGCAAAAATACTATGGGTTTACAGTGAAGCAAAAGAAAGTACTCAAATAATTTCAATCAATAAAAGTGCACTCACAAGTGCTTCAAACTTCAGGCAAGCAGTAGAGCTTGCAGGCGAAGACCATAGAGATTAAGTAACATAATACTTATTGAATCCTTTATCAAAATCAGTTTTAAGCAATTAACTCCTCGGCTTTTCCATTCCGCCAGCCATTAGGAAATGTGGAAGAATTCTTTAAATGGAGACAACGTTTAATTTTCCTTGGTGTAAAATAGCGGAAAAAAGTTTAAACATATAAGATTCCTTGGAGTAAAAGGCAAAAGAAAATGCTACTCAATTAAAATTATGTATTTACAAAAGATTATTGCTTGGACATTTGTGGGTGTTTTATTTTTTATAACTAAATCAGGACTAGTGGTGAGGACATTGGACTCTGAATACACTTACCCAAGTCTGGAGTCCAAGTTTCAGTGAGACCTCATTTTTTATATCTTTCAAAAGACAATTGGTGCTACACAAACTTACATATATACATAATCATGTTCAGTTGAAACTCCCACAGAAAATCCTAAAAAGTGTAGAATAATCCCTCATAATTAGATTTCAAAATTGTTATTTTCACACATTACATACACAACTACTTCAATATATAACATTCTGTGTCAGTAAAAGCTCCTGGATAGCATAGCCACATTGTGATGCCATACAATAAAATGATGTGTTTCTGAATAACAATTTGTGTATGTAAAATTCTTCAAAATTAAATAGTGGTAGGCCTACAAAATTAAATGTGTACTTATTCTAGTTGAAAAGCACACATGCACCTATATAGAAAGAAAAATGCACATAGCTTAATAGAAATATTAGACTAAAACACAGAATTTCAAACAAATCAAAACTACAGAATTTTGAACTCAAGCAAAATCAGCCAAAAGCACATCAAATTGACTTATTTAAAGATGGGGTTTGAGTTCTTCCCACTTGAATTTTTAGGTTCTTCGGTCAAAAGCCATAAGAGATTTCAACCTTTTATGTGATTAACCAACATACATTACAAATTTAAGCATAAACATTAAATAAACCAATACAGCCAAACTACAATAGTATGAATAGCAATGAAATTACAAAAACTAGCAGAATTACCAATCAAAACTAAAGAATTTTCAATTGTTGATAACTGAGCCAAAAGCCAAAGTGCCAAACAATCAATTTCTTTATTTTGATCAACCAAATGCTCTGGCATCTCCTAAGCCAAATAAATAACAAAAATAACCCCTTGCTTATAAGTTATAACTACAAGCCACAAGCCCAGAGCCAAAGATGTTCTGTATTATATCCAAACAAGAACAAAATGTACTTTTCCAAAGAAATTCCTCGGTTATTAAAAGAAAAGTTTTTTTATACACCAAATGCACTGCATCTCCTAAGCAAAAAAAAAAAAAAAAAGCTTAAAAGCAGCAACAAGACAAGTTCTAAATTACATTAAAACCGGTAATAAAAGAAAGGGTACCATTCTTGAGGAAACAATTTCCATTGAATAGTGGATTAACCCTTACACGAAAAAAGTATCGAACTTCCTTTTATAATCCAACCAAATCCATTGCATGAATAAGCATGAAAACCAATAAACCCAATTCACAAACAACATATTCCGACATTTATATGAATTCAAAAGTTGTCAAAATGTCAAAATTGTAAAATTCAAAAGTTATACACATAGTTAAGATGCTTAATTATATGAATTCCATTTGAAATTTACAATTGCGACATTTTAAGTGTACTAATTTTGCATTGCAAAATTACCAAACTTACTACTATTAAATTAGGAGGGAGGGAGGGAGTATCAAACAAAATACTAAAAAAAAAAGTGTACCTTTCCAACAAGTACCATGGATACGATTTCCATGGTATCAGCATCGGTCACACGCAACCCATTCAAGAAGTTAGGCTGAATACCGAGCTTGCCAAGCCAGGTATTAATCTCGGGTCCGCCTCCATGCACAAAAACAATGTGTAAACCTACACACGACAAAAGAACCAAGTCGGAAATAACAGAGGCCTGTAGCTCTTCAGACTTCATAGCTGCGCCACCGTATTTTACTACGATGGTTTTTCCCCTGAATTTCTGGATAAACGGTAGAGATTCTGAGTAAATGTTGACACGGAGATGAGGAGGGACGGTTGAGGAGAGAGAGATTATTGGGTTTGGGTTATTAAGGGAAAGAGATGATTTGATTATTGTTTTGTTATTGTTTGGGTTTGGGTTTGGGTTTGTTGTTGTTTTTAATAATAAATGTTGTTGAGTTTTATTTGGGTTTAGGAAGAATGGTGGGAGAGGGTGGAGCTTGGCTGCCATGGCTTCTTCTTCTCTCTCTCTCTCTCTTGAAGTCTCTCTCACTATTTTAGTGGGGAGTTCTTTTTTACTTCGGCATATTACTCATACGTATAAGATTGGCTGTTGCTTTTCTCTGCCGAATTTTCCAAGTTTTAACCGGGTAAAAATTTGTAAATCCGTCACCGATCCGTATGAATTGGGGCGGGTTGAATGTTTAAAAAAAATTAATCATTTCCTTCCTAATCCGCTATATATTTTGCGGGTTGGGTTAGGGTTGAGGTTCACAAATCGCGGGTTAATCCGTCTCAATCCGTTTCAACCCGCAATATATATATATATATACATTGTGTGTATTTTAACATAGCAACCTTTAATTATTGTTATATTTTAGTTTTATTACTTGTTCGTGAATGTTCTAAACGTTATTTGATTGAATTTAATTTATATTTCTGTTTGAAATATTCAATTTATTTTAAAATTTGGATTGATTATGCAAACTATGAAAAATAAATGATCAAAATAAAAATTTAAGAATCAATCTAAACTCAACCCGTCCCAATCCGCAATTTATTTTGCGGATTGGATTGGGTTGGGTTGGGGTTTTAATTGTAACGGGTTGGATTGGCTTGGGTTAACATTTAAATTTTATCAATCCGTCACAATCCGTCCCGTGTCCAGCCCTAACCAAAATAATGTAAATAATTGACTATATCACGTGGAAATAAATAAAAATAGTAAATTAGTTAAAATATGGAAAGTGTTGTGTGACATATTAGCTCGTTATAGATATATAGAGAGATATGTATAGATATAGAGAGAAGTACGAGAAATAACAGACGAATTGTTTATTCATTAATATGATTGTACAGAGAGATACATCAAGAGACCCCTGACCCTCTTTATATAATAGAGGTTAGGGTTACATATGCTATGAAAGCCCAAGATAGGCCCAATAATATCCTACAACACTCCCCCTTTGAACGTCTTGATTTCTTCGTCTTCATGCTGTCGATGTGAGTCGAGTTTATTCGCAGTGCTAAACACATAAAAACCTTAGGGACGGAAAACTCAGTGTGGGACAAAACCGGTACCTAGGAGAAACTGTGTAGCCGAATGATATAGGCCGAAATTCTATGTAATTAACTAACCACAAAACAGTGTGCCTCATCAAAACTTTGCCGGAGCAAACCCAATGGGAAAATCTCTAA